>JAMPIV010017357.1:0-359101 GCA_024509875.1 Oreohelix idahoensis
CTGCGGGGGGGGGGGGGGGGGGGGGGTATATGGGGTCATATGGGGGGGGTGGGGGGGGGGGGCTCAATGAATCGAGCCCACGAACGGTCTAACTTAAATTCTTGACCGAAGCGTGACCATAGTCTCCTTAAAGTGGTAGTATCAGTCCAACAGTTTATGTAGATGTCTGAAACCTTCTTTAAACGCTTCGGGTTGGGGGGGGGTGTATGGGTGACCATAAAAGGCGCGACTGTATAAGACTTTTATCTCGAATGTTCTTAGAATCGTCCTTATGTGAAAGCGAGAACTCAGAGATTGTCGCTCAGCGCCAGTCTCGGAAGACTTGGTTTTCCGTTTGTGTTCCGCCCCAGGCTCGGGGACATTAAGAAGAATGGTCTAGAGTAGCGAGCAGCACGCGACCTGCGTCTTGTGGGATTTTCTGAGGGCAATACCATTGGTCCTTTTGTGAGTTTAGTTAAAGCTAACTCAGACTATTTTCCCAGTATTATTCAAGCATCTTTTATACCTGAACAGTTTTTATATATATATGGGTCGCTCTAGACCAACAAGACTATTGTCTGTGTTCCAGGTTTCGTTATATCAGAGATCACGTCCAAGTCAGATGGTTAGACTTAGGAAGGTTATAAAGGTCGAGCTGACCTGTAATCCATGTATGCTATTCACGTGCAGACAGTAAACGGACTTATTGTATACATCTGATCTGCTAGCATCAGGAAGGGAATAATTATTATTGTCTATGATCATTGAAGATCTGCAGCTGACACTGTTGCAGAAGTTATATATCTTATTTATAAAGCTTCATGAACCAGAACTTTATGATATCTGTTTACCATACAACTATGGAGTATTGAATCCTACATGACTATCAGTTAATATGATTTTGAATGCTGCATTCGTTATACTGTGCTGATGATGACATAAATATCATGACTGTTTTGTGGCGTGCAATAAATGGTATAAAACTAAAGCGAAGTTACCATTTCTATGACTCTACACGTCATGTTGCCTGTGGTGTACCCTGTGAACTGTTCTACTGCAACACACACAGCAACATTCTAAATCAGAGAAGACACCTACATCTTGCACTTTAATACCAGGTGTCGATAGGGGTGGCAAGTTATCATTTCAGCTCAAATCCACCCTTATCAAGTATATTTGTATATTTGTGTGAATTCTGCATGGTTTCTACGTATTTTGTGGTGATCTGTATATATTTGAAAGACAGGCGTGCTTTTAAGGAGTGAGTCAATGTTAGGATTTTTTATTGGACTCGACCATAGAGTTGTGTTATAGATGGTTGATGAACAATGGATGTTGTCTTGTCGAGTTGAGCGTTGTTATGGTGTGGTTATGTAGTTGGAGTTATATGGGTATGAAGATTTGTTCATGGCTGATAACTTGCTTGATGTTTTAAGTAGTGAGATGAGAAGTAGTAAAACTGTCCGCTATCTGCTTTCTTGTCAAAGTTATTGTGTTGAGAAATATTCGAGGTGTTTTCCGAATAATGACGTATTATTGGAACTGTTATGTTACTCATCTCATCTCAACCCGTAACCCGTCATGGGTCGTAGGGGTGCCATGGTGGAAGCATCAGCAGACAGGGTCCTCTACTGCTCTCTATTCTCAGCAATGCGTACAAGTGTGGAAAAACCGTGTCCTGTCCATTCTTTGATGTTATCAGCCCAGGATTTTCTTTGCCTTCCTCTTCTCCGTTTACCTTCGACTGTTCCCTGGAGGATCGTTATCGAAAGGGAGTCATGACGAGTTACGTGCCCAGACCAGGCAAGCTTTCGACGTTTCACTACTGACAAAAGTGGTTCTTGGTGGCCTGCATAGGTGTTTATTTTCTCTTTAACATAGACATTTATTTTGTACACTTTATAGCAAATGCGCTAAATTCTTCTATAACATTTATACTCGAAAGCCTGAATCCTTCGCTCCGTATCTGCAATGAGTGTCCAGCCCTCACACCCATACAAGAGAATAGATAATACAAGTGATTTGTAGAATTTTATCTTCACAGGAAAACTGATGTTACTTTTCCAGATCACATTCAGCCTTGTCATGGCAGCTGAGGCCATCTCAAGTCTTGTCTTGATTTCTTTACTTGGTCTTCCATCACTACATATAGTGGACCCCAGATATTTAAAGGTGTTAACTTCTTCTAACGTTTGCCCATTTAACGTAATGTTGGTCGGAACATGTTTCTTATGGCTATTCACCAATATTTTTCTCTTTTCTATATTAATTTCCATCCCAAACGTTCTTGTTACTTTCTCCAGTCTAGAGGTAAGGTCTTGAAGTTCTGATTCTGTTCCAGCTATAAGATCGATATCATCAGCAAAACGTAGATTGCAAAGAGATCGGCCTCCAATCGATATGGTTGTTTTATAATCAATGGATGGGTTTGAAAAAAATCGAAAAAAGGTGGTTCGTCGTACGAGGACAAAAGACACAGAAAGTAGTCTACGTTAAGGCCACAAGGCCTTCGTCAGGAAAAGAAAGAAAGTGAAGGCTAGATAGGAGACATAAGAACTTAAATAAATATAAAAATAAAACCTAGGTACTTCCCTGAAGGCGAAGCATCAAAATCCTATCACTATCTGATGGACGCTTGGCTGAAAAGGAAGTGTTTTATAATCGTAGAGAGCCTCCTGCATAATATGTATTAGATATATATTAAAGAGCACTGGGGACAGGATACATCCCTCACAAACTCCTACAGTTGTTTTGAAAAATTCTCCAATGTCATTGCTTGCAAAAACAGCACTGCTTGCGTCCTTGTATATGTTACTAAAGTTGTTTAATAGTGTTACCGTGATTAGTGAATTGTTGAATAGGCGCCTAGTTTGTTATTGGTATCATTTGCGTCACATTATTCATTAGATACGTATATGCATTCTATAATGTATTAAAAGTGTGGAGATTGAATCTTTTGTTATGACGTTTCAATATTTTATGTGAAGTAATGTCCAGCTGTTGTTATATCTTCAGCACGAATTCATTAATTCATTCATAACCCTCCACTCCCAAAGGAGCATAGGCCTTCAACAAACACATGCCAAGTCTTCCTGTCACGTGCCATCATCCATGTGCTTCTTGGTCTACCTCTGCCTCTCTTGCCCTGGGGGTTCCAGAACAAGGACTGCCTTGTAATGCTATCAGCAGGTTCTCTCAGTGTGGGTCCTATCCATCGCCATCGTCTTCTTTTCATCTCTTGTTCCATAGGCACTTGTCTATTTCTTGTCATCAGTTCCACGTTGGTAACCTTGTCATACCATTTTAATCCCTCTATTCTACGCAAGCACCCATTTATGAAAGTCTGTAGCTTTTTTGTTGTTGTCTTTGTTGTTCTCCATGTCTCAGAGCCATACAATAGGACTGACTTCACATTTGAGTTGAAGATTCTTATTTTCGTGTTGGATCCGATTTCTCTTGATTTCCATATATTTCCCAATGCAATGAAAGCTCCTCTTGATTTTTGTATTCTTATTGTGATATCACTGTCTGTCCCTCCAATTTTGTCTATATTGCTGCCAAGATATGTGTACGATTCTACATCTTGTATTGGTGCTTCTTCAAGTTCAACCCAGTTATCATTACCTGCATTTATTCTAATTATTTTTGTCTTTTCCCTGTGTATTTTCAGACCCAATTGATGTGACCTCTCATCGAGTGTTTTCAATTTGTCCTGCATCTGAATACGGTTATGGGACAGAAGAGCTAAGCCCTCAGCAAAATCCAGATCATCCCACTGCTTAGTCAGAGTCCACTGGATTCCATTTCTGTTGTGTGTTGTCGAAGTTCTCGCAACCCAGTCTATTGCTAGTAAGAAAAGAAATGGAGACAAGAGGCATCCCTGTCGCACTCCTGTTCTTATCCCAAACGGTTGTGTAAGCTGTCCTTCATGAAGAACTCTGCATGTCATGTCTTCATATGTTTTCTTTATTAAATTAATGATCTTCAGGGGAACTCCATAATGCCTCACTAATTTCCAAAGTGATTCTCTATCTACACTGTCAAATGCCTTTTCGTAGTCCACAAATCCAATGTATAGTGGTAAATTCCATTCCAGACTTTGTTCAACTATTATTCTCAAAGTGGCTATCTGGTCTGTACAGGATCCGTTTTGTCGAAAACCTGCTTGGTCATCTCTCAGTTGCTTGTCTATGGACTCTTTTAATCTTTCAAGGATAATCCTGTTTAATACTTTTCCTGGCACTGAAAGTAACATTATCCCTCTATAATTTGTGCACTTTTGTAAATTTCCCTTCTTAGGCAACTTAACCAGATATCCTTCCTTCCATTATGCTGGTATCTCTTCCTTTTCCCAGACTTTACCAAGTAATTTATATAACATCTCTGTAGCTGTGTCGATATCTGATTTGATGGCCTCTGCTGGAATGCCATCAGGTCCAGACGCTTTTCCATCTCTTAGAAGCTTTACGGCTTTCTTTATTTCTTCCTTCGTTGGTCTTTCACCGTTAATTTGTAGCTCTTCTGCTGGCTGGATGTCCGGGGGGTTTTGTGGAGCTGGTCTATTGAGACGGTCCTCAAAATATTCTGTCCACCTCTTCATTTGCTCTTGTATATTGCTGAGCAGTTTTCCATTCTTGTCTTTTATGAAGCAACTTGTTTGCTTGTATTTCCCCGTTAGCTTCTTTGTGCTGTTATACAGTTCTCTCATATTTCCTTTGGCTGCAGCATCTTCTGCCTCTCTTGCCAAATCCTCAATATACTTCCTCTTGTCTCTTTTGATACTTCTTTTTACTTCTTTGTTTGCTTCTGTGTACACTTCTTGAGCCTTGGCTTTGGAACTTCTGGTTTTGCTTGTGTTTAAATCTGCTTTCATGTTTTTCCTGTCTTTTATCTTATTGATGGTTTCTGTTGTTATCCATGCTTTTTGTTGTCGTTCCCTTTTCCCCAGTATTTCTTCACATGTCTCATTCCATACCGTTTTGACTTGCTGCCAATAGTCTTCTGTATTCTCTACATCTTCCAACTGTTGGAGCACTTGGAATTTGTTGGATACTGTGACCGCAAATTTGTCTCTTGTTTCTTGATTTCTTAGCTGTCCTACATTAAACTGTTGTCTATAATTTTGCATTGTTGCATATCTCTTGAGTTTCATTTTTACTTTGGCTATCAGAAGATGGTGATCTGATGCCACATCTGCTCCTCTATATACCTTTACATCCTGCAATGATGATCTAAACTTCTTCTTTATGCATATATGATCGATCTGATTTTCTGTTCTATGGTCTGGTGATATCCATGTTGCCTTGTGTATTCTCTTATGTGGAAACATGCTTCCTCCTATAGCCAGTTGATTTGAAGCACAGAAGTTTGCGAATAGTTCCCCATTTTCATTCATTATTCCTAGCCCCTGTTTTCCCATGACTTCTTCAAATCCGGTGTTGACTGTGCCTATCTTTGCATTCATGTCACCCATCAAAATTGTGATGTCTCTTCTTTTTACTTTATCCATAATTTCCTGTAGTTTAGTATAAAATGCTTCTTTCACAGACTCTTCTTTGTCATTAGTTGGTGCATAACATTGGATGACATTGACATGAATTTTCTTTTTAGCTGTTTTGAAAATAGCTGTTATTATTCTGGGTCCCACAGCTTCCCATTCAATGAGTGCTTTCTGTGCTTCTTTAGATAACATAAGAGCTACCCCTTCAATGTGGTGTGAACTTTCGTCTTCAAGTCCTGAGGACAGCACCAATTCTTCTGTGATGAGTGTCTTCCTGTCTACCCCCTTCCACTTTGTTCCAAACAGTCCCAGAACCTCGATTTTATATTTCCTCACCTCTGCTGCTACTTGTGCCACTTTCCCTTGTTCGTTTAATGTCCAAACATTCCAGGTGCCAAATCTGGAAGTTCTCCTAGTAGAAAGAAGGTTAGTCAGTAACACAGACTCCTTTCGGCTTTCTCTGTGTTGCATCATACGCATCCCTGCGAGAGGACCTTCCCCTGTTTTGGATGGCTGTGTTTTATTTTCCTTAATTAACTTGTCCATGTTTGTTGAAGTTTTTTGTGGTTTAAATTTTTTTACAGGATGGGGTAACCAGCCCCATGCCCAACCCTCCTTAGTCGCTTTCTACGACATGCATGACAGGGAACAATGTTACTATTCTTTGCTCCCCTTTCGGGCCCCGGTAACACACAGGTGTCAGCACGAATACTATACTAAAATAATGATGAACATCGAAAATGTCGGTTGTGAAACTGGAAACGTGTTTTATTTATTACATTTAAAAATAAATAAAACTGTTGAGGTTCATTGAGGCTCAGAGGTTGTATGTTATAAAGTTTTATGAAGGATACGGTGAGTAATTTGTTTGCTCTGTAGCGGCCAGGGCTGTTGTCTCATCTGAGATCTTGTACCAAGGGATACACATGGTAAGGCGGGAGGGTTTGTAATGCTTGTGAACTTTAAAGAAATGTCCGCAAGATTGGTGCACATGCATGAAATAAAGTCTGGAAATATTATCAGATGAAAGTTGATCACGAGAGTTATAAAAGACCTGCTTTGCAACATTCTTGCTTACAGCGTTGTCTTAGTTTCTGTAGAAATTAGTTCTACAATGTTCTTCATGGCAAAGGCTTGAATTCCTGACGGATCCGTTATGAATCCAACGTTAAGTCCCAAGGAATAGATCTTGAAGAAGGGTTTAAATGTGACATTCTCCTGCCTACACAGCTGTGGCTCACTTTGACAGTCAACTGATGCGTACGCGTGACTCGCCCTCCGTGTTGTTTCTGCAGCCTGTCAAACAAATAACAAGAAATTATAAGTGACATTGTCACGTAGTGACTTAATGATCAGCTATACACTTTACTTTGACAAGGTGACTGTTTTGCAAGCTTTGATGTCAAACGACAACTTTAGGTACGTAATTAACAATAGTAGGAAATAATTGTCACACTAACGCATAGAGAGTCAAAGTCATCGAAAGATAAATTAATCGCAGCCCAAATTCTTGATAAGTCACATTCCCTGAAGACCACACTTATCACAAACCAATGTAGTAAAACCGCAGCAGTTAAATTATCGCTGCCACAAATAATGAGAATAATACGAAATGTCCATTTGTGAGTTCTAAGTGAAAAATACAATAGATATCTATATAATATACACCATAATTTGTTAAATTTAGACAAGCGTATGACAAAGTGTGGCATGTACCAGTCTGAACTGTTATAAACACTACACCGTAAAAGATTAACTCATTCAAACACTCGAGAAACTAGAGTCCAGTGTCACTTCTTATGAGTAGAAGAATAGTAACATTGATCCCAACACGCTCAGCGTGAGACAGAGGTGTCTGTTATAGCCTACATTAGTCAAAATCTGCCTCCATGAAATTATATCACAGACTTTAGAAGGCTAGAAAGCATCAGTAAATAATGGACACCTCACCCATTATTACATAACCTCTTCTTTCTCCGCTGCTAACCTCAACCCGATGTGTAGATGATATTCATGGACTGACTTTAGGATACAAATCAAATACAAGAATCAGATTGAATCTAGCTCTACAAAATACCACGCGGTAATCAATAGAGAAGTATCCAAATAAACGAATCCTGCCTTCTAACATTGACCAGCCAGCTTCAAATATCACGCGGTAATCAATACACAATTATCGAAATTAAAGGAAAACTGCCTTCTAACATTGACCAGCTTCAAATATCACGCGGTAATCAATAGAGAATTATCAAAACAAACGAATCCTGCCTTCTAACATTGACCAGCTTCAAATATCACGCGGTAATCAATACAAAATTATCACAATAAACGAATCATGCCTTCTAACATTGACCAGCTTCAAATATCACGCGGTAATCAATACAAAATTATCAAAACAAACGAATCATGCCTTATAACATTGACCAGCTTCAAATATCACGCGGTAACCAATAGAGAATTATCAAAATAAACGAATCCTGCCTTCTAACATTGATCAGCTTCAAATATCACGCGGTAATCAATAGAGAATTATCAGAACAAACGAATCCTGCTTTCTAACATTGATCAGCTTCAGATATCACGCGGTAATCAATACAAAATTATCAAAACAAACGAATCATGCCTTCTAACATTGACCAGTTTCAAATATCACGCGGTAATCAATACAAAATTATCAAAACAAACGAATCATGCCTTCTAACATTGACCAGTTTCAAATATCACGCGGTAATCAATACAGAATTATCAAAACAAACGAATCCTGCCTTCTAAAATTGACCAGCTTCAAATTTCACGCGGTAATCAATAGAGAATTTTCAAAACAAACGAATCCTGGCTTATAACATTGACCAGCTTCAAATATTACGCGGTAATCAATAGAGAATTATCAAAATAAACGAATCATGCCTTCTAACATTGACCAGCTTCAAATATCACGTGGTAATCAATAGAGAATTATCAAAACAAACGAATCCGCCTTCTAAGAATTTGACCACCTTCATATATCACGCGGTAATCAATACAGAATTATCAAAACAAACGAATCCTGCCTTACAAAATTGACCAGCTTCAAATATCACGCGGTAATCAATAGAGAATTATCAAAATAAACGAATCCTGCCTTCTAACATTGACCACCTTCATATATCACGCGGTAATCAATAGAGAATTATCAAAACAAACGAATCCTGCCTTCTAACATTGACCACCTTCAAATATCACGCGGTAATCAATAGAGAATTATCAAAACAAACGAATCCTGCCTTCTAACATTGACCACCTTCATATATCACGCGGTAATCAATAGAGAATTATCAAAACAAACGAATCCTGCCTTCTAACATCGACCAGCTTCAAATATCACGCGGTAATCAATACCGAATTCTCAAAACAAACGAATCCTGCCTTCTAACATTGACAACCTTCAAATATCACACGGTAATCAATGTAGAAGCATCAAAATAAACGAATCCTACCTTATAACATTGACCAGCCTCAAATATCACGCAGTAATCAATGTAGAATTATCAAAATAAACGAATCCTGCCTTCTAACATTCACCAGCTTCAAATATCACGTGGTAATCGATGTAGAATTTTAAAATAAACGAATCCTGCCTTATAACATTGACCAGCTTCAAATATCACGCGGTAATCAATGTAGAATTATCAAAATAAACGAATCCTGCCTTATAACATTGACCAGCTTCAAATATCACGCGGTAATCAATACAGAGATATCAAAATAAACGAATCCTGCCTTCTAACATTGACCAGCTTCAAATATCACGCAGTAATCAAAGTAGAATTATCAAAATAAACTAATCCTGCCTTCCAACATTGGCCAGCTTCAAATATCACGTGGTAATCAATGTAGAATTATCAAAATAAACGAATCCTGCCTTCTATAGCACGTTTCACTAGCTTTGCCTTCAAACAAATGTAATTATCTGATTAACCGTCTAACGTATTAATGCCATTTTTTGCATACGATGTTATATTGGGTTAGACCCAACAAATATATACTTTATATCTGTGCATCTTGTCCAGTTCCCATAAACGGATGAAATCCTTTGATCTTTGTCGGCATACTAATTATTGTGTATCGAGAAAAGACATTTTACCACTTCATGCACAGATTCTGTGAATTGATTAGGCATAGGCGTGTCTACTATTACAATAATGTGGCCATCACGTTTGCAATTGAATACGTGTTGAAGATGATTTCTTAAATGATCTGCATGCGAAATACTCGTGACATTGTTTGTCATTGACATTTAATGCGCTACCAAACTGGACCTTCCTTGATCTAATTATTTCAATGGGTATCATCTCTTTGCGGTTCATAAATATCATAATGGAACGTTGCTCCTCTAATGTGCCTGTAAATAACGGTAAGGTCATCTTTAAAGAAATTAAACTTCATCCGCATCATAATCAGATGTCTCTGAGAAATTGAAAATCAATCTCGGCTGAATGAAGGACAAACCATCATTCTTCCAATATTCCTCTTCCTTTTGTAACACATGGTTCTCACTTTTCTTCCAATAATCCCTGGCTATATTGGAGATGGCGGCTTTTATAAGTATTTCAACATCTTTTAATTTGAACGTTCTATTTTCTGTTGCTACCTGTTCCTTAATTTTAGCCCATACTAATTCTATTGGGTTTAAGTGAGAATGGTAAGGAGGTAATCTTAAACATCTGTGACCATGTTCATGGATTGCCTTGTCTATGTGAAATATCTTTGTATGCTGTGTCTTTTTTTACATTTCCAAGTAATTCAGGTTCATGGACATTTCGTTGAATGGAATGTTGTTTATGGTCAGCCACATCTTTATAACATCTTTAATACTTGGTGAATTAGAAACTTCATCTTCTGGTGCCACAACGTTGTGATATGAGGCATTGTCCATTATCAAACACCACGGTCTATCCAAGGAAGGAAGTACATGATTCACAATCCAATCTTGAAATATCTTGCCATTCATCTCTGCATGGTAATCCCTATTATCTGTGGATTTTGAAACAAATATGAGTTCAGTATTATTTAGAAGCCCATGATGGCTGCTTCCTGGATGTGCAATTATTAGGCGCTGTCCTTTGCTGCTTGGTACTAGTCTCTTAGTTGTTCCATCAGATGATTGCCATTCTCGTTCATTACTGTGGTGCGCATTGATTCAAGTTTCATCTAAATACACAAAATCATAACAATCTCTTCTCATTTCTCTGACCTCGCGTAAATATTTGCTTCTCATTGCAACTATATGAGGCTTCTCGCAAATAAGGTTTCTACCACCAACATATTTTCTAAAAGTGAATCCCAAACTCCTAATAGTCCTCCATAGCGTAGATTTGGAAATATCAATGTCATTATTCTTTCTTAACCAAATTTTCAATTTCCTTAAAGTCACTGCCTCATTATTGTGAAACATATTGCACATTTCTCTGCGGATCAATTCTCTGTCAAAATTATCCACCACTCTTGGCCTAATTTTCGTGTGTAAAACACTGGAATTAGACATTTCAGATGTCGCTATCCAGCGGTGCAATGATCGTTTGCTTATCCCCAAGGCGTGAATAGTCCTCTTTTGTGGGTTTGAAATAGAAAATATAGTTTTCCTCGAGTAGCTTCATTGCAGAAATACTTTAAAATCCTATTTGTGATTTGCTGTAATGTCATAAAATGTACTCGCAGACTCATTTTTCCTTCTTAACCACACAATAATTTTTGTAGACACACCTCTGATTGACAATGTGTGCGTTGCACCGGATATAAACTGTTTTATGTTCAAGAAGTGCGATTTCACGCAATTTCACTCAAAAATCATGCCAATTGCTTGATAAACCAAAAATGTGCAAATGAGGTCGTATAATTTACTGTAGACATTTCAATATGTGTGCGTGTGATGTGTGTTGGCAAGTAGGATTTTATATTATATCGCAAAGAAACGAAAATTGAAACCAATGGCCGCATTTTAATGAAAAATTTAATTCATAGGGTCTATACCATTTCAAATTCACACACACAAAATTTCACTTATATGCGTTATATATTCGCTGAGATATAGCATTTTGAAGTTGGGCAAAGCTAGTGAAACGTGCTATAACATTCTTCTTCTTCTTCCGTCCTTAGCCAACGACCGACAAAGCAGTCAGTGGCCATTACGCCTAGTGGCGTCTTAAGGGCAACAGCGAATAGATTTTCTTTGCCGTTGTTCCCATCACGCCTAATGGCGTCTTTAGGGCAACGACAAATCAATCCGTTTGTTGTTGTTTCCGTAATCAAAGTGACTGGCAAACGGGTGATCAACCCGTTGGGATTGACCATCTAACATTGACCAGCTTTAAATATCACGCAGTAATCAATGTAGAATTATCAAAATAAACGAATCCTGCCATATAATATTGACCACCTTCAAATATCACGCGGTAATCAATACAGAATTATCAAAATAAATGAATCCTGCCTTATAACATTGACCAGCTTCAAATATCACGCTGTAATCAACTTAGAATTATCACAATAAACGAATCCTGCCTTATAACATTGACCAGCTTCAAATATCATGCAAGGAAACATGCTACGGCGGTGGTTCAACGCTACAAAAGGAGGGAAAATAAAATTTATTATGATGAATTAATGTTGCATTAATCGAGATCTAAACATTGTATGAATTAATGTTGCATTAATCGAGGACTAAACATAGTATGAATTAATGTTGCATTAATCGAGATCTAAACATTGTTATAAAAAAAAATTCAAACGAAAGAATGCAGGAATTTGTGCAACAGAAGGACCAGTTGGAGAGATAATATTGAGTTTTTGGGAGTACATAGATATGGCTAAAGAGAGAAGAATCTTGAACTTTTCCGTGAGCGAAAGGTATTTGGTTAAAATAAGATTTAAAAAGGGAGTGTATTTTCATTGGGCATGTGATAAAAAAACTGTGCATGTTTTGGGAAATTTGGCTTGTCACAAGACACTGGTCTTTTTGTCTTAAATGGGCATAGCCCAGGAAGCTGAGAGAAAAAGGAAGGCATATTTTAATACGCAGTAAAATTGGATGATACAAGGAGTAAGAACGAGATGAACAGAACTGATTGACAGTGCCATGGACAAGGAAATGTGGACAGATAACTTCACATATAAAATTATGTTACGTATTTCCATATTTCTTCCGTTATAGATTGCTTCAAAACATGTCTCATATATCTTAAGTTTCAGTTATAGAACAAACAGCTTATTTGTACAAAATTGAATTCGGATAAGTATTGGGTATCTCAGGAAATCAAGCTGAGAAGCATACGATTATTATTTCCCCTCAAATTTTGGCGGGTTACTTACCAATATATATATATATATATATATAATATATATATATATATATATATATATATATATATATATATATATATATATATATATATATATATATATATATATATATATATATATATATATATATATTTAATTATCATGCAGCATGTATACATACATGTTTTGTCCACGTGGGTTAGACTATAAAGCAATCAATATGATTGAGAATTAGAAATAGCAAAGTCAAGGCAGTTTAGTAAATCAGTTTTTTAACCTTAATCAACTCTTTCTTGGGCCCTTCTGTCTTGGCGTCTGCAGGATCGTAGAACATGACCATCGACATCTCCTTATTTTGGATGAAGTTGTTGAAATTATTTTGCGTTAACTGATGCACCTTTTTCGATCCTACGAAAGCGTCAAATTTGTCAGGTGTAGAAGCCGCCGCTGGACGAAAGGAACCTCTGTCTGGTGAATCAATGGTACTACGAGGTGATGATACGTCTGTTGAAAAAGAAAAGCGCCGTTTATTCAGTGGGAATGTTCCCGAAAATCTACCAGATGCTATAGCGTCCTCGCACTCGATACATTCTATCCTTGCAATCTGTCTGTTTGGTCGTGGAGTTGTTACAAGTGGGTCCAGGCCCTACCGCATCTTCGGACTCGTAACCCCACATAATTCTTTCTGCAGAAGTCATTTCTGGTTATGGAGTCAGAGAAATCTAGTTACCTTTTCTTGTCTTGTATGACCTGTTAACACTGCTATTTGTTGGCAGGAAGGTTACATATACAGCTTGTCGTCTGTTATTGGTTGGATGTTGATTTAGGACGGAAAAGCAGCTCACAGTACTGATGTGTCACAGTTTACTTTCATGGCAGGGCCCATGGCGGGGACTGTAACTTTGGTCACAACACATTTTAGATGGACAAATCCTTACTTGATCTAATTCTGATTATGTAACTGAGTACTGTTGTTTTATTTGTTAATGAAACTGCAGCGGTGCGAGGCCGTGATCCGGCCTGCTGATATGTCATGGGACATAATGACCATGACGTCAGACAACATTGCTTTGTTTCCTAGATCACAATCAGATAGTGCTGATGAGTGCTGAACATTTTTGATGCGAAATGTGTGCAAGCGATGAGAAGACTTATCCTCTTTAACAAATTGTCTTAGTGGTAACTTCGTGCCCTACCTTACCTCACAAAACTTGCAATCATTTCACGGGGGATTTTATTCAGAATTATAATTTCTAGAAACTAAATTGCGCGCCTTTTACAATAACACGCGTTTTGTTTCCATTATTTAAAAATGGAGTATGTTTGAGAAATATTCGTTTTTTCTGTTTTGTTTGTTTGTTTTTTTTTTTTGTTATGGGGGACGGTTTGGGAATTACCCAACTTGTAATTCGGGTGACTATAAATATGTATCCTATATTTATACGAGAAAATAAATCACCTATGAAAACTTTCCAGGAAATAATTACGTATGATTTTTTTCTGCCGGATGTCCTCATAACGGCAGTAATTCCCTTGTGGTCATTAATATGGAAACGTTACTTATGCAGCTATGGAGAAGTTAAAAAAAAAGAAAAATGATGCTAAGAGGCTGAAATTTTACTACGAGTTACTAGTTAACAAGTATTTTATAACAATTTTGTTAGAAATGTAAGGATACTGTTGTTTTTTTTTTTTCCTTATCTTTCCTCCTTTTGTATTTAAAAAAAAATTTAAAAATATATTTTCTGCTACTCCGTCTCGGAATCATTCTTTAAGGGAGTATCGACATGGGTGACTAGATCGACTTGGGTGACTAGATCGACTTGGGTGACTAGATCGACTTGGGTGACTAAATCGACATGGGTGACTAGATCGACATGGGTGACTAGATCGACATGGGTGACTAGATCGATCAAGTGACTGCAAATGAAATGAACTCCATTTTTTTTATTCATACTGACCTGATATACAAATTGGGACATAGACCCCCAACACCAGCCATTTTTAAATATGGAAATAAACTTGTGTAACATTTATAACACATATGGAAGGGAAACCCGAGGCCTTTAAACAGTAAATAAATATTAGACAAACATAAAGGTATGTTTTCAGTCACTCGTAAGAAATAAAGAAGTAGAAAACTAGGCAACAGAAAAACAACAGACGTGAGTGGCTTACCCAGGACTCGAACCCAGGACCTTCCGTCATAAAAAAAGATTGCAACTTTGTCTTTCAACGAAATACCGATGCTGTGGCCTTGACAACGTAGATGGGCGGTATTGAGCCTTCTTTTTTGCTTGGAATAGGTTGTCCATGTCTCGCTGCCATATAGAAGTGTGCTGGTGACGCATGCGTTATATGCTGTTATATAGCTTTGATCTTCGTTGTGAGTTCGGAGTTTATCCATAAACGCGATGTGAGGCCGGCAAAGATGGCTGTAGGTTTGCCAATGCCATTGTCAATTTCTATGTCCAGAGAGAGTTTGTCATTGATGGTAGACCCCAGGTATGTGAAGTGGTGCACCACTGCCAATTCATAGTTATCGATAATGATAAATGGTGCAACATTCACATCCTGACCCAGCACATTTGTTATCTTTAGACTTATTGTGAGGCCAAAGTCCTTGCATGCTTGGGTGAAGCGATTCATCAAGCTCTGAAGCTACTGTTGACTTTGAGTGGCGAGAGCAGCGTCATCAGCGAATAACAAGTCTCTTTGTTTTTGCTTTCAGCCTTGCGAGGTTAAACAGTCGACCGCCTGACCTGGTGTGAAGACATTATTCCCTCAGGTTCATCTCTGACTGAATGTTTGAAGAGTAAGGCACAAGAGTGTTAACACCTTTCGTAAGAGAGCGGTCGCACTGTTGCCATGTAGCAGTTGCTCAAATCCACTGGTCCACCTTGAGCATTCAAGCTTGGTTTAATGCTCCCAGAAGCTACAAATAATAGCGGCCATCCACCGGTAACAGTCTCTACCTTCTGGCTAAACTACACTGAGTGCCCTGGCATTGCTTGAGTTCCCTCTTCCCCCCCACCCACCCCCACCCCCCCCCACCCCCCCTCCCCCCCCCCCCACACCTTCTAACCCCAGGGCCCCACTTGTGTATGACCCCAGCCCTCGGGCCAACACTGTAGATCCCTTTTGTGAATGCACCTAGATGCATGATGTGACGATCCCACTGACTAAGCAAGAAACAATAGTGCTGACATAGATGCTGACAAGTAGTGGTACTAACCAGACGAACAGCAAGTCACTGGGTGGCGGGGATTGCACAGTGGTGATCCCCACACATCCTGTATGGACAAAAACTGCAAGAACTGCAAACCATCACACCTGAGAGATGCTTTTTTGGAATGGGAGATGTGGCACCGGAACTGCCCAGTGTTGCAAGGGAAAAATTGACCGCCAAACTATTCCCAATTACACTGACAAACAACATTTTTCTTTCTTATATAAGAATAAGTGTTCTTAGGTCAGTTTTTTGCGCTGATTTCAAATATGAAATCCGTTTATCTCTATCACGTCGGGTTCTTAAGATATTTGTGAATAAATATATTTTTGGGAAACCGTTATTTGCTCCGTTTCATTTTTACTATATAACTTTTTAAAAATTAATAAAATGCAAAATAATTCTACTTTTTATACTGATAAAAGATGCATGACATATGTTACGTTATATTTCAAATAGTTACTGTATTTTGAAATAATTCTGAGTGAAATATGGCTTCTAGAAGTTGTAAAAATTCGGCTGATCTGTTCTGTTACGTGTGCGGATATTTTACCGATCGTGTTCACCAGAAAAACTTTACACCATTGCTAAAGAAAGCATATGAACTTTATTTCGATTCGAAAGTTGATGATGCAAATAAATCTTGGAAGCCAAATGCAGTTTGTTCGACCTGTGCAAATACATTGGCAGGTTGGTTACGAAAATCGCCGAAGCATAAGTCGATGCCTTTTGGAGTGCCAGTAATATGGCGTGAACCGACAAATCACGCTACTGATTGTTACTTCTGCTTGACAAATATCTATGGTTTCACTTTTAAAACTAGAAAGTCTGTGGTTTATCCAAATATTGAATCGGTTTCGAAACCAGTGCCTCATGATCCAATCACGTGTCCGATCCCAGTTCCACCAGAACAATATCCGTTGGACGTGAATGAACCATCAGAAAGTGATAGTTTACCTGCTTTAGAAACTAATTCTGACTCGGATTATATACCGGTGAATGATGGTGTTCACTTAATTAACCATTCAGAACTTTCAGATCTAATACGTGATCTCGCTCTCACCAAAGGACAAGCGGAATTACTCGGTTCGCGACTCAAAGAATGGAATCTTTTAGCGCCCAATACTCCGATATCTAAATTTCGTCATAGACACAGAGAACTTGTTCAATACTTTGAGATGGATGATGACATTTGCTATTGCAAAGATGTAAAAGGTCTAATGGTGCACCTCGGTCATGAGCACATAGTCAACGAATGGCGACTTTTCATCGACTCTTCCAAGACTAGTCTAAAAGCCGTGTTATTGCATAATGGAAATTTATTTTCATCAATTCCAGTCGCCTACTCTGTTCATATGAAAGAAACTTATGACAATATGGCTATACTTTTGGCAAAAATAAAGTACAATGACTACCAATGGCGGATTTGTGGAGACCTAAAGGTCATTGCAATTCTCACGGGCATGCAGACTGGGTATACTAAATTTTGTTGCTTCCTATGTGAATGGGACAGCCGCAACAGACAGGAACATTATGCAAGAAAGGTGTGGCCTATCAGGGATCGTATGCAGCTCGGGCATAAAAATGTAATACACGAGCCATTAGTTAACAAAGACAGCATCATTTTACCACCGTTACATATAAAGTTGGGGCTCATGAAGAATTTCGTAAAAGCGTTAGATAAAACGAGCAAAGCTTTCACTTATCTTCGAGAAAAGTTTCCGCAAATTAGCGATGCAAAGATAAAGGAAGGTATCTTTGTAGGACCTCAGATTAGGAAAGTTATTGCAGACAAACAATTCGAGAACTTGTTACATGGTAGTGAACTTCGCGCATGGATGGCATTCAAATCGATCGTCGATAACTTTCTGGGAAATCACAAATCTGTCGACTATGTGCATATTGTTAAGCAGTGCATAGATGCATACAGAATTATGGGCTGTAACATGTCCCTCAAAATCCATTTGCTCGATTCGCATCTTGACTTTTTCCCTGACAACCTTGGCGAAGTCAGCGATGAACATGGAGAACGATTTCATCAAGATATCGCCGTAATGGAGTCACGTTATCAAGGACAGTGGAGTGTGACCATGCTTGCCGATTATTGTTGGATGCTTCATCGCGATGTACCACATGCCATTCACCGACGAAAGTCGACTGCAAAGAAATTCAAGCCTACATAACTGTTATACTTCTTGTACAAATGATGTTGTAATATTGTATGCGTTGTTAAAAAACTTCAATTGCGTATTTCTAGAGATCCCGACCTGATAGAGAAAAACGGTTTGCAGATTTAAAAACAGCGCATTAAAATTGACCAGAAAAACATAGAAATGTTAGAGAAAGAAAAAAAAATTTTTTTTTTGTTAGACCGATAATTATCGGTCAAATAGTAATAGATCCCCTCTGGAGTAGTGGACTATCCAGGTCGTGGCATTGCACACCTCGCCACTAACACAGCCTGGCGACCTTGTCCAACAAGCTTCACTTAATCTGAGCAGGAAAAGGAGCTGGCAATGATTAGGAGACCATCCGCAGAGGAAGAGGAAGCCTGAGGTGAAACCATCTGATCTAGGACGTGACAAGCCTAAAATTGTTCTACACAGTATTGGCAGCTTAAACCTCATCACAAAACTCAATCTATACCAGCAGACTATAGATGGCGAGGAGCGGACAGCGATGAAGCACACAGCCGACCCCCCATTTCAAAACCTAGACTTGTCACTCAAAACACCAGCCAGCCAGTGAAGTGTTCTGCCATGTCTCAGGATCTGCTGAGTTGGAGCGGACCTCTCGGTTTTAAAGAAAGCTTTATAGACAACACCCCACATGAAAAAGCCAGATAAAACAAAATCATATGAGCTCGGACGTCGCCTTATAAAAGGTCCGCACTAGATAGTCCGCCCCCGGCTCCCACGAGCGATAAGTCAGCTACGAGGGGCACACTTAACATTATCCAAGTGAACATCTCTGAACTGAGACCAAAGACTCTGGAGCTGGGAAACAGCTAAACGAACTAAACATACACATCTTACTAAAACAGGAAACGCTTATATGTGATAAAGAACACCCCATATCAGGCTATACCATGTACAAATGCAAATGCGATTAGTGCAGAGGTATTGCAACGCTTCTAAGAACTGATGTTAACGGAGAAGTTCAAAACAAACTAAATAATGGAAGTGATTTCCAAGAGATGAAAGTATGGCACAATGGACTGCGGTTCACTCTGTTCAATATCTACTGCCCTCCAAATTAAAAAAGCCAAATCAACATCCACAACACAGACCTCCAAAAAACCATCATAGCGAGACTTTAATGCGCATATACCAGCATTAGGGTACAAAGATAGGAACTACATGGGCATCAGCATAGAGGCACTGTGTAACATCAGCAACCTGATAATACTGCAAGACTCCACATCCATACCTACACTCCTACATAGTGCCAGTGGATCCACATACACACGTGGCCTCACTATTGTCTCTGCAGACCTTCTGAATGTATGTACAATGAAATTCATTGATGACATCGCCGTATTCTGCTACAAATCTCCCAAACAAGAAACCAACGACCGAAGAAAGAACCTCACTAGAACTACAAAAGAGCAGAATGGGGAAAATTCCGACTCCTCACAGACGAAGAAATAACAAAAATCAGCGAGGACACAGACATTGACACCCTGCACAATACTGTAGTAAAGTAAATCTGTGTGGCACCCCGCTCAAATTTCCCCGCTTGAAAATTAACTAACGTACTCCTAAAATCTATAAATAACTACCGCATTTGAAATTTGTCTCAAGGCCACCGTAAAATCAACCGCCAACAATTTGACTAAAGAATTTGAATTTTTCTACTACACCAAGTTAAAAAGGTTAGTACCCCCAAACACACACACACACACACCTCCCCCCCTTCCCCTAATATTTATTAACGAACGGCGTAAAAATTAACAACCAATCGGATTGTTACCTCGTTTTAAAGTGACGATAAAATTTTTGGTTGGAGTGAGAAAGATGTCTAATATGTGTTTTTACCAAAAAATAAATAATTTATTCCCCAAAAACTAAAGAGAATTAAAAGGAAAGAGATATCTGGAATTGTAGCGCTGATATTGATTAACATAATACCATAAAGATTTTCCTTTAATAAAACTATCTTGACGTAGAAACATTTATTTTATTAATATTTTCAGTTCGGGAAAAAGCACAATTAATTACTTAAAAATTACACAGATGAAAACGGGGAGAAATAAATAAAGGAAACCTATAAGGGTAGATAGAGGACAGCTGGCCGTTTAATAATCAATTTTGATATTAAAAATCGGTCTATAAATAACTGAGATATATAATATATAAATAAAATCAGACGAGCGAACACACTGAACAACGCTCAATGTTCGTGGTCCAAAATTAGTTAATTTGTTTGACGCGTCTTTTGATTGGCTGGTTATAATTGATAACTTTTAACCCTGCTTGGATAAGTCCGCCATTTGAGAAAAACTTAAACACAGAAAGGTCGAGAGCAGATGCAAAGCGTTGGTGACAAATGCCTTTGCCGTCTCGACGACACAGCAGTCTGGAATTGAGCCATTTACTGCTAGTCAATCCTGTGATTGTGTGATTATTCTTTACTTGCGGTAAGATAAATAAGTATTAGTATTTCATTAACATGTAACTGGCCACAGATTGTGCGCCACATTTTGTTGTTCGACACTGCCAGTTGGAAGAGGTTACGACAGCCTAAGTAGGAAATGCCTAAGCAGACTTAGAGGGAAGTGAAACTAATTTGTGTTTGAATATTGCCATAAAATCTTACGACTGTAAGTCCAGAGGCCACTAGCAATCTTCTGCAGTGCCACAGTGTTCTAATGACACATGAAAACATACCTAGGATGTTTTAACAAAAGATTTAACAGGTCACAAGAATAAAATTGTATACCCCAGCTGATTTTAGGGAGGACAGTCAATGCTTAAGGTGACAGGGGCGTTGCAGCCATATGGGAAGTAGAATGTAAACACAGGACGGAGTGATGTCAAAGAAAATAGGGTCTGGTGCAAATGGTTCGCACACGTGACTGATCCCAGAAAATCTTAGTATTGATTAGTTGTGAAATTGTTATAGCCAGCATATAAAAGGGAGGGAATATCCTTCTTTTTCAGTGTTATATTGCCTATTACTTAATGGTGGCAGGAAACCTGGTGCAGGCAGACCCTGTGTACATTGAAGCCTCAGTAAAGCTGCATGCTGCATCTGTGGTCAGAAGACAACTCTTGTGTTGACCTTGCATAGTCTACAGTCATCCACCTCAGACAGGCTGTCAGGTCAAGTCCCTTTAAATGGTCATATGAGATCTCATCTTAACAATTTCCTCAACCAGAACAGAAATTTCTGTGGGCGTGATGATACCAACAGACCCTCACATAATTGACTATTAGTTATAGAAAGTATTAAATTAGACTGTGGGATACACATACAGTGACACTTTAATATACCAGTTATGGACAAAGGGTCCTCTTTATTTATTTATATGTTGTAAATAAAATTTTCTTGATTTGAAAACATTCCTGTCCCAAAAGAATTGAGGTACAGGAAAATATAAAAATTGTAATATATTAATCTAACTTTACCAACAGTCTTACTTACTTCACTTGTATTGAGTTAAAGTTATGTTTGACATTGTTCATACATCACAATAGATACATTACCCTAGACACTTTCCACACAACATCACCGAGATTTTTTTTACACAGAGTGAGATCTCAGAGAGGTAGCGGATAATGACCCTGACATCATCATCATCATCATCAATTAGACTCAGGGAATTTACACAGCTGGACCTCACTTTGTTTACCCTTAGTGTAATAACATCAATAACCTCTCACCTACCACAAATACCATCACCCAAACCATATTTGATGCAGCCTATAACACGATCCCTGGAACAAGTCAAGAGCTACGTATATCTTGGTCATATAATAACAGAAGATGGCATATGTGAAACTGAAATCAAGAAGAGAATAGGAATGGCCAAAGCTACATTCAACAACATGAAACATATACTGAAATCCAAACCGTTATCTCACAAATTAAAACTGAGAATCATAAAGTGTTATATATATTCTGCATTTCTGTATGGTGCAGAAACATGGACGATGAATAAGCATTTGGAAGAAAGAATTGAGGCTCTTGAAATGTGGATATATAGAAGAATGGGGCGTATCTCATGGAAAGAGATGAAAACAAATAAGGAGGTCCTAGAAAATCTAGGTATGAAAAGAGAACTAATGAGGGAGGTCAAATTTCGGCAGCTAAAATACTTTGGCCACATAAAAAGGCATAACACCTTTCAGAAGACCATAACAGAAGGGAGAGTTGAAGGCAAACGTGCAAGGGGAAGACAGCGCTATAAGTGGGAAGATAACATCAAGAGATGGACAGGAAAGAGTCTATCAGAGTGCACCACCAAGACAAGAGACAGAAGACGTTGGAGATCCATTACAGCCAACCTTCGTTGTGGAGATGGCAACTGATGATGATGATAACACGATTCCAAGGGGATGCAGGAAGAAATGCAACCCTTTTGGACAAAGATACTTGAAGATGGTAGAAGCCAGAAGGAAAGCAGGGAAAAACCCAACAAAAGAAAACACAATACAATACAAATAGGCTAACTGCAAAGATCAGAATTGAAACCAAATATTTAAAAAGGAAGAAATGGTCAGACACCTGCAAAAACCTCAACCTCAGACAGTGGCAGATCTACATTTTGGGGGCCCTGAAGCTTGAACTCTTGGAGGGGCCCCTTTTATAAAAAAAAAACACACAAATTTGTGAGCATGGGAAAGAAATGTATTATAGAGATAAATGGACTTGGAGGACCTGAAGTTCAAGCATTAAACTAGATCCACACCAACACACATAAACTAGATCCACACTAACACACATAAACTAGATCCACACCAACACACATAAACTAGATCCACACCAACACACATAAACTAGATCCACACCAACACACATATAGTAGATCCACACCAACACACATAGACTAGATCCACACCAACACACATAAACTAGATCCACACCAACACACATAAACTAGATCCACACCAACACACATAAACTAGATCCACACCAACACACATATAGTAGATCCACACCAACACACATAAACTAGATCTACACCAACACGCATAAACTAGATCCACACCAACACACATAAACTAGATCCACACCAACACACATAAACTAAATCCACACCAACACACTTAAACTAGATCCACATAAACACACATAAACTAGATCCACACCAACACACATATAGTAGATCCACACCAACACACATATAAAAACTGAAGACAAATGAATAAATTTTCAAAAAAGAAACAACTCTGTTTGGAGTTGAATGCAGAACATTTGCTTTTAAGGCATATGTTCTGATCACTAAACCACTATCCACCTTGCTATATGTGATTTTTAAAATCTTAACTATTTTAATGATTGCCTCCATCATTCAGAATTAGTTCGTTTAAGACGTACCAAGAAAAGTATAAGAAGAAAAAGATAAGAAAGTTAGACATGAGGAAAATATAAAATATGTTAATACATTTGTTAAAAAACAAAGCTGACAAGTGTATCTATAAGAGATTTGTGCTCAGAAGGAAAAGTTAAACTTACCAGAACATACTACATGAAGCATATTTTACAAAATACTCTTATTTCTGTTTTTTTCTAGCAACATATTCACGTACAGTTTTGTCATATGAGAGCTTCCTTGCAATGTCATTTTCTACAGACAATATGCATAAAGAATTTAAGCGCTCTTCAGTCATGGTAGACCGAAATTTCTTTTTTTTATAAAGGATAACTTTGAACAATTCCTTTCTGCTTCACAGCTCGTGATTGGCATTGTCAAGTACAGCTTAAGCGCAGTAGTAATATAGGGGAACACTTCAATTAGGTGTTACTCGCAAATAAGCTGAAGAACTCCTGCGCATTGCATTTTAGATGGTGTGTTTCCTTCTGTGTTCTGGGATTTCCTAAGGTGCAAATATTCTTTGAACTGATAACACTCGTTTACTAATTTGTGGTCAATATCATATTTGTAATACGATATAATAAGTTTAATACTGTCCTCATCAATTTCAGAATTGTTCACCAATTCTGAAAGGAACTTGAACGTTTTCGCAATCTGCTCATATGGGTCAATCCTTGTCGTACAGATAGGTTGTGAGTTATTTTTCGTCCGTCTGAGTAGAGTGGATGGTGATAAATTCGTGAGAAAAAAAAAAGTGTGAGAAATAGATTTCACGGGGTGATAGCTTAAGGAAAAGATATGTCTCTGGAATGAGTAAGTTTCTCTATTCCAGCCTATCTATACGGCTATAAGTTAGTACAAGACAACATTGCCCTCCTCATACGTATAAATATAAAGTTTACTAACTACACACATACACAGGTATGTGACAACAAGACACACACAAAATGTGAAAAAAAACTACGGTTACATGGGTATGGGTCTGACCAACACACAAAGTTAAGTTTCTTTTGTTGTTTATTATCATTTAAACTTGAAAACACCAAATATCTAAAGAAAGATCAAATAAAATCAGATTTACATACATATGAAAATAGCAGAATAAATGTGCCCTCCCCTTCTGGAGAAAAGAACCCAAAACGTTAATAACCCCAAGGTCGAAGGTTTGCACTATGTTACAGTGTAAACAGTAAAGTAAACAAGTTCCTACTATAGGCTACCCAGTAAAGTTAACAAGTTTAAGCAAAATCCAATGTTGTTAAAGTCCCTATAACCAAGAAAAATATTCACTATCTCTCTTTCATACAGTGGCCACTCAATCACTCTTATCTTCTCTTGGTGATATCCCTTGGAAATACAATTATCCTGAATATAAAAAAGTCAGGTTCAATTCCCAAATTGGCCCGAGCCCATCCTCTACAAATAAAGACTAGCGAGGTGAACGGCGAATCTAATGAGTGTTTTGTCCTGGATGGACAAAATGTCACCGCCAATAGTTGATGTAGAAAAACGTGATCTTGGGGTTCACAGTTAAAAGAGGAAAATACTTCCAGTATTGGGAAACCTCTGGTTGCTAAAAATGTTACATATGATGATGATTGATAATCTTCTCGGACACTATGTTAGAGCGCCGATTCTGAAAAACGGGCGTACATTTCTGGATTGCATCTACACTTGAATACGACTGTCAGAAGTCGGGAAAAAGTGTTATTTTGTGCACATCCCAGTGGGCTGATACAAATGAAAAAATATTGCTGGGTATGGTAAGTCCAGTTAAATTTACAAGTTAAAATGTTTCTCATGTATCGTTGGCAAAATGCTTGCTCACCAATGAAATTGGTGACGCACAAGCCAAGAACCGAACAAAACATTAAACCAATCACAAAAGCCACGCTGGACTCCGCTAGGACATTCTCCTGTACTCTCAAGGATAGTCGTGCTACCATTGCACACATCCTCCTCACTTCCAAACTTTATGGTGTCCTGGTGTACTGTCATGTTTTTTCAGACATAAAACAGTATAATGTCATATTTCCTAATAAGCATTTTGTAAGTTTTAAAACCTAACTCTCGTATGGGTAGTGTTTTTTATCACTGTCGATTTGAAAAAAAGCTAGTGCTTGTGGCCTTACACGCGTGATGGTAGTAATTGTATAGCGAGACGCGTGTTAGTGTGGCATGCGTTCCGGCTTTCAGCCCTCCCTTCTCTCTATCCTAATTCCATCTGTCTTTCGTTTATGGTAACTTAGTGTATAAAATGACATGAATGGAATATTAAATATAGGTCAGCTTGCGTATCTCAAGGTGTTTCTTAGAAATGCAGTACACGTTTTATCGTAGAAAGCGTGTATGCTGCAGTAGGCTTTTACTATCAACGTGAAACGTTACAATTTGCAGACGAAGTAGAAAACAAGGGGGATTTCGAGTACAGTCATTGTGACAGCACTGTTCTTTACCATTCTTCTTTCCTTTTATTGAAGTGATTTGTTAGGCTTTACATTTACTTTTTAATTTATATATGTGGATTAGAATTTCACACGACAAACCTAGACACCAAATACTACTTTATTGTTGTTGACTCTACGCCTGACCTGACACATGTTGACCAGCTGGTAATTGTGGTTCGATACCGCTATAATGGAAAACCCTGTGAGAGATTTTTAACATAGTTACCGATAGAAAACCATTCATCCACGGCCTTGTTTAACAAAATACAACAAGTCCGGGGTGAACACAAGCTTTCACTTGAAAATATCCATGCTCAGTCTTAGATAATGCTTCTAACATGAAGGGCTCGTAGAAAGGGCTGGAAGCACTCTTTAAAAACATTAAAACAGGTACGCTGACTATGTACCATGTGCACCCCATTCACTTAACCTTGCTGGAGAAAAGGCAGTGTCAACTGTACCTGACGTTGTTGACTATTTTGGCATTTTGCAGGAGCTGAATGTTTTCTTTTCTGGATGTCCACGAAGATGGGGGATTGAAACACAGGGCAATCTACATTCTTCTCTAAAGAGCTTAAGTGTAACTAAATGGTCTGTACATTATGAAGCAGTCCGAGCAATTAAAAATGGATATATGGGTATTTTACAAACTTTCAAACACATTTTTGTAGACTCAGAAGAGAAGCCTGATTGTTAACGAGATGCAAAGAATTTATACAAGTTGGTACCGCTGGAATATGCTATTTTAACAGTCGTTTGGGAAGAAGTGCTGGAGCGTGTCAACAAAACAAGTAAGAAACTCCAAACCCCTGGTTTTGATGTATTTGAAGGTTATCTTCTGCTTTCATCTTTACTTTCGTTTGTTAAAGAACAGAGAAAATTCAGCCTAAAGGATTGCACACTTTGAATCAGAAGCAAAAGGTGTGTGTGATGATACCACTTCAAGTTATTCTGATGCTTCCAAACGCATTGTTGCAAGGAAATTTTCAGATGGAACAAGTGGTATTGCTTCTTTGAGAGGAGCTGACAAATTTAGGATAGAAGTTCTATACCAACTCTATGACTGCTGATAATCCAGTTACGCAAGAGGATTGTAACGTATAATGGAAAGAGAGCCTACAGTAACCTGACAGTCTTTTGTAATCTCGTAGCGTTCGATGATTTGCTAGCAAAATCATGCATTTTTTCCTACCTGCGTTTATTTACACAAACGTACTTTTCGTCCCACCTTTTTTTCTGTGAACACGAGCTAACGCAATGTTTATAAACTTTCGTGACCTGCCAGTCATAACAGGTAGCGAATCAGATTTGTTTACCTAAGTCTTCTCACGCGAGCTTATCTGTCAGTCATACGAGACCTGACAGACAGGACGGGAATAACATAGAAACTTTTGAAGTTCGTACTCAGGGGAAGTCAGAAACCCCCGGGCTCTTTGATCTCAGAAGCGGGCATTCGTACAGAGAAAATCTTAGGGAACCCCGTTACGGATATAAGTCTTTTGATGGCGGTCGAACGCCCGAGAAAGGCCGACCGTAAACTTTTATCTGGGGAACTCTGTTCTGATTCTCCGTTACTCACACAATAGTGCGAAAAGTAACATCATCTATAGATCAGAGAAATATAATGATATATAAACTGTATTTTCTTAAACCTGCTATCAGTTGTCACTCAGAATTTTTGGATAGTCTAAGCATGTAGTCTAGAACCATTGTGGAAAATGTGTTAATAGCATTCGTGGGGATTTTTATTCTGATTTTTCTGGTAATAGAAATTAGTGCTTCCGTGTTTAAAAGTGTTAAGCTTTTACCATTATAATTCACTTAGATTTCTAGCGTTAAAACTAGTAAAATAAAATAACGCGTAGCTATTTCATTCCAGAGGTTCAGTTATAATGTTAATTTCCACCACACGCTTTCTCAAACAAGAAGAGACGGTTAGCTGACTGGTTTAAATGCTAGACGGGACTGATAGTGGCAGAATAGAATTCACGTTTATTTCATTGTGCGTATTTATTATAAGTGCCTATTATTTAATATCATTCGACTAAACTATCAGACGCCGACAATTTAATAACTATTAAAGACAGGCGGTACTTTGTGTAAGTGCGCATAAGATCATGAAATAATAATTGACATTGTACGCTGATCGTTAAGCGCGGGCAAGGGGCGGTGAGAGTTCCATCCCTCCATCCGACCTGAAAACTCAGCGGTAGCGACGGGCAATAGGGTAGGCTAAAGACACCATGTGCCTTTTAAATTCAATCAGGAGTGACGGAGTGGATAAGAGATCGTCTTGTCCCCATCTGTGTGCATATATGTAGCTATATAGAATAGTAGCATTTTCCCATAAATTATTCTTATATATTCCTAGCAGACCTGATCAAGGGCGTCCAGCGGTCTTTTGGTCTTTTTCCTTTTTACTGATTGGTTAATTTTGTCTTTCTTGCCTTGTGCGTCACCAATCTCATTGGTGAGCAAGCATTTGCCAACGATACATGAGAAACATTTTAACTTGTAAATTTAACTGGACTTACCATACCCAGCAATATTTTTTCATTTGTATCAGCCCACTGGGGTGTGAAAAAAATAAAATTATTCCCGACTTCTGACAGTCGTATTCAAGTGTAGAATCCAGAAATGTACGCCGTTTTAGAATCGGCGCTCTAACATAGTGTCCGAGAAGATTATCAATCATCATCATATGTAACATTTTTAGCAACCAGAGGTTTCCCAATACTGGAAGTATTTTCCTCTTTTAACTGTGAACCCCAAGATCACGTTTTTCTACATCAACTATTGGCGGTGACATTTTGTCCATCCAGGACAAAACACTCACCAGATTCGCCGTTCACCTCGCTAGTCTTTATTTGTAGAGGATGGGCTCGGGCCAATTTGGGAATTGAACCTGACTTTTTTATATTCAGGATAATTGTATTTCCAAGGGATATCACCAAGAGAAGATAAGAGTGATTGAGTGGCCACTGTATGAAAGAGAGATAGTGAATATTTTTCTTGGTTATAGGGACTTTAACAACATTGGATTTTGCTTAAACTTGTTAACTTTACTGGGTAGCCTATAGTAGGAACTTGTTTACTTTACTGTTTACACTGTAACATAGTGCAAACCTTCGACCTTGGGGTTATTAACGTTTTGGGTTCTTTTCTCCAGAAGGGGAGGGCACGTTTATTCTGCTATTTTCATATGTATGTAAATCTGATTTTATTTGATCTTTCTTTAGATATTTGGTGTTTTCAAGTTTAAATGATAATAAACAACAAAAGAAACTTAACTTTGTGTGTTGGTCAGACCCATACCCATGTAACCGTAGTTTTTCACATTTGTGTGTCTTGTTGTCACATACCTGTGTATGTGTGTAGTTAAACTTATATTTATACGTATGAGGAGGGCAATGTTGTCTTGTACTAACTTATAACCGTATAGATAGGCTGGAATAGAGAAACTTACTCATTCCAGAGACATATCTTTTCCTTAAGCTATCACCCCGTGAAATCTATTTCTCACACTTTTTTTTTTCTCACGAATTTATCACCATCCACTCTACTCAGACGGACGAAAAATAACTCACAACCTATCTGTACGACAAGGATTGACCCATATGAGCAGATTGCGAAAACGTTCAAGTTCCTTTCAGAATTGGTGAACAATTCTGAAATTGATGAGGACAGTATTAAACTTATTATATCGTATTACAAATATGATATTGACCACAAATTAGTAAACGAGTGTTATCAGTTCAAAGAATATTTGCACCTTAGGAAATCCCAGAACACAGAAGGAAACACACCATCTAAAATGCAATGCGCAGAAGTTCTTCAGCTTATTTGCGAGTAACACCTTATTGAAGTGTTCCCCTATATTACTATTGCGCTTAAGCTGTACTTGACAATGCCAATCACGAGCTGTGAAGCAGAAAGGAATTGTTCAAAGTTATCCTTTATAAAAAAAGAAATTTCGGTCTACCATGACTGAAGAGCGCTTAAATTCTGTATGCATATTGTCTGTAGAAAATGACATTGCAAGGAAGCTCTCATATGACAAAACTGTACGTGAATATGTTGCTAGAAAAAAACAGAAATAAGAGTATTTTGTAAAATATGCTTCATGTAGTATGTTCTGGTAAGTTTAACTTTTCCTTCTGAGCACAAATCTCTTATAGATACACTTGTCAGCTTTGTTTTTTAACAAATGTATTAACATATTTTATATTTTTCCTCATGTCTAACTTTCTTATCTTTTTCTTCTTATACTTTTCTTGGTACGTCTTAAACGAACTAATTCTGAATGATGGAGGCAATCATTAAAAATAGTTTTAAGATTTTAAAAAATCACATATAGCAAGGTGGATAGTGGGGTTTAGTGATCAGAACATATGCCTTAAAAAGCAAATGTGTTCTGCATTCAACTCCAAACAGAGTTGTTTCTTTTTTGAAAATTTATTCATTTGTCTTCAGTTTTTATATGTGTGTTGGTGTGGATCTACTATATGTGTGTTGGTGTGGATCTAGTTTATGTGTGTTTATGTGGATCTAGTTTAAGTGTGTTGGTGTGGATTTAGTTTATGTGTGTTGGTGTGGATCTAGTTTATGTGTGTTGGTGTAGATCTAGTTTATGTGTGTTGGTGTGGATCTACTATATGTGTGTTGGTGTGGATCTAGTTTATGTGTGTTAGTGTGGATCTAGTTTATGTGTGTTGGTGTGGATCTAGTTTATGTGTGTTGGTGTGGATCTAGTTTATGTGTGTTGGTGTGGATCTACTATATGTGTGTTGGTGTGGATCTAGTTTATGTGTGTTGGTGTGGATCTAGTTTATGTGTGTTGGTGTGGATCTAGTTTATGTGTGTTAGTGTGGATCTAGTTTATGTGTGTTGGTGTGGATCTAGTTTAATGCTTGAACTTCAGGTCCTCCAAGTCCATTTATCTCTATAATACATTTCTTTCCCATGCTCACAAATTTGTGTGTGTTTTTTTTTTATAAAAGGGGCCCCTCCAAGAGTTCAAGCTTCAGGGCCCCCAAAATGAAGATCTGCCACTGTCTGAGGTTGAGGTTTTTGCAGGTGTCTGACCATTTCTTCCTTTTTAAATATTTGGTTTCAATTCTGATCTTTGCAGTTAGCCTATTTGTATTGTATTGTGTTTTCTTTTGTTGGGTTTTTCCCTGCTTTCCTTCTGGCTTCTACCATCTTCAAGTATCTTTGTCCAAAAGGGTTGCATTTCTTCCTGCATCCCCTTGGAATCGTGTTATCATCATCATCAGTTGCCATCTCCACAACGAAGGTTGGCTGTAATGGATCTCCAACGTCTTCTGTCTCTTGTCTTGGTGGTGCACTCTGATAGACTCTTTCCTGTCCATCTCTTGATGTTATCTTCCCACTTATAGCGCTGTCTTCCCCTTGCACGTTTGCCTTCAACTCTCCCTTCTGTTATGGTCTTCTGAAAGGTGTTATGCCTTTTTATGTGGCCAAAGTATTTTAGCTGCCGAAATTTGACCTCCCTCATTAGTTCTCTTTTCATACCTAGATTTTCTAGGACCTCCTTATTTGTTTTCATCTCTTTCCATGAGATACGCCCCATTCTTCTATATATCCACATTTCAAGAGCCTCAATTCTTTCTTCCAAATGCTTATTCATCGTCCATGTTTCTGCACCATACAGAAATGCAGAATATATATAACACTTTATGATTCTCAGTTTTAATTTGTGAGATAACTGTTTGGATGTCAGTATATGTTTCATATTGTTGAATGTAGCTTTGGCCATTCCTATTCTCTTCTTGATTTCTGTTTCACATCTGCCATCTTCTGTTATTATATGACCAAGTTATACGTAGCTCTTGACTTGTTCCAGGGATCGTGTTATAGGCTGCATCAAATATGGTTTGGGTGATGGTATTTGTGGTAGGTGAGAGGTTATTGATGTTATTACACTAAGGGTAAACAAAGTGAGGGTCGGGTTGTGGTGAAGTGGGATGTTATAAATATTTATAGGGGACTTAGTGTACTGACTGAGATCAGCTGTGAAGGTATATATATATAATAAGAGTAGTGTATTATATATAACCTTACTTGCTGCCACATATGTATACCTCAGTCAGAATTATTCTGGAATAGTGTGATGACTACGTTATATGTCTAGGGTATGTGTATGATGAAGTGCAAGTCAAAACAACAACAGACAGATAAACAATTTAATTTATTCCACTACACTTGACAACACTGTGACACTCACATACATAAAACACTCTACAAGGATATCTTAAAGGAGTCACTGATAACTTTTCAAATAACAATATGTATTCATTGCTGTCATGAATGTATATGTGTCCTGATTCAAATACAAAGGGAACCAGGAATCACAATCAATTTTAATTACAAGTTATATGTACAGAATTTATCAATATGAATATTGTAGTGATATATATTATTAAAAGTATCCTATGTGTGTCAGTTGTGTAGTAGTAATATGAGGTAATACTGGTTTTGTTTTGTTCAAGCTCTGTTGGTATTTGTCATCATGACTTCAATAGTTTGTCTTTATTGGAACTAGTATTGGAGATGTTCTCAGTTCCTGATATTAAAACAATTTACTTCCCCTCTTAAGTTTATGTTACAATGTTATTTTAAGATGGGGGTACATAATGTTGAGCTCAGCTGGCCACATCAGCTTATCTTGCGTGATGGCGGCAGGAAAAGACTCCTCTGCTCGATTTCTCCCCTGGGCTCTGGAGACACCTCACTGATAGCTAAATGGACCAAGGAGTATGCTGTCCGACTCTGGATTCAGCAAAGCTCTGACCAGGTGCTGCTCAATAACGTCAAGACCACGGTCCCTGAAAACAAGAAGGATGTACCTTCTACTTCATAACTAATTGATACTCTAGTTCTACACTGAGCACACAATACATCACAAACATTGAGTTCAGAGCGTTAGGCCAACTGTCAGCTTCATCTGAAATACTTTATACCAGTATTAACCTCCTTAATGGTTACTACGCCTCTGCACTTCCAGCATTATTTCTTTCTAGTCAATCATCTAGGTGTCAGTGTACTGTTTGGCCATTCCATGCCGTTTTACTTTCCTCCGACACCTTCTGTTCAGGCTGGAGCATTATAGGCTTTACATCATGTTTGCTACTGAACTACACATATATACAGGCATAAATTAACAATTCACATTCAATTTTCATTAAAAGATACTGAATGTTTCAAGCTTACCACAATTCATGGAAATAAACACAGATACGTTGACTAGCAATGAATTCTGGCACAAATACTGGCACAAATTCCCATCTGCTTATGTTCCAGGCTTTTATTTAGCAAAAATATGAGCTGGCTTCAACGCACTGTTGCTTTATCAAGCTTATTTGAACTAGTGGTCTCGAACTAACGCTCCTAAGTGATTATATCAGCGAGTCTGGCCAATGGAGCCACGTTTCGACAAGTGTTTGAAAAAATTTTAACTTCCTACGTCTCCCCTAACAACCAAGGATAGCATTTATAGTCCGACTAATCGTGTTTAGCCTTACATATCATTCCAGCCAATCAGTTCAAATGTAACTTGTGGCCCATTTCCCGTACAATGGTGGTTTAAAAAAAATCTACCACTGAGCGATTCTGATTTTGGGTGTTGTCTGACAGCACCATCATTTTATTTTGGCTATAACTTGTTAATTCCTAGACTATTTGCATAACGTTGTACATATTCTTTGTCAGCAAACCCTAAGGAACCCAAATATATATATTTAATAGAGCTAATATGCTGCGTTCAAAATATGCAATTCCTTCTACCTCCTGTTTCGAAGATGTGCTGTCTGGGTACTGTAATGTTTTCAAACGTAAACCCATCTATTGTCATCTTTTCTAATAAGAGTTTTTCAGGATTTAAAAACCTAACTCTGGGAAGGTTAGTGTTTTTATCACTGTCCGTCCGAAAAAGTTAGTGCATGTGGCCTTACACGCGTGATAGTAGTAATTGTGTATCGCGCGACGCGTGTTTAGTGTTGCACGTGTTCGGCTTTATGCCTCTCCCTTCTCTCTATCCTTTAGTCCATCTGTCTTTAGTTACGCCGTGTATAAAATGGAATGAATGAAATATTAAAATTAGGTCATTGTTCAGCTTGCGTATCTCACTGTTTTTCCAAGAAATACAGCACACGTTTCATTGAAGAAAGCGGGTAATAATATAGTCGGCTTTTACTATCAACGTGAAAGCGTTACAATTTGCAGACGAAGCATAAAACAAAGGGGGATTTCGAGTACATTCCTTGTGACAGCACTGTTATTTTACCATTGCTCTTTTCTTTATTAAATTTATTTGTTAGGCTTTATATTTACCTGATAATTTATATATGTGGATTAGAATATTTCACGACACCTCCCCTCTTAAAACAGACATCCCATGTCAGTCCTTTATTCTATATACACATAGATAAATGTAAGTCAACTTGACTTTACTCTGCTGTGGTGCTATCATGGTTTTATGTAGTTGGGTCCATTCAGAGTAGGCACTACTCATGAAATCTGCCTCAGACTTCTACAACCAATAATATATTTCGGTTATGTTACTGAACAGCCGCAAGTGTGAGTGCTTGTCTTAATGCTGCTTCGCAACCCGTATTCACCATTTCTCTTCTCTGAGTCTGCGCAATGACATGTCCAGAGAACATTATATTTCCCTCAAAATGTACGTTATGAGGAGATAACATATACCTGGTGATAGCAGAGTTTTCGTAGTGGATCCCATAATCTTCTTATTATCCTGTATGAAACATTCGGAATATCCTCAATCAAAGAGGCAACTCAGGGATTCATTACGTTCCTCCGAAATGTTTACATCCAACAATTTTCTCATCATTCTAGAGAAGACACTAGGCGCATTCTTCAATCCAAATGGCAATCTATTAAACTCATAGTGTCCTTCTGAGGTACTAAAAGCTAGGTATGGTCTAACCTCAGGCTTTACTGGAATCTGATAGTATCCTTTACTCAGATCCACTTTTGAGAAATATTTAGCTTTATTTAGTCTGGCAAACAGCTGATTTGTATCCGGCAATGGATCCACCTGTCCTTCTGTAATAGCATTCAGTCTCCTGTAATCTATACAGAGTCTATGTTCTCCAGAGGGCTTCCTTAAGAGTACAACACCGGAACTATACGAAGATTCACTGTGCGAAATAATTCCTTCCTTCAACAGATAGTCTATCTCTTCCTTCAAAGCTTTCTCCTTAGCAAACGGAATCGAATATGGTTTCATACAGACAGGTGTGGGGTCTATCAGTTTCATATCATATTCCAATAGGTTTGTATGCCCTGGTCGGTCTGTTAACACCTCTGCATGATTATTTAGAACCTGTTGCACTCTCTCTTTCTGACTTTTCGTTAAATGTGTACTGATTTTCACCTGTGCTGCTGTCTCACAGGGGTGTAATGGATATTCAAATGATGAAAGTGGTTCCTTTTTCATCTCCATGGCGATGGACAAGGTCAACAAGTGTGTGTCTCTTCCTGATGTTCTCTTTCCAAATATTTCTTCAGGAGATTCACATGATAGATTTTTTCTTTCCCCTTCTTATCTATCTTATAATTTGTTCTAGACACCTTCTCTAAAACTGTATATGGACCCTGCCATCCAATTTGTAACTTATTCTGACTCCCGGGCAAAAGAAGCAGTACTTTCTCTCCCACAGCCAAATTTCTGTCTTTCGCCTTCCTGTTATAATAGGCAGCATGTTTCTTCCTGGCTTGTTTCAAATTTTCATTGGAAGTTTCCAGCCAGTTTTTAAACGAGTGGTCAGCTCATTCACATATTGGTATGAGGATGTAATATTTTCCTCTGCCTTTTCATCAGTCCACGTTCTTAACAAAGCTACATATGGACCTTTAATTGTGTGGACCTATTTGTCCATGCACCGGTATGGTCTCTTCCACTCGAAGCTTTATAGTGATGATTTTTCCTCCCAGAATTATCATTCACAAAACGACCGCTACCAATTTTTTCTTTTGGGGCTTTCTCCCCACTTAAAATTCTTGATGAGAGATTTCCTCTCTACATCCTCTTCCTCCAGTTTGTTTAAGTCCGATTGAGGGATTTTCGGCTTATCCTGGGGTAAGACATCTTTTTGCACTCTCCGCATAGTGGCCATTGTAAAACAGTTAAGTGAAGCTTGTCCGTGAAAAGGGGCTTCCCATTCCATTTGGTCCACTTTATCAAATCTATTTTTCTTTTTATTATCAGGCCTAATTTTGCCCCGTGCGTGTCCAGGTCCTGATCCATGTTCCCACTTGTGGGTGTTCCCTCATGTGCTATGCTACACCTTTCTACAAAATTCTCAATGTCCCATCTTGCTTTGGGCCAATAATAATTGTGAGCCACCTTTTGAATGATGGTACCTATCTTCTCATGGTCCCCCATCTGGTTTCACATGTAGGCTCCTTATTAAGTCTGCCCTATATCTTTTAGGAAGTACCAGCTGTCCCTGACCTTTGGATCTAGCTCCAGTCTTCCTATACATCAACTTGTTTTTCATGTAAAAATCTCCCTTGCCTGGAGTTGTATGACAAGTTGACAATTTTCTGAAACAAGGCTTGAGTGTTTTATCCCCAGCCTGTGCCTTCCTCATCTCTTCTGGAGTGGTATCCAACATAATATCCTCCTCCTGTCTTGAGGTCGACCTGACCTGAAGGGTTGCCATATACACAGGTTTCCTTCTGCAACGGTCAGTGTCATGATTGTCCATCTGACATTTTTACACCACCTTTTTCCTTGGTTGAAAGATTTTCTTTCATCATATTTCCTTTCATCGAATTGTGGGAATTTATTTTTATGTTCACACCGTGGCCTATCAAATTGGTGCTTACCTTTGTTTTGATCCCTAGGATCAAATTTATTAAAGTTCTGTGGTGCCCTAAAGTTATCCACTTGTTTCTTTTTATTACCTGTTACCTCTGCTTGAGCTGCTTGATACCTTTCAGCAACATTTAGCAACTCACCCAGCCTCTCTGCACCTTGTTCCATGAGAAACTTTCTCAGGTCTGGAGCCATGGACTCTCTTAATTGCTCTATAAGGACCATTTCCTTAAGATCTTGGGTTTTTCCCCAGAGAAGTCCATTTCTCCAAGTATGTCTCTATTCGTGCAGAGAACTGGTGATAGGTTTCACCTGACAGTAGTTTAGCATTCCTAAATTGTTTCCTATAAAATTCTGCATTCTTTTCATATCTTAACAAAAGAGCCTGCTTTAGCATGTCATAATTTTCCTGATCACCTCTGCTCATTTTTGCAAAAACTTCATAAGCTGCCCCACGAAGTCCTTGAGATAACTTTAAGCTCCACCTTTCTCTCTCTAACCCATACGTGGTAGCTAATAGTTCATACCTATTTAGGTAGCTCTCAATATCATCGTCTTTCTCAACAAAATGATCTAAATGAAAATTCATAGCTGAGGTTGAGGCTCCTTGGCTAGCAGTGGCATCAGAGGCAAAGGGACTGGCACCATTTTCAGGAGCATGGCCCTGAAACTCAAACTCCCTTAGTCGTAACTCATGTTCCCTTTGTAATCTTTTATCTTCTGCTTCCCTTTCTGCAGCTAATTTCTTTCTTCTGCTTCCCTTTCTGCAGCTAATCTTAATTTCTTCTCTTCCCTTTCTGCAGCTAATTTCTTCTCTTCCCTTTCTGCAGCTAATTTCTTCTCTTCTCTTTCTGCAGCTGCAGCTCTTTTCTCTCTCTCCCTTTCTGCAGCCAATCTTTTTGTCTTCTCTTTCTGCCTCCAATTTCTTAGCCTCAGCCTCAATCTGCAACCTCTTAGTCTCAGCCTCAGCCTCAAATTGTAACTTCTTAATTTCCCTTTCAGCCTCTAACTTTCTTTCGGCTTCAAACCTTCTTTCTTCGCGTTCAATAAATTTGTCACATTCCGTAGTGACATAGGCAACCATAACTTGCCCATCTAATCCTAACTCTTTTGCAGTCTGAACAGCAGCAGATCGAAATTTGGCCAGGTCCGCCATTGTCTATCAGGTAAATTTATACAATGTCTAACCAACAATTCAATCTCTAAATATATATCTAATGGACAACACAGGCACCGTGAGCTCAACCTTATTTAATTCCACCCAAGGATACCTTTTAATTCTTATATTCCCTGAAGTGAATTACCCCCAATATTTTTAATAGGTAAAGATTCAAAATCCCAAGAGCGAGACCCCAATATATGTGGTGAAGTGGGATGTTATAAATATTTATAGGGGACTTAGTGTACTGACTGAGATCAGCTGTGAAGGTATATATATCTAATAAGAGTAGTGTATTATATATAACCTTACTTGCTGCCACATATGTATACCTCAGTCAGAATTATTCTGGAATAGTGTGATGACTACGTTATATGTCTAGGGTATGTGTATGATGAAGTGTAAGTCATAACAACAACAGACAGATAAACAATTTAATTTATTCCACCACACTTGACAACACTGTGACACTCACATACATAAAACACTCTACAAGGATATCTTAAAGGAGTCACTGATAACTTTTCAAATAACAATATGTATTCATTGCTGTCATGAATGAATATGTGTCCTGATTCAAATACAAAGGGAACCAGGAATCACAATCAATTTTAATTACAAGTCATATGTACAGAATTTATCAATATGAATATTGTAGTGACATATATTATTAAAAGTATCCTATGTGTGTCAGTTGTGTAGTAGTAATATGAGGTAATACTGGTTTTGTTTTGTTCAAGCTCTGTTGGTATTTGTCATCATGACTTCAATAGTTTGTCTTTATTGGAACTAGTATTGGAGATGTTCTCAGTTCCTGATATTAAAACAATTTAATTCCCCTCTTAAGTTTATGTTACAATGTTATTTTAAGATGGGGGTACATAATGTTGAGCTCAGCTGGCCACATCAGCTTATCTTGCGTGATGGCGGCAGGAAAAGACTCCTCTGCTCGATTTCTCCCCTGGGCTCTGGAGACACCTCACTGATAGCTAAATGGACCAAGGAGTATGCTGTCCGACTCTGGATTCAGCAAAGCTCTGACCAGGTGCTGCTCAATAACGTCAAGACCACGGTCCCTGAAAACAAGAAGGATGTACCTTCTACTTCATAACTAATTGATACTCTAGTTCTACACTGAGCACAATACATCACAAACATTGAGTTCAGAGCGTTAGGCAAACTGTCAGCTTCATCTGAAATACTTTATACCAGTATTAACCTCCTTAATGGTTACTACGCCTCTGCACTTCCAGCATTATTTCTTTCTAGTCAATCATCTAGGTGTCAGTGTACTGTTTGGCCATTCCATGCCGTTTTACTTTCCTCCGACACCTTCTGTTCAGGCTGGAGCATTATAGGCTTTACATCATGTTTGCTACTGAACTACACATATATACAGGCATAAATTAACAATTCACATTCAATTTTCATTAAAAGATACTGAATGTTTCAAGCTTACCACAATTCATGGAAATAAACACAGATACGTTGACTAGCAATGAATTCTGGCACAAATACTGGCACAAATTCCCATCTGCTTATGTTCCAGGCTTTTATTTAGCAAAAATATGAGCTGGCTTCAACGCACTGTTGCTTTATCAAGCTTATTTGAACTAGTGGTCTCGAACTAACGCTCCTAAGTGAGTATATCAGCGAGTCTGGCCAATGGAGCCACGTTTCGACAAGTGTTTGAAAAAATTTTTAACTTCCTACGTCTCCCCTAACAACCAAGGATAGCATTTATAGTCCGACTAATCGTGTTTAGCCTTACATATCATTCCAGCCAATCAGTTCAAATGTAACTTGTGGCCCATTTCCCGTACAATGGTGGTTTAAAAAAATCTACCACTGAGCGATTCTGATTTTGGGTGTTGTCTGACAGCACCATCATTTTATTTTGGCTATAACTTGTTAATTCCTAGACTATTTGCATAACGTTGTACATATTCTTTGTCAGCAAACCCTAAGGAACCCAAAAATACTAATTTAATAGAGCTAATATGCTGCGTTCAAAATATGCAATTTCTTCTACCTCCTGTTTCGAAGATGTGCTGTCTGGGTACTGTAATGTTTTCAAACGTAAACCCATCTATTGTCATCTTTCTAATAAGAGTGTTTCAGGATTTAAAAACCTAACTCTGGGAAGGTTAGTGTTTTTATCACTGTCCGTCCGAAAAAAAGTTAGTGCATGTGGCCTTACACGCGTGATAGTAGTAATTGTGTATCGCGCGACGCGTGTTTAGTGTTGCACGTGTTCGGCTTTATGCCTCTCCCTTCTCTCTATCCTTTAGTCCATCTGTCTTTAGTTACGCCGTGTATAAAATGGAATGAATGAAATATTAAAATTAGGTCATTGTTATTTCACGACAAGGGTAATGTATCTATTGTGATGTATGAACAATGTCAAACATAACTTTAACTCAATACAAGTGAAGTAAGTAAGACTGTTGGTAAAGTTAGATTAATATATATTACAATTTTTATATTTTCCTGTACCTCAATTCTTTTGGGACAGGAATGTTTTCAAATCAAGAAAATTTTATTTACAACATATAAATAAATAAAGAGGACCCTTTGTCCATAACTGGTATATTAAAGTGTCACTGTATGTGTATCCCACAGTCTGATTTAATACTTTCTATAACTAATAGTCAATTATGTGAGGGTCTGTTGGTATCATCACGCCCACAGAAATTTCTGTTCTGGTTGAGGAAATTGTTAAGATGAGATCTCATATGACCATTTAAAGGGACTTGACCTGACAGCCTGTCTGAGGTGGATGACTGTAGACTATGCAAGGTCAACACAAGAGTTGTCTTCTGACCACAGATGCAGCATGCAGCTTTACTGAGGCTTCAATGTACACAGGGTCTGCCTGCACCAGGTTTCCTGCCACCATTAAGTAATAGGCATATAACACTGAAAAAGAAGGATATTCCCTCCCTTTTATATGCTGGCTATAACAATTCCACAACTAATCAATACTAAGATTTTCTGGGATCAGTCACGTGTGCGAACCATTTGCACCAGACCCTATTTTCTTTGACATCACTCCGTCCTGTGTTTACATTCTACTTCCCATATGGCTGCAACGCCCCTGTCACCTTAAGCATTGACTGTCCTCCCTAAAATCAGCTGGGGTATACAATTTTATTCTTGTGACCTGTTAAATCTTTTGTTAAAACATCCTAGGTATGTTTTCATGTGTCATTAGAACACTGTGGCACTGCAGAAGATTGCTAGTGGCCTCTGGACTTACAGTCGTAAGATTTTATGGCAATATTCAAACACAAATTAGTTTCACTTCCCTCTAAGTCTGCTTAGGCATTTCCTACTTAGGCTGTCGTAACCTGTTCCAACTGGCAGTGTCGAACAACAAAATGTGGCGCACAATCTGTGGCCAGTTACATGTTAATGAAATACTAATACTTATTTATCTTACCGCAAGTAAAAAATAATCACACAATCACAGGATTGACTAGCAGTAAATGGCTCAATTCCAGACTGCTGTGTCGTCGAGACGGCAAAGGCATTTGTCACCAACGCTTTGCATCTGCTCTCGACCTTTCTGTGTTTAAGTTTTTCTCAAATGGCGGACTTATCCAAGCAGGGTTAAAAGTTATCAATTATAACCAGCCAATCAAAAGACGCGTCAAACAAATTAACTAATTTTGGACCACGAACATTGAGCGTTGTTCAGTGTGTTCGCTCGTCTGATTTTTTATTTATATATTATATATCTCAGTTATTTATAGACCGATTTTTTAATATCAAAATTGATTATTAAAACGGCCAGCTGTCCTCTATCTACCCCTTATTAGGTTTCCTTTATTTATTTCTCCCCGTTTTCATCTGTGTAATTTTTAAGTAATTAATTGTGCTTTTTTCCCGAACTGAAAAATATTAATAAAATAAATGTTTCTACGTCAAGATAGTTTTATTAAAGGAAAATCTTTATGGTATTATGTTAATCAATATCAGCGCTACAATTCCAGATATCTCTTTCCTTTTAATTCTCTTTAGTTTTTGGGGAATAAATTATTTATTTTTTGGTAAAAACACATATTAGACATCTTTTCTCACTCCAACCAAAAATTTATCGTCACTTTAAAACGAGGTAACAATCGATTGGTTGTTAATTTTTACGCCGTTCGTTTTAATAAATATTAGGGGAAGTGGGGGGGAGGTGTGTGTGTGTGTGTGTGTGTTTGGGAGGGGTACTTTTTAACCTTTTTTAATTGGTGTAGTAGAAAATTCAAATTCTTTAGTCAAATTGTTGGCGGTTGATTTTACGGTGGCCTTGAGACAAATTTCAAATGCGGTAGTTATTTATAGATTTTAGGAGTACGTTAGTTAATTTTCAAGCGGGGAAATTTGAGCGGGGTGCCACACAGATTTACTTTACTACAGTATTGTGCAGGGTGTCAATGTCTGTGTCCTCGCTGATTTTTGTTAGGCCTTCGTCTGTGAGGAGTCGGAATTTTCCCCAATCTGCTCTTTTGTAGTTCTAGTGAAGTTCTTTCTTCGGTCGTTGGTTTCTTGTTTGGGAGATTTGTAGCAGAATACGGCGATGTCATCAATGAATTTCATTGTACATACATTCAGAAGGTCTGCAGAGACAATAGTGAGGCCACGTGTGTATGTGGATCCACTGGCACTATGTAGGAGTGTAGGTATGGATGTGGAGTCTTGCAGTATTATCAGGTTGCTGATGTTACACAGTGCCTCTATGCTGATGCCCATGTAGTTCCTATCTTTGTACCCTAATGCTGGTATATGCGCATTAAAGTCTCGCTATGATGGTTTTTTGGAGGTCTGTGTTGTGGATGTTGATTTGGCTTTTTTAATTTGGAGGGCAGTAGACATTGAACAGAGTGAACCGCAGTCCATTGTGCCATACTTTCATCTCTTGGAAATCACTTCCATTATTTAGTTTGTTTTGAACTTCTCCGTTAACATCAGTTCTTAGAAGCGTTGCAATACCTCTGCACTAATCGCATTTGCATTTGTACGTGGTATAGCCTGATATGGGGTGTTCTTTATCACATATAAGCGTTTCCTGTTTTAGTAAGATGTGTATGTTTAGTTCGTTTAGCTGTTTTCCCAGCTCCAGAGTCTTTGGTCTCAGTTCAGAGATGTTCACTTGGATAATGTTAAGTGTGCCCCTCGTAGCTGACTTATCGCTCGTGGGAGCCGGGGGCGGACTATCTAGTGCGGACCTTTTATAAGGCGACGTCCGAGCTCATATGATTTTGTTTTATCTGGCTTTTTCATGTGGGGTGTTGTCTATAAAGCTTTCTTTAAAACCGAGAGGTCCGCTCCAACTCAGCAGGTCCTGAGACATGGCAGAACACTTCACTGGCTGGCTGGTGTTTTGAGTGACAAGTCTAGGTTTTGAAATGGGGGGTCGGCTGTGTGCTTCATCGCTGTCCGCTCCTCGCCATCTATAGTCTGCTGGTATAGATTGAGTTTTGTGATGAGTTTTAAGCTGCCAATACTGTGCAGAACAATTTTAGGCTTGTCACGTCCTAGATCAGATGGTTTCACCTCAGGCTTCCTCTTCCTCTGCGGATGGTCTCCTAATCATTGCCAGCTCCTTTTCCTGCTCAGATTAAGTGAAGCTTGTTGGACAAGGTCGCCAGGCTGTGTTAGTGGCGAGGTGTGCAATGCCACGACCTGGATAGTCCACTACTCCAGAGGGGATCTATTACTATTTGACCGATAATTGGGAATAGTTTGGCGGTCAATTTTTCCCTTGCAACACTGGGCAGTTCCGGTGCCACATCTCCCATTCCAAAAAAGCATCTCTCAGGTGTGATGGTTTGCAGTTCTTGCAGTTTTTGTCCATACAGGATGTGTGGGGATCACCACTGTGCAATCCCCGCCACCCAGTGACTTGCTGTTCGTCTGGTTAGTACCACTACTTGTCAGCATCTATGTCAGCACTATTGTTTCTTGCTTAGTCAGTGGGATCGTCACATCATGCATCTAGGTGCATTCACAAAAGGGATCTACAGTGTTGGCCCGAGGGCTGGGGTCATACACAAGTGGGGCCCTGGGGTTAGAAGGTGGGGGGGGGGAGAAGAGGGAACTCAAGCAATGCAAGGGCACTCAGTGTAGTTTAGCCAGAAGGTAGAGACTGTTACCGGTGGATGGCCGCTATTATTTGTAGCTTCTGGGAGCATTAAACCAAGCTTGAATGCTCAAGGTGGACCAGTGGATTTGAGCAACTGCTACATGGCAACAGTGCGACCGCTCTCTTCCGAAAGGTGTTAACACTCTTGTGCCTTACTCTTCAAACATTCAGTCAGAGATGAACCTGAGGGAATAATGTCTTCACACCAGGTCAGGCGGTCGACTGTTTAACCTCGCAAGGCTAAAAGCAAAAACAAAGAGACTTGTTATTCGCTGATGACGCTGCTCTCGCCACTCAAAGTCAACAGTAGCTTCAGAGCTTGATGAATCGCTTCACCCAAGCATGCAAGAACTTTGGCCTCACAATAAGTCTAAAGATAACAAATGTGCTGGGTCAGGATGTGAATGTTGCACCATTTATCATTATCGATAACTATGAATTGGCAGTGGTGCACCACTTCACATACCTGGGGTCTACCATCAATGACAAACTCTCTCTGGACATAGAAATTGACAATGGCATTGGCAAACCTACAGCCATCTTTGCCGGCCTCACATCGCGTTTATGGATAAACTCCGAACTCACAACGAAGATCAAAGCTATATAACAGCATATAACGCATGCGTCACCAGCACACTTCTATATGGCAGCGAGACATGGACAACCTATTCCAAGCAAAAAAGAAGGCTCAATACCGCCCATCTACGTTGTCAAGGCCACAGCATCGGTATTTCGTTGAAAGACAAAGTTGCAATCTTTTTTTATGACGGAAGGTCCTGGGTTCGAGTCCTGGGTAAGCCACTCACGTCTGTTGTTTTTCTGTTGCCTAGTTTTCTACTTCTTTATTTCTTACGAGTGACTGAAAACATACCTTTATGTTTGTCTAATATTTATTTACTGTTTAAAGGCCTCGGGTTTCCCTTCCTTATGTGTTATAAATGTTTTACAAGTTTATTTCCATATTTAAAAATGGCTGGTGTTGGGGGTCTATGTCCCAATTTGTATATCAGGTCAGTATGAATAAAAAAAAATGGAGTTCATTTCATTTGCAGTCACTTGGTCGATCTAGTCACCCAAGTCGATTTAGTCACCCAAGTCGATCTAGTCACCCAAGTCGATTTAGTCACCCAAGTCGATCTAGTCACCCAAGTCGATCTAGTCACCCAAGTCGATCTAGTCACCCAAGTCGATCTAGTCACCCAAGTCGATCTAGTCACCCAAGTCGATCTAGTCACCCAAGTCGATTTAGTCACCCAAGTCGATCTAGTCACCCAAGTCGATACTCCCTTAAAGAATGATTCCGAGACGGAGTAGCAGAAAATATATTTTTAAATTTTTTTTTAAATACAAAAGGAGGAAAGATAAGGAAAAAAAAAACAACAGTATCCTTACATTTCTAACAAAATTGTTATAAAATACTTGTTAACTAGTAACTCGTAGTAAAATTTCAGCCTCTTAGCATCATTTTTCTTTTTTTTTAACTTCTCCATAGCTGCATAAGTAACGTTTCCATATTAATGACCACAAGGGAATTACTGCCGTTATGAGGACATCCGGCAGAAAAAAATCATACGTAATTATTTCCTGGAAAGCTTTCATAGGTGATTTATTTTCTCGTATAAATATAGGATACATATTTATAGTCACCCGAATTACAAGTTGGGTAATTCCCAAACCGTCCCCCATAACAAACAAACAAAAAAACCAAACAAAACAGAAAAAAACGAATATTTCTCAAACATACTCCATTTTTAAATAATGGAAACAAAACGCGTGTTATTGTAAAAGGCGCGCAATTTAGTTTCTAGAAATTATAATTCTGAATAAAATCCCCCGTGAAATGATTGCAAGTTTTGTGAGGTAAGGTAGGGCACGAAGTTACCACTAAGACAATTTGTTAAAGAGGATAAGTCTTCTCATCGCTTGCACACATTTCGCATCAAAAATGTTCAGCACTCATCAGCACTATCTGATTGTGATCTAGGAAACAAAGCAATGTTGTCTGACGTCATGGTCATTATGTCCCATGACATATCAGCAGGCCGGATCACGGCCTCGCACCGCTGCAGTTTCATTAACAAATAAAACAACAGTACTCAGTTACATAATCAGAATTAGATCAAGTAAGGATTTGTCCATCTAAAATGTGTTGTGACCAAAGTTACAGTCCCCGCCATGGGCCCTGCCATGAAAGTAAACTGTGACACATCAGTACTGTGAGCTGCTTTTCCGTCCTAAATCAACATCCAACCAATAACAGACGACAAGCTGTATATGTAACCTTCCTGCCAACAAATAGCAGTGTTAACAGGTCATACAAGACAAGAAAAGGTAACTAGATTTCTCTGACTCCATAACCAGAAATGACTTCTGCAGAAAGAATTATGTGGGGTTACGAGTCCGAAGATGCGGTAGGCCTGGACCCACTTGTAACAACTCCACGACCAAACAGACAGATTGCAAGGATAGAATGTATCGAGTGCGAGGACGCTATAGCATCTGGTAGATTTTCGGGAACATTCCCACTGAATAAACGGCGCTTTTCTTTTTCAACAGACGTATCATCACCTCGTAGTACCATTGATTCACCAGACAGAGGTTCCTTTCGTCCAGCGGCGGCTTCTACACCTGACAAATTTGACGCTTTCGTAGGATCGAAAAAGGTGCATCAGTTAACGCAAAATAATTTCAACGACTTCATCCAAAATAAGGAGATGTCGATGGTCATGTTCTACGATCCTGCAGACGCCAAGACAGAAGGGCCCAAGAAAGAGTTGATTAAGGTTAAAAAACTGATTTACTAAACTGCCTTGACTTTGCTATTTCTAATTCTCAATCATATTGATTGCTTTATAGTCTAACCCACGTGGACAAAACATGTATGTATACATGCTGCATGATAATTAATTGTATATATATATATATATTGGTAAGTAACCCGCCAAAATTTGAGGGGAAATAATAATCGTATGCTTCTCAGCTTGATTTCCTGAGATACCCAATACTTATCCGAATTCAATTTTGTACAAATGAGCTGTTTGTTCTATAACTGAAACTTAAGATATATGAGACATGTTTTGAAGCAATCTATAACGGAAGAAATATGGAAATACGTAACATAATTTTATATGTGAAGTTATCTGTCCACATTTCTTTGGCCATGGCACTGTCAATCAGTTCTGTTCATCTCGTTCTTACTCCTTGTATCATCCAATTTTACTGCGTATTAAAATATGCCTTCCTTTTTCTCTCAGCTTCCTGGGCTATGCCCATTTAAGACAAAAAGACCAGTGTCTTGTGACAAGCCAAATTTCCCAAAACATGCACAGTTTTTTTATCACATGCCCAATGAAAATACACTCCCTTTTTAAATCTTATTTTAACCAAACACCTTTCGCTCACGGAAAAGTTCAAGATTCTTCTCTCTTTAGCCATATCTATGTACTCCCAAAAACTCAATATTATCTCTCCAACTGGTCCTTCTGTTGCACAAATTCCTGCATTCTTTCGTTTGAATTTTTTTTTTATAACAATGTTTAGATCTCGATTAATGCAACATTAATTCATACTATGTTTAGTCCTCGATTAATGCAACATTAATTCATACAATGTTTAGATCTCGATTAATGCAACATTAATTCATCATAATAAATTTTATTTTCCCTCCTTTTGTAGCGTTGAACCACCGCCGTAGCATGTTTCCTTGCATGATATTTGAAGCTGGTCAATGTTATAAGGCAGGATTCGTTTATTGTGATAATTCTAAGTTGATTACAGCGTGATATTTGAAGCTGGTCAATGTTATAAGGCAGGATTCATTTATTTTGATAATTCTGTATTCATTACCGCGTGATATTTGAAGGTGGTCAATATTATATGGCAGGATTCGTTTATTTTGATAATTCTACATTGATTACTGCGTGATATTTAAAGCTGGTCAATGTTAGATGGTCAATCCCAACGGGTTGATCACCAGTTTGCCAGTCACTTTGATTACGGAAACAACAACAAACGGATTGATTTGTCGTTGCCCTAAAGACGCCATTAGGCGTGATGGGAACAACGGCAAAGAAAATCTATTCGCTGTTGCCCTTAAGACGCCACTAGGCGTAATGGCCACTGACTGCTTTGCCGGTCGTTGGCTAAGGACGGAAGAAGAAGAAGAATGTTATAGCACGTTTCACTAGCTTTGCCCAACTTCAAAATGCTATATCTCAGCGAATATATAACGCATATAAGTGAAATTTTGTGTGTGAATTTGAAATGGTATAGACCCTATGAATTAAATTTTTCATTAAAATGCGGCCATTGGTTTCAATTTTCGTTTCTTTGCGATATAATATAAAATCCTACTTGCCAACACACATCACACGCACACATATTGAAATGTCTACAGTAAATTATACGACCTCATTTGCACATTTTTGGTTTATCAAGCAATTGGCATGATTTTTGAGTGAAATCGCACTTCTTGAACATAAAACAGTTTATATCCGGTGCAACGCACACATTGTCAATCAGAGGTGTGTCTACAAAAATTATTGTGTGGTTAAGAAGGAAAAATGAGTCTGCGAGTACATTTTATGACATTACAGCAAATCACAAATAGGATTTTAAAGTATTTCTGCAATGAAGCTACTCGAGGAAAACTATATTTTCTATTTCAAACCCACAAAAGAGGACTATTCACGCCTTGGGGATAAGCAAACGATCATTGCACCGCTGGATAGCGACATCTGAAATGTCTAATTCCAGTGTTTTACACACGAAAATTAGGCCAAGAGTGGTGGATAATTTTGACAGAGAATTGATCCGCAGAGAAATGTGCAATATGTTTCACAATAATGAGGCAGTGACTTTAAGGAAATTGAAAATTTGGTTAAGAAAGAATAATGACATTGATATTTCCAAATCTACGCTATGGAGGACTATTAGGAGTTTGGGATTCACTTTTAGAAAATATGTTGGTGGTAGAAACCTTATTTGTGAGAAGCCTCATATAGTTGCAATGAGAAGCAAATATTTACGCGAGGTCAGAGAAATGAGAAGAGATTGTTATGATTTTGTGTATTTAGATGAAACTTGAATCAATGCGCACCACAGTAATGAACGAGAATGGCAATCATCTGATGGAACAACTAAGAGACTAGTACCAAGCAGCAAAGGACAGCGCCTAATAATTGCACATCCAGGAAGCAGCCATCATGGGCTTCTAAATAATACTGAACTCATATTTGTTTCAAAATCCACAGATAATAGGGATTACCATGCAGAGATGAATGGCAAGATATTTCAAGATTGGATTGTGAATCATGTACTTCCTTCCTTGGATAGACCGTGGTGTTTGATAATGGACAATGCCTCATATCACAACGTTGTGGCACCAGAAGATGAAGTTTCTAATTCACCAAGTATTAAAGATGTAATAAAGATGTGGCTGACCATAAACAACATTCCATTCAACGAAATGTCCATGAACCTGAATTACTTGGAAATGTAAAAAAAGACACAGCATACAAAGATATTTCACATAGACAAGGCAATCCATGAACATGGTCACAGATGTTTAAGATTACCTCCTTACCATTCTCACTTAAACCCAATAGAATTAGTATGGGCTAAAATTAAGGAACAGGTAGCAACAGAAAATAGAACGTTCAAATTAAAAGATGTTGAAATACTTATAAAAGCCGCCATCTCCAATATAGCCAGGGATTATTGGAAGAAAAGTGAGAACCATGTGTTACAAGAGGAAGAGGAATATTGGAAGAATGATGGTTTGTCCTTCATTCAGCCGAGATTGATTTTCAATTTCTCAGAGACATCTGATTATGATGCGGATGAAGTTTAATTTCTTTAAAGATGACCTTACCGTTATTTACAGGCACATTAGAGGAGCAACGTTCCATTATGATATTTATGAACCGCAAAGAGATGATACCCATTGAAATAATTAGATCAAGGAAGGTCCAGTTTGGTAGCGCATTAAATGTCAATGACAAACAATGTCACGAGTATTTCGCATGCAGATCATTTAAGAAATCATCTTCAATACGTATTCAATTGCAAACGTGATGGCCACATTATTGTAATAGTAGACACGCCTATGCCTAATCAATTCACAGAATCTGTGCATGAAGTGGTAAAATTTCTTTTCTCGATACACAATAATTAGTATGCCGACAAAGATCAAAGGATTTCATCCGTTTATGGGAACTGGACAAGATGCACAGATATAAAGTATATATTTGTTGGGTCTAACCCAATATAACATCGTATGCAAAAAATGGCATTAATACGTTAGACGGTTAATCAGATAATTACATTTGTTTGAGGGCAAAGCTAGTGAAACGTGCTATAGAAGGCAGGATTCGTTTATTTTGATAATTCTACATTGATTACCACGTGATATTTGAAGCTGGCCAATGTTAGAAGGCAGGATTAGTTTATTTTGATAATTCTACTTTGATTACTGCGTGATATTTGAAGCTGGTCAATGTTAGAAGGCAGGATTCGTTTATTTTGATATCTCTGTATTGATTACCGCGTGATATTTGAAGCTGGTCAATGTTATAAGGCAGGATTCGTTTATTTTGATAATTCTACATTGATTACCGCGTGATATTTGAAGCTGGTCAATGTTATAAGGCAGAATTCGTTTATTTTAAAATTCTACATCGATTACCACGTGATATTTGAAGCTGGTGAATGTTAGAAGGCAGGATTCGTTTATTTTGATAATTCTACATTGATTACTGCGTGATATTTGAGGCTGGTCAATGTTATAAGGTAGGATTCGTTTATTTTGATGCTTCTACATTGATTACCGTGTGATATTTGAAGGTTGTCAATGTTAGAAGGCAGGATTCGTTTATTTTGAAAATTCTGTATTGATTACCGCGTGATATTTGAAGCTGGCCAATGTTATAAGGCAGGATTCGTTTAGTTTGATAATTCTGTATTGATTACCGCGTGATATTTGAAGCTGGTCAATGTTAGAAGGAAGGATTCGTTAATTTTGATAATTCTACATTGATTACCGCGTGATATATGAAGGTGGTCAATGTTAGAAGGCAGGATTCGTTTATTTTGAGAATTCGGTATTGATTACCGCGTGATATTTGAAGCTGGTCGATGTTAGAAGGCAGGATTCGTTTGTTTTGATAATTCTCTATTGATTACCGCGTGATATATGAAGGTGGTCAATGTTAGAAGGCAGGATTCGTTTGTTTTGATAATTCTCTATTGATTACCGCGTGATATTTGAAGGTGGTCAATGTTAGAAGGCAGGATTCGTTTGTTTTGATAATTCTCTATTGATTACCGCGTGATATATGAAGGTGGTCAATGTTAGAAGGCAGGATTCGTTTATTTTGATAATTCTCTATTGATTACCGCGTGATATTTGAAGCTGGTCAATTTTGTAAGGCAGGATTCGTTTGTTTTGATAATTCTGTATTGATTACCGCGTGATATATGAAGGTGGTCAATGTTAGAAGGCAGGATTCGTTTGTTTTGATAATTCTCTATTGATTACCACGTGATATTTGAAGCTGGTCAATGTTAGAAGGCATGATTCGTTTATTTTGATAATTCTCTATTGATTACCGCGTAATATTTGAAGCTGGTCAATGTTATAAGCCAGGATTCGTTTGTTTTGAAAATTCTCTATTGATTACCGCGTTAAATTTGAAGCTGGTCAATTTTAGAAGGCAGGATTCGTTTGTTTTGATAATTCTGTATTGATTACCGCGTGATATTTGAAACGGGTCAATGTTAGAAGGCATGATTCGTTTGTTTTGATAATTTTGTATTGATTACCGCGTGATATTTGAAACTGGTCAATGTTAGAAGGCATGATTCGTTTGTTTTGATAATTTTGTATTGATTACCGCGTGATATCTGAAGCTGATCAATGTTAGAAAGCAGGATTCGTTTGTTCTGATAATTCTCTATTGATTACCGCGTGATATTTGAAGCTGATCAATGTTAGAAGGCAGGATTCGTTTATTTTGATAATTCTCTATTGGTTACCGCGTGATATTTGAAGCTGGTCAATGTTATAAGGCATGATTCGTTTGTTTTGATAATTTTGTATTGATTACCGCGTGATATTTGAAGCTGGTCAATGTTAGAAGGCATGATTCGTTTATTGTGATAATTTTGTATTGATTACCGCGTGATATTTGAAGCTGGTCAATGTTAGAAGGCAGGATTCGTTTGTTTTGATAATTCTCTATTGATTACCGCGTGATATTTGAAGCTGGTCAATGTTAGAAGGCAGTTTTCCTTTAATTTCGATAATTGTGTATTGATTACCGCGTGATATTTGAAGCTGGCTAGTCAATGTTAGAAGGCAGGATTCGTTTATTTGGATACTTCTCTATTGATTACCGCGTGGTATTTTGTAGAGCTAGATTCAATCTGATTCTTGTATTTGATTTGTATCCTAAAGTCAGTCCATGAATATCATCTACACATCGGGTTGAGGTTAGCAGCGGAGAAAGAAGAGGTTATGTAATAATGGGTGAGGTGTCCATTATTTACTGATGCTTTCTAGCCTTCTAAAGTCTGTGATATAATTTCATGGAGGAAGATTTTGACTAATGTAGGCTATAACAGACACCTCTGTCTCACGCTGAGCGTGTTGGGATCAATGTTCCTATTCTTCTACTCATAAGAAGTGACACTGGACTCTAGTTTCTCGAGTGTTTGAATGAGTTAATCTTTTACGGTGTAGTGTTTATAACAGTTCAGACTGGTACATGCCACACTTTGTCATACGCTTGTCTAAATTTAACAAATTATGGTGTATATTATATAGATATCTATTGTATTTTTCACTTAGAACTCACAAATGGACATTTCGTATTATTCTCATTATTTGTGGCAGCGATAATTTAACTGCTGCGGTTTTACTACATTGGTTTGTGATAAGTGTGGTCTTCAGGGAATGTGACTTATCAAGAATTTGGGCTGCGATTAATTTATCTTTCGATGACTTTGACTCTCTATGCGTTAGTGTGACAATTATTTCCTACTATTGTTAATTACGTACCCAAAGTCGTCGTTTGACATCAAAGCTTGCAAAACAGTCACCTTGTCAAAGTAAAGTGTATAGCTGATCATTAAGTCACTACGTGACAATGTCACTTATAATTTCTTGTTATTTGTTTGACAGGCTGCAGAAACAACACGGAGGGCGAGTCACGCGTACGCATCAGTTGACTGTCAAAGTGAGCCACAGCTGTGTAGGCAGGAGAATGTCACATTTAAACCCTTCTTCAAGATCTATTCCTTGGGACTTAACGTTGGATTCATAACGGATCCGTCAGGAATTCAAGCCTTTGCCATGAAGAACATTGTAGAACTAATTTCTACAGAAACTAAGACAACGCTGTAAGCAAGAATGTTGCAAAGCAGGTCTTTTATAACTCTCGTGATCAACTTTCATCTGATAATATTTCCAGACTTTATTTCATGCATGTGCACCAATCTTGCGGACATTTCTTTAAAGTTCACAAGCATTACAAACCCTCCCGCCTTACCATGTGTATCCCTTGGTACAAGATCTCAGATGAGACAACAGCCCTGGCCGCTACAGAGCAAACAAATTACTCACCGTATCCTTCATAAAACTTTATAACATACAACCTCTGAGCCTCAATGAACCTCAACAGTTTTATTTATTTTTAAATGTAATAAATAAAACACGTTTCCAGTTTCACAACCGACATTTTCGATGTTCATCATTATTTTAGTATAGTATTCGTGCTGACACCTGTGTGTTACCGGGGCCCGAAAGGGGAGCAAAGAATAGTAACATTGTTCCCTGTCATGCATGTCGTAGAAAGCGACTAAGGAGGGTTGGGCATGGGGCTGGTTACCCCATACTGTAAAAAAATTTAAACCACAAAAAACTTCAACAAACATGGACAAGTTAATTAAGGAAAATAAAACACAGCCATCCAAAACAGGGGAATGTCCTCTCGCAGGGATGCGTATGATGCAACCCAGAGAAAGCCGAAAGGAGTCTGTGTTACTGACTAACCTTCTTTCTACTAGGAGAACTTCCAGATTTGGCACCTGGAATGTTTGGACATTAAACGAACAAGGAAAAGTGGCACAAGTAGCAGCAGAGGTGAGGAAATATAAAATCGAGGTTCTGGGACTGTTTGGAACAAAGTGGAAGGGGGTAGACAGGAAGACACTCATCACAGAAGAATTGGTGCTGTCCTCAGGACTTGAAGACGAAAGTTCACACCACAGTGAAGGGGTAGCTCTTATGTTATCTAAAGAAGCACAGAAAGCACTCATTGAATGGGAAGCTGTGGGACCCAGAATAATAACAGCTATTTTCAAAACAGCTAAAAAGAAAATTCATGTCAATGTCATCCAATGTTATGCACCAACTAATGACAAAGAAGAGTCTGTGAAAGAAGCATTTTATACTAAACTACAGGAAATTATGGATAAAGTAAAAAGAAGAGACATCACAATTTTGATGGGTGACATGAATGCAAAGATAGGCACAGTCAACACCGGATTTGAAGAAGTCATGGGAAAACAGGGGCTAGGAATAATGAATGAAAATGGGGAACTATTCGCAAACTTCTGTGCTTCAAATCAACTGGCTATAGGAGGAAGCATGTTTCCACATAAGAGAATACACAAGGCAACATGGATATCACCAGACCATAGAACAGAAAATCAGATCGATCATATATGCATAAAGAAGAAGTTTAGATCATCATTGCAGGATGTAAAGGTATATAGAGGAGCAGATGTGGCATCAGATCACCATCTTCTGATAGCCAAAGTAAAAATGAAACTCAAGAGATATGCAACAATGCAAAATTATAGACAACAGTTTAATGTAGGACAGCTAAGAAATCAAGAAACAAGAGACAAATTTGCGGTCACAGTATCCAACAAATTCCAAGTGCTCCAACAGTTGGAAGATGTAGAGAATACAGAAGACTATTGGCAGCAGGTCAAAACGGTATGGAATGAGACATGTGAAGAAATACTGGGGAAAAGGGAACGACAACAAAAAGCATGGATAACAACAGAAACCATCAATAAGATAAAAGACAGGAAAAACATGAAAGCAGATTTAAACACAAGCAAAACCAGAAGTTCCAAAGCCAAGGCTTAAGAAGTGTACACAGAAGCAAACAAAGAAGTAAAAAGAAGTATCAAAAGCCACAAGAGGAAGTATATTGAGGAGTTGGCAAGAGGGGCAGAAGATGCTGCAGCCAAATGGAATATGAGAGAAATGTATAACAGCACAAAGAAGCTAACGGGGAAATACAAGCAAACAAGTTGCTTCATAAAAGACAAGAATGGAAAACTGCTCAGCAATATACAAGAGCAAATGAAGAGGTGGACAGAATATTTTGAGGACCGTCTCAATAGACCAGCTCCACAAAACCCCCCGGACATCCAGCCAGCAGAAGAGCTACAAATTAACGGTGAAAGACCAACGAAGGAAGAAATAAAGAAAGCCGTAAAGCTTCTAAGAGATGGAAAAGCGTCTGGACCTGATGGCATTCCAGCAGAGGCCATCAAATCAGATATCGACACAGCTACAGAGATGTTATATAAATTACTTGGTAAAGTCTGGGAAAAGGAAGAGATACCATCATAATGGAAGGAAGGATATCTGGTTAAGTTGCCTAAGAAGGGAAATTTACAAAAGTGCACAAATTATAGAGGAATAATGTTACTTTCAGTGCCAGGAAAAGTATTAAACAGGATTATCCTCGAAAGATTAAAAGAGTCCATAGACAAGCAACTGAGAGATGACCAAGCAGGTTTTCGACAAAACGGATCCTGTACAGACCAGATAGCCACTTTGAGAATAATAGTTGAACAAAGTCTGGAATGGAATTTACCACTATACATTGGGTTTGTGGACTACGAAAAGGCATTTGACAGTGTAGATAGAGAATCACTTTGGAAATTAGTGAGGCATTATGGAGTTCCCCTGAAGATCATTAATTTAATAAAGAAAACATATGAAGACATGACATGCAGAGTTCTTCATGAAGGACAGCTTACAGAACCGTTTGGGATAAGAACAGGAGTGCGACAGGGATGCCTCTTGTCTCCATTTCTTTTCTTACTAGCAATAGACTGGGTTGCGAGAACTTCGACAACACACAACAGAAATGGAATCCAGTGGACTCTGACTAAGCAGTGGGATGATCTGGATTTTGCTGATGGCTTAGCTCTTCTGTCCCATAACCGTATTCAGATGCAGGACAAATTGAAAACACTCGATGAGAGGTCACATCAATTGGGTCTGAAAATACACAGGGAAAAGACAAAAATAATTAGAATAAATGCAGGTAATGATAACTGGGTTGAACTTGAAGAAGCACCAATACAAGATGTAGAATCGTACACATATCTTGGCAGCAATATAGACAAAATTGGAGGGACAGACAGTGATATCACAATAAGAATACAAAAATCAAGAGGAACTTTCATTGCATTGGGAAATATATGGAAATCAAGAGAAATCGGATCCAACACGAAAATAAGAATCTTCAACTCAAATGTGAAGTCAGTCCTATTGTATGGCTCGGAGACATGGAGAACAACAAAGACAACAACAAAAAAGCTACAGACTTTCATAAATGGGTTCTTGCGTAGAATAGAGGGATTAAAATGGTATGACAAGGTTACCAACGTGGAACTGATGACAAGAAATAGACAAGTGCCTATGGAACAAGAGATGAAAAGAAGACGATGGCGATGGATAGGACCCACACTGAGAGAACCTGCTGATAGCATTACAAGGCAGTCCTTGTTCTGGAACCCCCAGGGCAAGAGAGGCAGAGGTAGACCAAGAAGCACATCGATGATGGCACGTGACAGGAAGACTTGGCATGTGTTTGTTGAAGGCCTATGCTCCTTTGGGAGTGGAGGGTTATGAATGAATTAATGAATTCGTGCTGAAGATATAACAACAGCTGGACATTACTTCACATAAAATATTGAAACGTCATAACAAAAGATTCAATCTCCACACTTTTAATACGTTATAGAATGCATATACGTATCTAATGAATAATGTGACGCAAATGATACCAATAACAAACTAGGCGCCTATTCAACAATTCACTAATCACGGTAACACTATTAAACAACTTTAGTAACATATACAAGGACGCAAGCAGTGCTGTTTTTGCAAGCAATGACATTGGAGAATTTTTCAAAGGAACTGTAGGAGTTCGTCAGGGATGTATCATGTCCCCAGCGCTCTTTAATATATATATGTCACATATTATGCAGGAGGCTCTCTACGATTATAAAACACTTCCTTTTCAGCCAAGCGTCCATCAGATAGTGGTAGGATTTTGATGCTTCGCCTTCAGGGAAGTACCTAGGTTTTGTTTTTATAATTATTTAAGTTCTTATGTCTCCTAGCTAGCCTTCACTTTCTTTCTTTTCCTGACGAAGGCCTTGTGGCCGTAACGTAGACTACTTTCTTTGTCTTTTGTCCTCGTAAGACGAATCACCTTTTTTCGATTTTTTTCAAACCCATCCATTGATTATAAAACAACCATATCGATTAGAGGCCGATCTCTTTGCAATCTACGTTTTGCTGATGATATCGATCTTATAGCTGGAACAGAATCAGAACTTCAAGACCTTACCTCTAGACTGGAGAAAGTAACAAGAACGTATGGGATGGAAATTAATATAGAAAAAAGAAAGATATTGGTGAATAGCCATAAGAAACATGTTCCGACCAACATTACGTTAAATGGGCAAACGTTAGAAGAAGTTAACACCTTTAAATGTCTGGGGTCCACTATATATAGTGATGGAAGATCAAGTAAAGAAATCAAGACAAGACTTGAGATGGCCTCAGCTGCCATGACAAGGCTGAATGTGATCTGGAAAAGTAACATCAGTTTTCCTGTGAAGATCAAATTCTACAAATCACTTGTATTATCTATTCTCTTGTATGGGTGTGAGGGCTGGACACTCACTGCAGATACGGAGCGACGGATTCAGGCTTTCGAGTATAAATGTTATAGAAGAATTTAGCGCATTTGCTATAAAGAGTACAAAATAAATGTCTATGTTAAAGAGAAAATAAACACCTATGCAGGCCACCAAGAACCACTTTTGTCAGTAGTGAAACGTCGAAAGCTTGCCTGGTCTGGGCACGTAACTCGTCATGACTCCCTTTCGAAAACGATCCTCCAGGGAACAGTCGAAGGTAAACGGAGAAGAGGAAGGCAAAGAAAATCCTGGGCTGATAACATCAAAGAATGGGCAGGACACGGTTTTTCCACACTTGTACGCATTGCTGAGAATAGCGAGCAGTGGAGGACCCTGTCTGCTGATGCTTCCACCATGGCACCCCTACGGCCCATGACGGGTTACGGGTTGAGATGAGATGATGAGTAACATAACAGTTCCAATAATACTTCATTATTCGGAAAACACCTCGAATATTTCTCAACACAATAACTTTGACAAGAAAGCAGATAGCGGACAGTTTTACTACTTCTCATCTCACTACTTAAAACATCAAGCACGTTATCAGCCATGAACAAATCTTCGTACCCATATAACTCCAACTACATAACCACACCATAACAACGCTCAACTCGACAGGACAACATCCATTGTTCATCAACCATCTATAACACAACTCTATGGTCGAGTCCAATAAAAAATCCTAACATTGACTCACTCCTTAAAAGCACGCCTGTCTTTCAAATATATACAGATCACCACAAAATACGTAGAAACCATGCAGAATTCACACAAATATACAAATATACTCCTATACGTTTCCTTATTTGATTATGTTTCGAATTATTGTATGATTGACAATGTTTTTTACAGGCTTTTCTTTAACTCGCAACGTACGTCACCCTGTCGTCACCTTCAAATCTTGCAATCGATTTGTCAATTAATTCCATATGAGCAATAGCTCTGTAAATTTGCATAGTTGTGTATTCCCCAAGACAATACAATAATCAGTCGTAAAAATAATAAAATTAATACAATTGAAATTAATATTTATGTTTTTTGTTTGTATAAAAAAAATCACTAAAATGAGAGAGAGAGAGAGTAGAAGGGCAGAACGTTAAACGGGCCTGTGCGCCCATTTCTCAAACATTTTGAAAATGAAGTTGGTTCGCTCAAATTTACTGCTGTGTCAGAATAATAATACAGACAAACTAATGAATCTCCTGGTGCAGCACATGATCTCCGGAACTACTCTCAAGGCTGATCGTGACAAATATTTTTCTATGTCATAGTACACTGTATATCTTTATAAAAATATCAGTTACTTAAAAAAATGTCTTTACCAGAGGAAGTGGATAACATCTGTAAAATAAAGATATTAAAAAATTAAAATAGTATAATCTCATCAATTTCTAAAAATGTGTCCATCATTTTATACTAATGTAACAATTGCGAAATTGCCTAATGTAACAATAGTGAACTTGCCTAATGTAACAATAGTGAACTTTCCTAATGTAACCATTCCGAACTTGCCTAATGTAACAATTGTGAACTTGCCTAATGTAACAATTGCGAACTTGACTAATGTAATAATTGTGAACTTTCCTAATGTAGCAACTGCAAACTTTCCTAATGTAACCATTGCGAACTAGCCTAATGTAACAATAATAAACTTGCCTAATGTAACAATTACGAACTTGACTAATGTAATAATTGTAAACGTTCCTAATGTACCTATTTCAAACTTTACTAATGCATCTATTGCGAACTTGCCTAATGTAACAACTGTGAACTTTCCTAATGTAACCATTGCTAAGTTTCCTAATGTAACCAATGTGAACTTGCCTAATGTTACCATTGCGAACTTGCCTAATGTAACAGTTGGGAACTAGTCTAATGTAACAATTGCGAATTTGTCTGCTGTAACAATTGCGAACTTGCCTAATGTAACAATTGTGAACATGCCAAATGTAACAGAAATGACAGCGTAAAGAATTCTCTAACTCTTCATACGTATTTATTCTGTGAATATTGTTCTATCGTTTTTACAAAGCATCATGATACCACAGACATATAAAATTATATTATTTGATTTAAAGTTATGCAAACAAACAAAAATCCTGCATCTAATCAGCCCCAAATATACTGGTTTGCGGAAGGTAAATGGTCACCAATACAAGTTTAAATAAAATCACAAACTGCAAAATCACAAAAACTAACACAGTTTAGGTCAGTTTATAACTCAACAAAAGAAATTTTTTTAAAACACGTTTTGTAGATATCTTGTGTTAATTAATAAACATCTGGTCTAATCTTAGTAACGTATGTTAACAAATAAACATCTGGTCTAATCTTAGTAACGTATGTTAACAAATAAACATCTGGTCTAATCTTAGTAACGTATGTTAACAAATAAACATCTGGTCTAATCTTAGTAACGTATGTTAACAAATAAACATCTGGTCTAATCTTAGTAACGTATGTTAACAAATAAACATCTGGTCTAATCTTAGTAACGTATGTTAACAAATAAACATCTGGTCTAATCTTAGTAACGTATGTTAACAAATAAACATCTGGTCTAATCTTAGTAACGTATGTTAACAAATAAACATCTGGTCTAATCTTAGTAATGGTTCTGCAAACTGACATTTCTTGTTCCCTCCCTATGAACCATAGATTCACATTAGAAGCTAGCTCGTTAGCAGGAAACCCACATCATAGAATGTCTATGCTTTTCCATTGAAGATTAGTGAAGCAATTTATGTTTAATGTGAAGAATGTGCTAACCCGATGCAGGTTTTTATGTTTTTCGTCTCTTACAACATACAGAAGAGAGCATTAGTTCAATTGTTTCATTGTTCTTCAGATGCTTTAGGGACTACATAACTCCAGCTGTTACTCACTAATGTGTACGCTTAATCACCTGTCACTCGCTAATATGCACGCTATCTCAGTTGTCGCTTGCTAATATGCAAGCTCTGTCTGCTGTCACTCGCAAATATTGTCTAAGCTGTGACTCGCTAATATTTATGCTTATACACTTGCCACTCGCTTACGTGCACGTTCTTTCACCAGCCACTCGCTAATATGTACGTTTAGTTAGGTGTCATTCGCAAATATGTAATCTCTACTCACATATCAGTCGTAAATACGTAAAGTCAATTGCTACTCCATAATAACTACGATCGAACAGCCGTCACTCGCTAAAATGTAAGCTCTCTCACCTGTCACCACTTAATATGTCCATTTACTCAGCTGTCATTCGCTACTATGTACGCTCTCTCACCTGGCACTCGCTAATATGTACGCTTTTACACCTGTCACTCGCTAATGTGTACGATCAATCACATGTCACTCGCTTAGATGTACGATCACTCATTTGTCACTCACTAATGTGTACGATCAATCACATGCGACTCGTTAATATGGACGCTCACCAACCCATCATTCTCTGATACGCCTACTCAGCTGGCACTTACTAATACATAAGCTCACTGAGATGTCACTCGTTAATATGTACGCTCCCCCAACGGTCACTCGCTAATATGTGCGCTGTCCTACCAGTCACTCGCTAATATGTAAGCTCACTGAGGTGTCACTCACTAAAACGTACAAATTAATATGAGACAAACATAAAGGTATGTTTTCAGGCACTCGTAAGAAATAAAGAAGTAGAACACTAGACAACAGAAAAACAACATAAATAAGTGGCTTACCCAGGATTTGAACACTGGACCTTCCGTGCGACAACCACGCTGGTCTCAAGAATTTCAATCCTCATTGGACCAGATTAAAACTCTATTCTCATCCCCACCTATTCTTAGGTTACCTACTATTGAGAAGACTTTTGTTCTTCGAAGTGACGCCTCGTCAACTGGAATTGGGGCAGCACTTATGCAGGAGTATTCTGATACTCTGCATCCGGTGATGTATATCTCTAGGAAATTAAATGCTGCAGAAAGGAATTACTCGGTTTTAGACCGTGAATTATTGGCTATGGTATGGTCAATTCTCAAGTTGCAAAGATTCCTTCTAGGCGCACATTTCATTGTGGAAACCGAGCAGAAAGCCCTTACTGCCATGCAGAGCAAAAACTTGAAGAGCTTGAGGTCCACTCGATATGCCATAGCTCTTAACCAATTTCATTTTACGGTGCGAGCTATCCGTGGTTCGGATAATGTGATGGCAGACATTCTGTCCAGATGCCCACACGATTCCACTTAATTCTTCTGTTATATATAGTTACTGATATACAGTCCTCTACTATAATGACATATCAGCACATATGTTATCACTTTTTGTGAATTTATAACATTGTACCATATAATGTTAAGGAGGCTTAATTAGCGATATATGGGCCAAAAGTTTACGGCCACATTTATATACTGCAATTTGATTGATGTATTAAGAAATTCAGCATATACCATAAAGATTTTTTATTATTGATATTTTCGCAGCACATCTTTGACGTCTGCGAGATTATGTCCATTGTGGAACTTTGAAACATATCAAGCCCTAAGTCAATCTGGAGCGGATTATGTCCACGTCTTCTATGAACATCTATTTAATTAGAACAATACAATGTATTATTATATTATATGCATGTATCATGTATTTTGTGTAATTCTAAAGTGCGGTATAGTAGTATATGACACCGCTGTTTGCACAACACTTCATTGTTTAATACTATGATAATATGTATTTTCATAGATTTGTATGAGTATGATTTACCTTGCATTGTGATGTTGCCATCACTGTGGCGTATGTTGGTGGCACCTCCGTGGAATATACGCGTACACTTAGGGAAATATTTTCTCTAAGATTCTGAGATACAATCTCAGCTATCGCTCTATGCATCGCGATAGCCGCATATTAAGCATTATATCCACGCATCATACGTGCGTTTAGAGCCTGTTGTTTCTGGCTCTAGGATTTTTTTTTTTAAATGTTTCATATTTTTTCCCGGGGGGGGGGGGGGGGGGGGGGGGGGGTGCGGTAATCTGTTACGCACAGAATTTTTCAAAAGACATTGTATAATTTTTCAAATGACATTGTATAATTTTGTCTAAAGACATAGTATAATTTTGTCTAAAGACATTGTATAATTTTTTCTAACGGCATTGTGTAATTAACTTGTCTGAATTGTACACCTTGATTTTTCGCACAGTCTAAGATAAATAACTCTTGTTTTACTGTGAGTACATTTTGCAAGGATGATTACCTTCGCTTGTGACGGGACTCATCGGTCCATTTTTTTGAACGATGTGTTGGTCACTCTCCTTATTTGGTAGTATCGGTCATCTGTTTCTTTGAATGATTGAAACCAGTGTTGAGGATTCGTTCGCTGTCCATATAAGGCAAGATTTCTTACAAAAATCTTTCTAGAAGGTCTTCAACCATCGTCTCGTTGAATTTCACTCAGGGTTAGGCTTTTCTGCGCATGTCTGACTTTCAGGGGTTAGAATCGTCTTCCGTCCAGCGGGGATTCGAGATGATGTACTGAGCAGAGGACAGACGCATCGGCGTCTTGTGATTTTTCATAGGGAAATATATTGTCTTTGTGAGTTAGTTATCTAACTAGACTTTTCCCAGTATTATTCAAGCCGCCTGGAGGCATATGTTTTAGTGGTTGATTCCGAAGAACGGTAATACCTCTTTATCGAACTTTACGATACCATCTAGTAGTTCGATATTTTGTTGCTCTCTGCTCGCCTGTGTGATTCAAAATGGAGAGGTACTTTGATTAGGATTTCGCCACCGGTATCTTTATACCTGAACAATTTACAAATATGGGTCGCTTTAGACCAACAGGACTATTGTCTGTATTCCAGGATTCGCTATGCCAGCGATTACGCCTAAGTCAAAGGGTTAGACTTAGGAATGTGATAAAGGTCAGTTCGACCTGTACTCCTCAATGCTATTTCTCGTGCAAACGATAACGGACTTATTTATTACACCTGATCTGCCAGCATCAGGAGTGGAGTAATGATTATTATGTATGTGTACTGATGAAATGCAGCTGACACTGTTACACTATTGATAGTAAGGAATATTAATGCATCCAGCTCTGTGCCATATTATTTAGACAGATTTATGAATAATAACTTTATGACACTGTGAACCTTGAACTGTTGTTTACGCTATGACTGATGAGGATTGGATCCTACATGTCTAACAGTTGGCATCAATATCATTTTTTGAATGCTGAAAACTATTGAACTGTGATGTTTATGATGTATGTGAAGTAACTGTCGTTGTGGCGTGAAATAAATGATGAAAACGTCAAGAGCAGTTACCTCCTTTATGACTTCGCATATCACTTTGCCTGTGCTGTAACTCTGTGGACTAGCTAACTACTTTACACACAGCAACAACATAAACCAGATAAGACACCCTACACTACAACTATAATTTAACTGGTGTCGATAGGGGTGGTAATTGAAGTCAGCCTAAATCCACCCTTATCACTAGCTATGCAAAATTTACAGTTTACAGGCCTCGGGTTTCCCTTCCTTATGTGTTACTAAAACGTACACTCTCTCAGATGTCACTCAAATTTGTACGATCAGTTTTCTGGCACTCGGAAATATGTAAAATATCGCTCATGTCACTAGTTAATCTATACCTTCATTTACCTGCTATTCGCTAATATATACTTCGATTCACTTTTTACTACTATGTACGCTCATTTACGTGTTACTTGCTAATATATCCGCTCATGGTGATTCACATATACAGGTAAACACGCTAACGTCCGGGCTACTCACTGGAAATAATCGCTGAAATGACCACACGACACGATGATGATAGGAAACTCTTTACAGAGCGATACAACAGGAAGCAATCTGATCATCAGAAGAAGTCCCCCCGTCCGACAAGCGTTTCGGCCCTACATACTCCTTTACACTCTAAGGGGGGCGGGCCCACTTGGGTCATGACTCCCAAGCGTCTTAGCCTCCTGTTGTCTTGTATCGAAAATGAACCCATTTCACTTATGAAAGCAACTTTAATCCACAACTCCGCCAGCCGTGGAGGCAATTGTGAAAGTAACAAAGAGAAGACAAATTATTCCGTTCGCTCCGTAGCACATCACAACTACGGACACACACTGAGTCACCTGCGCGAAGCCAACGAGACTTGACACTGCGCGCTCGCCACTGAAATTCTTCCTGACACCCCTTATAGTATACCTCGCCTGTCGCCTCTCAGCCACAGCCCTTTCACTAGTACGCCTAAAAACTCAGCGTATCGTGGACTTTGAAAAATTCCTGGTGTTTTCTGTACCGCAGCGTTTATTGTCACGATTTCCATTGCCCATTGCGGTTGTTCCACAGCCAGTCTGATGCCTTTTCGGCAGTTTCACTAAGCCTCTTGTTCTCGACTGTCCCATAAGCCCCAACAGTTTCAATAAATCATACACTGATGCAGCCACAAGCCCTCTTGCGCCCACATCAACAGCCATGACCCTTGCAGTGAACCCATCGTGTCTCAGATCCGCGGCCAGATCACTATACTTGGCCTCTTTGAACGAATGTTGCTCGTCTAATCTGAATTCAAATAGCACGGTCAGTTCAACCAGTATGACCTGAAGCGCTGCTGAAGAATGAAGCACTATATCCGGCCATCTCCGCAATTTTCTGATACTCTCTGGATATGCCCCTCGTCCAGATAGGTCTACCGCCATCTCCCAGTCGTTTGCACAGTCAAGAAGAGATGGTAAACTGCTACCAGGTTTACTCGGTTTGGGGTATGCTGACTTTCCTGCCCTCAGAAAGTATGTATTTGCGGTGCTCGGCCTGGGTTTGCTATTCGCCTTCATCCTTGCCAGATCTATTGTCGCAGCAAGCTCATTTAGCACTTTATTATGGCGCCAAGTGTATCGCCCTTGTCCTAATGACACTGTTGCGCTAAACTTGTCGCAACTTATTCTGACTATATATTCTGACTATGCATTTTGACTATATTGAATTTTTTAATGCATGGGAAGTAACTCATGGAATTGTAGTCACTTTTATTTCTACAGTCGTCTAATCTTGATAGCATCGTCAGGAAGTTGTCTTATCTTGATAGCTAGGGTTGTTGATAATTTGTGTGTGAGCGATTTTAAGTCATAACCATGTATGGAGCGTTTTCCTAGAAACAGTTGGCAACTTGCGATGTCATTTCCTTTTAAGGTTCGAATCTTTAGTCGAACATCGTAGAACATTCTTTGTTTCGTAAATTAGCTGAGTTGTATTCGATTCGGGTGTTCTGCGCATGTCTTTGTTTGTGGGAGTGTTTGAACGATTTCCGCCCAGGTCAGTCGGAGAGAAATGCTGGTAAGGCGAGACGTAGCGTTGTGCTAACGTCTTCGCTTAGATTATTCAGGAAGGAGTCCTCATCATTGTTGTTCCTTCCTTTTTTGAGATGATATATCTCTATGTTATTTCAAATGCCTGGAGGCATATGTGATTTATGTGATTTAATTCCTGATGAACAGGTAACTGAATCCTTTTCGCTGAGTAACTTTATCGCCATCTTGTGATGTTGACTTTTGCCTAGCCTGCCTCATTATAGAGTCTATGATATGACAAGTTTGCTCAGCTCACGATCCACTTATATTGTCACGCATCGATTGATGCCTGTCCTAAGGACCATTTGCTTCCTGAACTTTATGGATGGATCTAGGTTTGATACCTTTGCTGTTTAAGGAACATAGAGGACGATAATGTGACGCTCAAAAGACATGCCTGTCTTGTTGAGGTCGAATATAGGAGACTAGATTTAATCTCCTAGTTGATATCTACTAGCTCTTATGGAAAGGGGAAGTTTACTACCTGACTACATGTACAGCTGATTACGATATCCTAAAAGGCATATGATTTACATTATTATGATGCTGTCTGATGTTCCTGTTGAATTGACTACGTCGAAGATACAATGACTGTTGTACTATACCTGTGATGTTTCTGCATAACGATGTCCATGCATTTTGTCATTGTGGCGTACACAATATATATTGCCAAAAAACATCACTGCTGTTAAAAGCGTTATTGACTTTCTACGTTGTATGGTCTGATGTGACGTCCATGTATGATACTGTAGCTATCTGACTCTATCCTTATGTCACACACTTAAACCAGACTAAAGACACCATGTTACTCTGCCTCATTATCCCTGGTGTCTGAGGGTGATACACTACTCTGCAAGTGCCAGTGTTATCATACCTTTGGAAAGCAGATGAAATATAGCACCCTCAACATTGTGTGGCAAATGTGACATCATCCACGGAACATTTATACGCAACACACATTTTGCTACGCAACAGACACCTTACACGCTGAGAGCACGTGTTCGAGTGTCTGCCTCCCCTGGCACAGGGGGCACTGCTCATCATCTGACATTCCCCATTTCACAAGGTTGGTGGCCGACGGTAGCAGGTCATACATTGATCTAACAACGAAGCTGAGCCTAAGAGGTGCCATACGCCATATATCATTCCATGTCAAGGACCTCTGCAGGGCTCCATCCTATGTAGTCCATTGGCCTTGTTAGACCTGCTGCACTGCTTTTTGCAACCTCTTATCATTCTCAGCTCCTCGTATCTCCTGAACTACCATGTCTCTGGGCTCCCTGCTTGATGCCTTGGACCACCAGCGGATGTCTCCATGACCGAATCCCCGTCTATTCGTCTGTGTGTATCCGATTACCTCCCTCAATTTGAGTGACTCTTGGGCAGCATCAACAGCTTCTTCCACTCTCCACTTCCTTCCCGTTTTCAGTGTGGGCTGAATGGACTTAACCACGTCATCAGCTGACTAGCGTAGCATCATTGCAAGCCTTGCCTTTCCAACTTTGTACTCTTCAACAACTGACTTGAAAGGAAGCAGACGTTTTGACTTTTTGCAGTACAGTGCAACATCTGACAGACCTGGTGGTACCCCTAGCCACTTTCTCATGAACTTGTTGACCTTCTGCTCTATAGCTTCCACTGTACTTGTGCTTATTTCATATATAAGCAGTGGCCACAGCAACTTCGGTGTCAACATGAACTGGAGGCACCACAGTTTGAACTTTCCCAGGAGTCTGCTTTGGTCTATGATCTTTAGCCCTCTGTCTGCCATTTATATTGTCTCTTGCACTGCCTTCGAGTCTTTTAATGAGACATCGTACACCCTGCCAAGACTTTTAACAGGTTCCTCAATGACAGTAGGGATTCTTTGGTTGGAAACCATGAATATGTCCTCTGCTATCTTCCCTTTCCTGACTGATAGGCTTCTCGACTTCTTGGGTTTGAAGTTCATTCTGCACCAGCTGACTAGTTCATCCAGGCGTTCTAACATCCTCCGGGCCTGATGTTCATCTGATGTCAGAATGGTTGTGTCATCCATGAATGCTTTGAGCGGTGGCATTTGACACATTCCACCGAGCTTTGGACCTATAGCCATTCCTTCAGCCGCATTCAGGATTACCTGCATAGCCATCACGAATAGTATCGGAGAGATGGTATACCCCATCGCAATTCCAACTTCAAGGCCAATCCACTTCGTTGTGTACTCTCTGGTTGAAAATCTGACAGCAAACCCTGCGAAATACAGCTTCAGCATTGCTGCAATTTCTTGTGGAACATGATACATTTCTAGGGCCTGCCACAACATGTGGTGTGGAACAGATCCATAAGCATTCGCTAGATCCAACCAGATTACATGGAGGTTTGTTCTGTCAGACTTTGCCTTTTGGATTGCTTCCCAGATCATTGTGGCATGCTCTAGACATCCTGGTGTACCTGGGATACCTCCTATTTGAAAGGTAGTGTCAATGTACCCATTTGCCAGGAGGTGTGTAGTGAGTCTTTTCGCCATCACTGAGAAGAATATCTTCCCTTCCACATTGAGTAGTGAGATTGGCCTGAACTGACTGATGTCTGTGGAATTTTGCTCATTCGGGATGTAGACTCCGTTCGCCTTTCTCCATTCCTTGCTTACAAGCTGGGTTTTCCACGCATTCTTCAGTAAACGGAGCAGTCGTTTGAGCACTTCAGGGCATCTCTTATACACCACATATGGAACACCATTAGGACCTCGAGCTGACTTGCACCGAGCTTTCTGGACAATGCTTTCTACCTCTTGCACCGTTGGGGGCTTGGTGTTAAATTCAGCTCCTGGCTTACTCGGCCATTTAAGGCCTGCCATGCTGCTGAGTGGCGCATCTCTGCGACCATCTGAATATGTCATTCTAAGGTGTTCTTCCAGGTCTTCTTTCTTGATGTTTACCGTACCCGACCGTGGCTGCTCAAACAGTTCTTTGGCAAACTTGAAGGGCTCCCTGAAGAATCTTTCCCTATCCCTTCGAGTCTTCCTTCTGTTCCTGCACAACCTTTCTGCTCTACAAAGGGCATTATGTTGGCCTTTCAGGTGCTCCCAAACCTGTCGTAACCCTTCCTTCTCTGTGGCAACTGCGTTCTTGAAAAGTTTTCGGGCATGCTTCTTCTGTTTCCTGATTTCTTCTATTTTAATTTGTCTTCTACTTTTTCGTGGTGGGTTACTTTCCCTTGCCGCTCTCACTCCGAACACTTTGCGACAGTGCAGATATATTATGTCGCCGAAGATTTCCAGCTTCTTCTCCAAAGTTATCTGCTTCAGGTTGTTATCCAATTCTTTTGTCAAGGCTTCGTCCAGCTGTTCCCAAAGCCCTTTTGCACTGGCAGGTGGAAACTTGATTGCGTCTCTCTTCCCGTCCAAGAAGTGTGTGAGATCATCATCAGGCAGATCAACTTGAATGTACTCAGCACTGTGGATTGACTCCTGGCTGCGTTCTTCTAACGTCTTATCCGTCGAGACAGAGCGCTGTTGATCTCCCCCTAATGACCTCCCACACCCCTTTTTCATTCGGTGGATTTTCATTCCTCTCTGAGTAGAGAATTCCCTACCACAGGCACATGGAAATTCCAGCCGTTGTTCAGAGTTTGAAGTCCGCGTAACGGGTCTGGTCGATTCCAATGAGGCGCCTGTGGATTCATCATTCTCCCCCAACTCCCCCTTTCGGTGAATCCTGGGGGCATCTATCATTTTTGGGTCCTGTAGCAATTGAATACAGCTTACGGGGTCCTAACCCGGTCAGCCGGTTTCTAGACTTTCCCAGTGTCATCTGTATTTCCAGAAGTCAATCGGTCTTTTCCCGATCGTCACTGGTTTGACCATGTAACTATGATAGGAAACTCTTTACAGAGCGATACAACAGGAAGCAATCTGATCATCAGAAGAAGTCCCCCCGTCCGACAAGCGTTTCGGCCCTACATACTCCTTTACACTCTAAGGGGGGCGGGCCCACTTGGGTCATGACTCCAAAGCGTCTTAGCCTCCTGTTGTCTTGTATCGAAAATGAACCCATTTCACTTATTGTAGCAACTTTAATCCACAACTCCGCCAGCCGTGGAGGCAATTGTGAAAGTAACAAAGAGAAGACAAATTATTCCGTTCGCTCCGTAGCACATCACAACTACGGACACACACTGAGCCACCTGCGCGAAGCCAACGAGACTTGACACTGCGCGCTCGCCACTGAAATTCTTCCTGACACCCCTTATAGTATACCTCGCCTGTCGCCTCTCAGCCACAGCCCTTTCACTAGTACGCCTAAAAACTCAGCGTATTGTGGACTTTGAAAAATTCCTGGTGTTTTCTGTACCGCAGCGTTTATTGTCACGATTTCCATTGCCCATTGCGGTTGTTCCACAGCCAATCTGATGCATTTTCGGCAGTTTCACTAAGCCTCTTCAGTGCCCTTGTTCTCGACTGTCCCTTTAGCCCCAACAGTTTCAATAAATCATACACTGATGCAGCCACAAGCCCTCTTGCGCCCACTTCAACAGCCATGACCCTTGCAGTGAACCCATCGTGTCTCAGATCCGCGGCCAGATCACTATACTTGGCCGCTTTGAACGAATGTTGCTCGTCTAATCTGGATTCAAATGGCACGGTCAGTTCAATCAGTATGACCTGAAGCGCTGCTGAAGAATGAAGCACTATATCCGGCCGTCTCCGCGATTTTCTGATACTCTCTGGATATGCCCCTCGTCCAGGTAGGTCTACCGCCATCTCCCAGTCGTTTGCACAGTCAAGAAGAGATGGTAAACTGCTACCAGGTTTACTCGGTTTGGGGTGTGCTGACTTTCCTGCCCTCAGAAAGACACTATCTTATTAACTAGCACCTGCACACTACAGCGTTAGTCACCACTTTCGACAATGGGACGTAACATCGGTTAATCCTCTGCTTCTTCGTTGTTCTCATCATCCAATCAAATGTATGTATCTCCTAAAGTTGGAGCTGTGTCTCAGGTATCGCGCACCGCCATATATATATTCTCCCTGACATGGGTTGAAGTAGGCCATGCTATCAAAATCTTCTGCCTGTGGATCCGACAGTCTCGAAGGAGCTTTCTCCGTTTTACTTATCTTCACCGCACAATCACAAGTCTGTGTGTCTGTACGTAATTATTTAAACAGATAATAATGTGGTCTGTAGTAGTCCGTTCGCAGTTAGAATATTATCACTAGATTCCTTCTTGATATGGAGTGTTACACTTTTCTAAAAGCTTACTAACTGTTTGCCACGCGATATTATTTCTTTTGTCATCATGTACTCGGTTTGGAATGAACTTTTCTTTACGACAGTAAATCTGTCTTCTTTCTCATAATCGTATAGCATGGAGCTGACAGGAATCGGGGGATTTTTCCCCTTTTTAAAAAATCTATAGTTATCTATTCTCTTGTATGGGTGTGAGAGCTGGACACTCACTGCAGATACGGAGCGAAGGATTCAGGCTTTTGAGCATAAATGTTATAGAAGAATTCTGCGCATTTGCTATAAAGAGCACAAAACAAATGTCTATGTTAGAGAGAAGATAAACACCTATGCAGGCCACCAAGAACCACTTTTGTCAATAGTGAAACGTCGAAAGCTTGCCTGGTTTGGGCATGTAACTCGTCATGACTCTCTTTCGAAAACGATCCTTCAGGGAACAGTCGAAGGTAAACGGAGAAGAGGAAGGCAGAGAAAATCCTGGGCTGATAACATCAAAGAATGGGCAGGACACGGTTTTTCCACACTTGTACGCATTGCTGAGGATAGAGAGCAGTGGAGGACCCTGTCTGCTGATGCTTCCACCATGGCACCCCTACGACCCATGACGGGTTACGGGGTGAGATGAGATGATGATAGTTCCTGTCCATCAATATATCTTGAAAGCTATTTAATTTTTTATGAGACCCCGGGATATATATGACACACAGAGAACGTAGGAACAATATTTGCACTTCAACGACTTCTTTGTGACTTTTGATGGTTTTTGCAGCTGTTTCTTCTGCTTCTTCCTCGTTCGCCCTCAGACTTCTACATTAATGACTCTAAGAAAGGCAGTAGACAGCTCAAGGTTCCTGACATCTTCAAACAGATTTTCGTGGAAAGAAGTAGGTTGTTGGCAATGGCCACTCCGTTCACTCCTGTCAGTTGGGGAAGACTGGAGCATATATTCGGCTGACATGGGGCTGGTGCTACAGGAGCATAAATGTGTTCGGCCAATCCTGTACTTGTGATATAGATGGTACTTCAACCTATTGTGACCAGTAGGTAAGCGGGAAATTATGACCTCGTCTCGCTCAGATAGCTAGTGATAGGCATCATCTTTTATGTGACCTGTGTGTTCTCTGTCCCATTTGGACTTGAATATGGCTGTTATAGTGGCTTTAACCATGTCATGTTGTCTTTATATCGTTTAGTTTTTGTACTGTCCAATATGTCGGACATTGTTTTTTGACGTTAGTGATTCTCTACACGTATTTTTAGAATCCAGTCAGACAGAGAGACCACACTGCTGCCTTGCAGGTAGGCTAGGGACAGTCAAAGGCTAAGGTAGGCAACCCGACATAAATGCCCGTTGAAATCGGATGTACTGGCCTAACGAAACAGTACAACGTACGCCGCTCCATAATGACGTCATTACACCGAAAGCAAATTGTCAATAACTCCGTAGCGTTCTGCTGGGCTACACAGAGGCAAAAGGCTATAGCACGTTTCACTAGCTTTGCCCAACTTCAAATGTAATTATCTGATTAACCGTCTAACGTATTAATGCCATTTTTTGCATACGATGTTATATTGGGTTAGACCCAACAAATATATACTTTATATCTGTGCATCTTGTCCAGTTCCCACAAACGGATGAAATCCTTTGATCTTTGTCGGCATACTAATTATTGTGTATCGAAAAAAGAAATTTTACCACTTCAGTCACAGATTCTGTGAATTGAATAGGCATAGGCGTGTCTACTATTACAATAATGTGGCCATCACGTTTGCATATGAATACCTGTTGAAGATGATTTCTTAAATGATCTGCATGGGAGATACTCGTGACATTGTTTGTCATTGACATTTAATGCGCTACCAAACTGGACCTTCATTGATCTGATTATTTCAATAGGTATCACCACTTTGCGGTTCATAAATATCATAATGGAAAGTTTCTCCTCTACTGTGCTTGTAAATAACGGTAAGGTCATCTTTAAAGAAATTAAACTTCATCCGAATCATAATCAGATGTCTCTGAGAAATTGATAATCAATCTCGGCTGAATGAAGGACAAACCATCATTCGTCCAATATTCCTCTTCCTCTTGTAACACATGGTTCTCACATTTCTTCCAATAATCCCTGGCTATGTTCGAGATGGCGGCTTTTGTAAGTATTTCAACATCTTTTAATTTGAACGTCCTATTTTCTGTTGCTACCTGTTCCTTAATTTTAGCCCAGACTAATTCTATTGGGTTTAAGTGAGAATGGTAAGGAGGCAAGCTTAAACATCTGTGACCATGTTCATGGATTGCCTTGTCTATGTGAAATATCTTTGTATGCTGTGTATTTTTTACAATTTCAAGTAATTCAGGCTTCAGGGACATTTCGTTGAATGGAATGTTGTTTTTGGTCAGCCAAATCTTTATTACATCTTTAGTACTTGATGCTTAAACTCAAAAAGAACTATAATCAAAACAGATGTTCTCAGTTAAGATTCAATTTAGACAAATTGAAAGATCCAGAAATCGCGGGAATCTTTTAGGCAACTGTTGGAGGAAAATTCGCAGCTCTCAACTTTTTGGAGGATGATATCAACTCAATCACAGAGAACATGAAAGACGTGCTCATTGAATCAGCAACAGAAATACTTGGTAAAAGAAAGAAAATAAACAAACCATGGGTTACAGATGACATTCTGAAGTTATGTGATACACGACGGGAAATGAAAAAGGTTAAGAAAGAGGTTCCTGAAGCAGCATGGCAATACAGTATGGTGAATAAAAAATATTAGAAAGAAAATGAAACAGGCCAAAGAAAAATGGGTAGCTGATCAATGTGAGTCCATTAATACGGGGCTAATAAAAGGTAACAGCAAGGCAGTTTTTTGACACATTAAGAAGACTATCAAAACCCCAACAGCCCAGGGTAACTGTCATAGAAGATAGCAATGGGGCTCTGCTCAATGAAAAAAACAGCTGTAATGAGAAGGTGGACAGAATATTGTAAAGAATTATATAACTGTAAACTTGACACTGACTTAGGCATATTAAACAACATTAAGTGCGAAAACAGAGAACTCGGAAATGCAGCAATACTACGGGAAGAAGTGGAAGAGGCTATATGTTCGATGAAAGGAGGGAAGTCACCGGGTGTGGATAATATACCAGCAGAGCTCTTGAAATATGGAGGACCAGATATAGTAAAAAATCATGACAACAATTTGCCAGAAGATATGGAGTACAAAAAAATGGCCAAAAGAATGGACGCAGTCATTAGTAATACCGCTTCCAAAGAAAGGAAATCTAAAAATGTGCAAGAACTACAGAACCATTAGCCTTATTAGTCATCCAAGTAAGGTGATGTTAAGGATACTTTTGAACAGAATAAAACAGAAATCAGAAGAAATCTTGTCAGAGGAACAGGCTGGCTTTAGACCAAAAAGAAGTACCTCAGAACAAATCTTCAATATTAGATTACTGATCGAAAAACATCTCCAGCATCAACATGATTTATACCATAACTTCATCGATTTCACAAAAGCCTTCGATCGAGTCTGGCATGAAGGTTTATGGCAAATAATGAGAAAATTCAATTTTGATACCAACATCATAGATATCATTGAAGCACTATACAAGGACGCAAGCAGTGCTGTTTTTTGCAAGCAATGACATTGGAGAATTTTTCAAAACAACTGTAGGAGTTCGCCAGGGATGTATCCTGTCACCAGTGCTCTTTAACATTTATCTAGAACATATTATGCAGGAGGCTCTCTACGATTATAAATCAACCATATCGATTGGAGGCCGACCTCTGTGTAATCTACGTTTTGCTGATGATATTGATCTGATAGCTGGAACAGAATCAGAACTTCAAGACCTTACCTCTAGACTGGAGAAAGTAACAAGAACATATGGGATGGAAATTAATATAGAAAAAAGCAAGATATTGGTGAATAGCCATAAGAAACATGTTCCGACCAACATTACGTTAAATGGGCAAACGTTAAAAGAAGTTAACACCTTTAAATATCTCGGGTCCACTATATGTAGTGATGGAAGATCAAATAAAGAAATCAAGACAAGACTTGAGATGGCCTCAGCTGCCATGACAAGGTTGAATGTGATCTGGAAAAGTAACATCAGTTTTCCTGTGAAGATCAAATTATACAAATCACTTGTATTATCTATTCTCTTGTATGGGTGTGAGGGCTGGACACTCACTGCAGATACGGAGCGAAGGATTCAGGCTTTCGAGCATAAATGTTACAGAAGAATTTTGCGCATTTGCTATAAAGAGCACAAAACAAATGTCTATGTTAGAGAGAAGATAAACACCTATGCAGGCCATCAAGAACCACTTTTGTCAATAGTGAAACGTCGAAAGCTTGCCTGGTTTGGGCATGTAACTCGTCATGACTCCCTTTCGAAAACGATCCTCCAGGGAACAGTCGAAGGTAAACGTAGAAGAGGAAGGCAAAGAAAATCCTGGGCTGATAACATCAAAGAATGGGCAGGACACGGTTTCTCCACACTTGTACGCATTGCTGAGAATAGAGAGCAGTGGAGGACCCTGTCTGCTGATGCTTCCACCATGGCACCCCTACGACCCATGACGGGTTATGGGTTGAGATGATGATGAGTACTTGATGAATTAGGAACTTTATCTTCTGGTGCCACAACGTTGTGATATGAAGCATTGTCCATTATCAAACACGACGGTCTATCCAATGAAGGAAGTACATGATTCACAATCCAATCTTGAAATATCTTGCCATTCATCTCTGTATGATAATCCCTATTATCTGTGGATTTTGAAACAAATATGAGTTCAGTATTATTTAGAAGCCCATGATGGCTGCTTCCTGCATGTGCAATTATTAGGCGCTGTCCTTTGCTGCTTGGTACTAGTCTCTTAGTTGTTCCATCAGATGATTGCCATTCTCGTTCATTACTGTGGTGCGCATTGATCCAAGTTTCATCTAAATACACAAAATCATAACAATCTCTTCTCATTTCTCTGACCTCGCGTAAATATTTGCTTCTCATTGCAACTATATGAGGCTTCTCACAAATAAGGTTTCTACTACCAACATATTTTCTAAAAGTGAATCCCAAACTCCTAATAGTCCTCCATAGCGTAGATTTGGAAATATCAATGTCATTATTCTTTCTTAACCAAATTTTCAATTTCCTTAAAGTCACTGCCTCATTATTGTGAAACATATTGCAAATTTCTCTGCGGATCAATTCTCTGTCAAAATTATCCACCACTCTTGGCCTAATTTTCGTGTGTAAAACACTGGAATTAGACATTTCAGATGTCGCTATCCAGCGGTGCAATGATCGTTTGCTTATCCCCAAGGCGTGAATAGTCCTCTTTTGTGGGTTTGAAATAGAATGATATAGTTTTCCTCGAGTAGCTTAATTGCAGAAATACTTAAAAATTCTATTTGTGATTTGCTGTAATGTCATAAAATGTACTCGAAGACTCATTTTTCCTTCTTAACCACACAATAATTTTTGTAGACACACCTCTGATTGACAATGTGTGCGTTGCACCGGATATAAACTGTTTTATGTTCAAGAAGTGCGATTTCACGCAATTTCACTGAAAAATCATGCCAAATACTTGATAAACCAAAAATGTGCAAATGAAGTCGTATAATTTACTGTAGACATTTCAATATGTGTGCGTGTGATGTGTGTTGGCAAGTAGGATTTTATATTATATCGCAAAGAGACGAAAATTGAAACCAATGGCCGCATTTTAATGAAAAATTTAATTAATAGGGTCTATACCATTTCAAATTCACACACAAAATTTCACTTATATGCGTTATATATTCGCTGAGATATAGCATTTTGAAGTTGGGCAAAGCTAGTGAAACGTGCTATAGAATTGCTGACAAAGCTCACAAAACACTCAACATTCTGCAGTGGATATGTGGTACAGAGAAAGTGCATATGGCCGACGCCAGCTCCTTTCGTGGAAAATCTTTACGGGGATTCAAATAGCCTCAAACTGACTACTGCTTTCTTTGAGAACATTCAAGTGGACGTCTGAGAGTGTACGAAGAAGAAGATATCGTTTAGTTGCAGGGCTCCCCCATCTTTAGCAAGTTTATCTACCTCTTCGTTGCCTGGAATGTTGCTTGTATTGCAGTTGGTTTAAATCTTCCTACCTCAGCTCTAAAGTTGTTTGAGAACTTTGTGTCAACTAAGATATGAGTTGTTTGAGAACTTTGTGTCAACTAAGATATGAGTTGTTTGAGAACTTTGTGTCAACTAAGATATGAGTTGTTTGAGAACTTTGTGTCAACTAAAATATGAGTTGTTTGAGAACTTTATGTCAACTAAGATATGAGCTGTTTGAGAACTTTGTGTCAACTAAGATATGAGTTGTTTGAGAACTTTGTGTCGACTAAGATATGAGTTGTTTGAGAACTTTGTGTCAACTAAGATATGAGTTGTTTGAGAACTTTGTGTCAACTAAGATATGATTGTTTGAGAACTTTGTGTCAACTAAAATATGAGTTGTTTGAGAACTTTATGTCAACTAAGATATGAGCTGATTGAGAACTTTGTGTCAACTAAGATATGAGTTGTTTGAGAACTTTGTGTCAACTAAGATATGAGTTGTTTGAGAACTTTGTGTCAACTAAGTTATGAGTTGTTTGAGAACTTTGTGTCAACTAAGAAATGAGTTGTTTGAGAACTTTGTGTCAACTAAGATATGAGTTGTTTGAGAACTTTGTGTCAACTAAGATATGAGTTGTTTGAGAACTTTGTGTCAACTAAGATATGAGTTGTTTGCGAACTTTGTGTCAACTAAGATATGGGTTGTTTGAGAACTTTGTGTCAACTAAGATATGAGTTGTTTGAGAACTTTGTGTCAACTAAGATATGAGCTGTTTGAGAACTTTGTGTCAACTAAGATATGAGTTGTTTGAGAACTTTGTGTCAACTAAGATATGAGTTGTTTGAGAACTTTGTGTCAACTAAGATATGAGTTGTTTGAGAACTTTGTGCCAACTAAGATATGAGTTGTTTGAGAACTTTGTGTCAACTACGTTATGAGTTGTTTGAGAACTTTGTGTCAACTAAGAAATGAGTTGTTTGAGAACTTTGTGTCAACTAAGATATGAGTTGTTTGAGAACTTTGTGTCAACTAAGATATGAGTTGTTTGAGAACTTTGTGTCAACTAAGATATGAGTTGTTTGAGAACTTTGTGTCAACTAAGATATGAGTTGTTTGAGAACTTTGTGTCAACTAAGATATGAGTTGTTTGAGAACTTTGTGTCAACTAAGATATGAGTTGTTTGTGAACTTTGTGTCAACTAAGATATGAGTTGTTTGAGAACTTTGTGTCAACTAAGATATGAGTTGTTTGAGAACTTTGTGTCAACTAAGATATGAGATGTTTGAGAACTTTGTGTCAACTAAGATATGAGTTGTTTGAGAACTTTGTGTCAACTACGATATGAGTTGTTTGAGAACTTTGTGTCAACTAAGATATGAGTTGTTTGAGAACTTTGTGTCAACTAAGATATGAGTTGTTTGAGAACTTTGTGTCAACTAAGATATGAGTTGTTTGAGAATTTTGTGTCAACTAAGATATGAGTTGTTTGCCCAGTCTTTAGTTTTATGCGTATGTCTGCCTCACTACTGCAGTAGCTCTGATTACTGACAAGTTTGTATATGTGTCGGTGTGTTTTTATGATATCTTGTTGCATTGTAAAGACATAACGAGCCTACTATATTCAAGTACTTCAAAGGAGTGAAATAGTCGAAGTGTACATTCGCCGTACAAATTGTGTCTGCTATTTCCCGCTAGGGAAGATACTGTTTCAAAAATTAACTAAACGCATACATTCTCCCCAAAGAGGATAACTCAAAATATCAGATGAACGAAATTTTTCGGACGCACCGAGTCGGAACAGTGCAGCACTACAAGATGTTGAACGTCCGCATTACGCATATGGCACATCCGATTGTGGACACTGAAGAAATGTCTACATGCCTGGTAAAAGCCAGGTCCCTTTGCAGTTTAATTTATAGGAGTTAATAAACAGAGATCAACCATGAAAATTCACAACTGATCAGAGGCTCAGCAGTGAACATAATTTTGAGGCTCATTAACGTCATTACCAGTTAAAGATTAAATCTGAACATCAATGGCGCCTGTACCATCCGTATCAGCAGGAAAAGAAGATCCATTTAAAATCCCCCAGCCTCTGAAGCCGTCCACAGCTGCAGCCGTAAAGAAAGTGCGTTGTCTATCCCCTCCGTCAGCCAGAGCACGCAGTCTGTCCTGTCCGTCATCCAGAGTGCAGGAGTCTGGAACAACTAGACGTAACCCAGTTAATCTGCCAATTCAGACATCGATACCAACAGCTGCAGATGGCATCGACCCTTTCATGAAATCGAAGAATATTCTCACGTTAAATAAAGATACGTTTAGAAGGTTTCTCAGAAATAAGGACGCTGTCATTGTCTTGTTCTACGACCCTGATGACGTGAAGAGCCTCTGGATTAGGCCACGTTTTGTCAAGGTAAGAAGACACACAGAATGAATGTATGAATAAATGTAATGGTCCTATCTTGTTGCTTAAGGAATATGCGGTAGGCAGTGCAGCGTGCTCAAGGAGGAAATCTGCTCCAAAGTGCTGCACTTGCGTTGGTGGTTTTTGTTGCTACTTTTTTTTTTTATTTTGAGCTTCCTAGTGCATTCACCTTACTGCGTTAGCTATCTATTACACCAATTGGAGGGAACATTGACCACATTTCTATTCAATCATAGTTTGGTTTTATATAACCAGATCTAAGTTTCTCACTAGGCTGGGAGTCCGTCTCAAACTTCTCTACAATTTCTCCATCAAAAGGATTGGCGACGACCATGTTATCTGTCTGCTTAACTCGTCAGCCAACTCTATTTAAGAACTTGTTTGTCTTCTCTACAAAAAGAAATATTTCTCCCAAATGTTGTATGTGATAAACATATGTGATTTGAGGCTGCAGGGCCAATCTCAATATGAGAATCATCACTTGTTGGCTTCGATATACGCGATTGTATATAATAATATATGTCGCTGCATGTTATCTCAACAATTTTTTTCAATTGTATCCTCTATTCCTGTACGTACTTAACGGTTCTTAATTTGAAGGAAGTCAGGCTACTTTCTCTTGTCTATATTTACTGCAGTGGGCAGCTCTAAAGTACGTTCACTATCCCGAATGTATTGATAGTTTCCAGCAGTGCTTCTGAGAGGGAGTCTCAGAGAGAAAAGACCCACTGCCCCCTCAACCATGACGCACACTGTGAATATTATAAGGTTGTGCTTGTGGCTGGTAAGGAAATCTTTATTTCCTACGAGTGCCTTATAACATACCTTTATATTTGTTTCATATTAATTTGTGGCTGGTAACCTCATCATGTATAACAGATTGCCACAGTAAATGTCCCTTAAAGATCATGTGACTGGTTGTTACAGGTCTCCTGTAAGGGTGTCAACTTCAGTCGTGGTTTCATGTTCATCGTGTCATCAGCTTAAAGACTGTCCATATTTGTCTGATCATGTTCATGGATGTCTCCAGTTTTCTTCCTACTGCTTATCTTACCTGGGGATTACAAATAAGAGCTGCCTTGTTATGCTATCAACAGGTTCATTAATATATGTGCAATCCATTGCCAGCATCTTTTTCATATCGCTTGTTCCACTTCAACTCGTCTGTTGCCTGGTTCCGGTGATCAGTTGGTGAACTTGTCATATCCTGTCAATTCTTCTCTTCTGCGCAAATGTTAATCCTTCTGTTCTGCGCAAACGTCAATCCTTCTGTTCTGCGCAAACGTTAATCCTTCTGTTCTGCGCAAACGTTAATCCTTCTGTTCTGCGCAAACGCCCATGAATGAAAGTTAGTACACATTTTATTGTCCTTTTTGTTGTTCTCTATGTATCAGAAGTAATCTTCTGTCGCAAAATTGATTGCCCTTTTCAAGTTTAAATTAACGAATGTTGCTTTTGTAACGTGTCATGATTTGATTGAAATGTCTGACACTCAGACATTCACTATGTCCGTACTCGCGACATAACGTACTTTTCGCAATGTGACATAATCTAAATGTTGTTTTCATAACATGATAGGTATGTCTGCCTTTTAGTCTCTTCTCCAAGAAATCATTTTGTTCACGTTAAAAAAAGCTTTGGAAAATATTATTGTACTATAATTTCCTGCTTCTATAATCCCCCCAGGCAGCTGAGACCACTGACAGGCCAAATCATGCGTATGCCGCTATCGACTGCAAGAAGGAATGGCATTTCTGTGCCAACAAACGAGTGATGAACCTCCCTATTTACAAGTTTTTTTCCAGAGGACATATGTTAAAAACATTTAACGTTGACGAAACCTCAGATCTTAATTCTGAATGTATAAGGAAATTAGTGGAAACAGGTTGCTGCGACTGAGGTTGTTAAACAAACGTGAGTAAGACATCTATTATCGTTTGCCTAATCTTATATGTGTGTGTGTGTGGGGGGGGGGGGGGGGGGTTTGTTTACAATGGTATACAGGTTTCACATAACTATTCCTGGGAGTTACAACTTTAACAAGGGCAGTTATTGAATCAGACTCACAATCCGTGCTTCGGGAGGTCCACAGTGGATGGGTCCGGCATGAATGGAAAACCTCCATAGAAGCCTCGAATATTCAGGAACTGGTGTGGATCTATGCCCTGCTCATGCAGGGGTACCCGGCAATGAAAAAGCTGATAGACTAGGTTCAAGAGCGACCATAGAAGTTGCAATGGATGTGGATAATGGAGAGATACCGAGGGCAATTAACGAACGCCTATTAGAGAATGACACTGCAATCGATGAATCATCAAGGCTAAGACAGCTGGAGTTTGGGATCAATCGAACAACCAGCAGTTAAGGAATTACGAGAGGATGCGTTGATGAATCCGACGTGTATACAACCAGCGTGCAAACAGGAACAATTATCATTTATACCCTTCGACATTTGCTGAAGGAGACTGAGCACCTACGGGTTTTCCTGGAGTGCAATAACGTCAATCAATAACAATAACAATAGCGGTACTCTAAATGTTGCGTTCGCCGAACTCTAAATGTTGCGATCGCCTAGTTTGGTTAATGGTTAAACCGGCCCTGCCTTTGTCTAGTTTATTAAACTTAAACGAAAGAAGCACTGTGAATTTATTAGAAATGTTATGGATAAGTCATAAAACACTACAACGACAGAAACAAACTAACATAATTATGATACTTTATGTCGTCATGAAAACTAGTGGGCAGTTTAACCTCAACAGAAACCGTGTTCCGGATGTCTAGAGACCAGAAGTTGTGAACAGACACTACCTGCACTCGTCGTCATGCTACTGTAATCTTACTGAAGGTGACCAAAATAATACATTAAGTTCAAACTACGCAGAAATCAGCTCAACTATGCCCATTCATGCAATCTAAATTGAATGTTGTAACATGTACTAAAATGTATTTAACAATATCCACAACGTCATAGCTACCATTCACCAACGGCAGCCAGTCCATAAAAATAATGTCCAAGACCCGGCGCTCTTCCATAGCTATCACCACATCCTTCGCTTTCAAAGACACCCGTCAGTAACTTGAAGAAGAGCTCAAGCACCCGCGTTCCTTCCATCACCAGAAATAAAACCACCACGTTCATCCTCGCCGGTCACGTTCCCACCAGGCTAAACACTAATAACAGCTGATCTCACAAACCTAGATCTTCCAAAACACTGGAAGAAGACAAGACAATAGACTAACAGGAGCCATAAGAGTTTCCACCTTGAAAAAAGAAATACAGGTTAAGTATAATTACTCCATTTAATACCGTCAACGTTAAGGTGAAAAAAAGACCTGGCTAGACTATTTCGTTCAATAACATCTTTTAAGTCATGAAACATTGTGTAGAGTCCTAACACAAGTCTGAAGTCAGATATGTATCTTCCTTTGTCACACTCTCCCCGCAATCAAAGCTCAGCGCAGTAACTGAAAAGTCGTCATTATTGTCTCCTTCATTGTTATCTCCCAGCACATCTGTCAATACAGGTCACATCAGACATCGTTATCTCCCAGCACATCTGTCAATACAGGTCACATCAGACATCGTTATCTCCCAGCACATCTGTCAATACAGGTCACATCAGACATCGTTATCTCCCAGCACATCTGTCAATACAGGTCACATCAGACATCGTTATCTCCCAGCACATCTGTCAATACAGGTCACATCAGACATCGTGTAATGATGCACAAAACGTATTTGCTGTCACCAGGAAGAAAAACAGAACAGGAAATTAATCAACTGATAAATGGCAATGATATGGATAATGATAACATTGAGTAAACTGATGGGTCGGTACCTCCATGGTAACACATCAGGGTGGGGCTTCTCGCCTAGAGCTTACATGACAGGGTCGTCGTTGAATAGACTGGAGCTTACATGACAACACCATCTAGAAAGAGAATGGAGAAAGAGGCAGCTATTGCCTGAAACTTCATCAACCAGGGCAGTTTTTATGTCAAACTCTTAGTCTGAAAGTGTTCAGGTTGTCATACATTAAAGTCTACGGCATGATTGGAAAACGTCTACAAAAGCTTCGAATTTTCAACAACTGGTGTGGATCTACCATCCGGGTCAAGCAGGTGTGCGTTAATGAGAGAGCAGATAGACTAGTTCCAAGAGCACCAATAGTGGATAATTCTCTCCTAAGGACAATTGATGATCGCCTTTTAGAGAACGACAAACAAACGATGAATTATCAGGGGTAGGATGGCATGACATTGCTTTAAAATCTTCTTCTTCTTCTTCCGTCCTTAGCCACCGACCGTCAAAGCAGTCAGTGGCCATTACGCCTAGTGGCGTCTTAGGGCAACAGCAGATAGGTTTTCTTTGCCATTGTTTCCCATCACGCCTATTGGCGTCTTTAGGGCAATGGCAAATCAATCCATTTGCTGTTGTTTCCGTAATCGAAGTGACTGGCAAACGGGTGATCAGCCCGTTGGTATTGCTTTAAAATATAAGGCTAGAATTATTGGACGCATGAGAGGATGCATCCATCATTTGTGTCGCGTATTGTTTCCTTTGATCTGCCGTTGTAGTCCACGAATGGTCAGATAATTGGAGTAAAAAGATGAGTTTTTTTTTAAAGTAGCAACCTTCGCTCAAGATTACTCTTGGCTGTTATGTAAATGGAAGAGTTATCTTCCTATATTTTATGGAGTCTCACAGGGCATTTTCAGGATGTCATTTACAAACGAACATAGTGTTCCCTGTTCTTGAAAAATGTTGTGCCCTGCCCACTTCGGTGAGATGGGTATGTGTCATGATGAAGCACTTGACTCGTATTTATTGTGTCCCCAGCCGAAAGTAATTCAGCAAAGTATTAATTTGTTTAATTATGAATTCACGTATTTGAAAAAAATGTCATATGCAGACTCCAGATGCAATCAACCAAGTTATTAACTCCAACTAGGATTATATATAAATATATATATATATATATATATATATATATATATATATATATATATATATATATATATATATATATATATATATATATATAGTGTTAAACACCGTTTAAACAAACAAACAAAAACAAGCTTAAATGTGCCTCAAAACATCCATCTTTAAGATAGGACCAAAATGTGCATTATTTCTATAGACGTTCTATTTAGTTTCGATGCCGTACGTTAAACAAAAATGCGCTATATAAAAATTGCAAGTTTGGTGGAAACATTTTGAAGTAGCGTCAGTGAATCTGGTGCAAAGGCGCCATATTAGTTATATGTAACAGTTCACTTAGTATCCTGGTGCTAGGGCACCATATTAACGTATTATCCAACATTCCGTGTATCAGTGTTAATGTAGTATATCAGTTCTTGAAATCGTGGTCACGGTATCATAAAAGCATTCTGTGACAGCTTGGTATCTATAATGTGTAATACCACTTTAATGTTTCTTCACTCAAGGTTAGTCCTGGTTAAACATTTAGGCTTCCTTGAAATTGTATACTTAGATTCTTATTCTGGAATAACTTGGGCTTTTAGTGATGTTAGGTTTCAGCGATAGCTAGGCATGATCAACAATGCGTATGTGTTAATTGACTTTTCAAACAAAGTTCTAACCTTTAGTAACTCTCAATTCACCTTCAATGAAAATGCAACCTTAATAAGTTCAATTACAATATTGTAATGTTAAATGTCAACCGTTAATGATTGTTATAACACAAAACCTGGTAGCTACACATTTTTACACAGATAAATAGATATTTCAAATGATGATAATAAGGCATTCATAAGCCTATACACCGGCGAGTGAAGTTCTTCTAGTCAGATTCTGAGGCATGTTGAAAACCTAAAGATTTAAGCAAGTCCTCAACCTGTTCTTCGTTTTTATCTTCTAATACATTCACTAAGTCAGATGCAATTTTTTCCTACGTAGGTTGATCTTTAGTCTTTGCTTCTTCAGTTTGAATTAAGTATACCTCGTAGTAATCATTTAAGTTAGTGATTTCCTCATCTATCAAATCGTCAATTCCTTCTAAATCATCTATGAATTCTGGTTCATTGGTAATTTGTAATTCATTTATGGAGAAATACCTGTAAATGACATTATCTGCCTCTCATGGAGCCACGTCTGAATGCTTCCAGCTGCAGTTGATCATTACTTCAAAATCAATGTTGAAACAAAATGTCAATTGATGCTGATAATGTGTGTTGATCAACTTACGTGCTTGTCCGTGTGAAATTCACAATTTACGCAATTGCTTCAATAAAATATCCATGTTAGACTTCAGCTAACCCTAAGCTGTGATAATACGCAGTTGCTTGAATTAATTGGTCGACTTGGTTCTCTTCAAAAAATCTTATATATACTGAAGCACATTAAAAACGCATCACTATTATATATACTGATGCCGAGAAGCTGGAAAAAAAGAGTGGGAATGGATTTTCCCCGTGTTTTTCATGAGGTAGAGAGCGAATGGCTGCTCGAATGGAAAGTGCATGATTCAACCCACGGGTTTGTGTACAGACTACATGAAAACAATGAAAGTTACACGTGCAACACGATTCCCAACAGCTATGATCCTGAAAATGTGTACGCGTTGTGGCAGCATACTCGGTATAAAAGGGCCGTTGAGACAAAACACCCAGTCCATGTGCTTGAAATGCCACGACTATCTGAAAACGACCGCCAACGAGCCATTGGTATGTTGGAGATCGGAATGAGTTCGCGGGCCATTGCCAGAAGGATGAATTGCCACCACAGCACTATTGTACGTCTCAATGAACGTTACGGAACCACTGTCAGTGCCCGGGATAGACTTCGGAGTGGCCAACCACGAGTTACTACCCCTGCGCAAGATCCGTTTCAAACCAGTAGAAGGGAGGGACAACGATTACATCAGTTACGTCTGCCCAAACCTAGGATCGACCTGTTCAAAAAGAGTCTAGCCTACTCTGGTGCCTACTTATGGAACAGCCTTCCACACCACCTAAAAAGCCTACCTACACAATATTCTTTTAACAAAGCACTTTTCAAACACTTCCTCAACACTGATTATCTACCCCCATAGAAACAGTATTTGCCTGTCAACATCTCATCCATAGGTCAACATTTCTTTTCCTCTTCCGCTTATTTTTTTGTATGAATAATTTGTTTTATATCTATGTAATATCATTATTATATTCACTTTAAAATATTATTATATAATGTAATGTATGTGTGAATGTACCCACATAATACTGTACTTTAGAAATGTGAGTCGTGAGAATGTACCCGCATACCAAAAATACAGATTAATTGTAGACGGATTGACCGCATGAGTGAGTGTCGGTATACAGAATTTATTTATTTTTATTTATTGTTTTATTTATTTTATTTTATTATTACTTTTTTCCCCCATTTACTAGCTTGTTTGTTTCAAAAAAAAAAAAAAAACCCCTACTCATTTTTTTAATTATGATTGCATACTGTAAATGAATGCTGTTATGGTAACTTTATAATGTTGCATGCCTTTAAATTAATGTTTAAAGCATCATGTGGGAATGATAGGATATAGTATGCAAGATTAATGAGAGTGGAAGGGCAGAATGTTAGACGGGCCTGCGCGCCCAATTCTTTACCCTTCGAAAATAAAGTTCGTTCGTTCGTTCGTTCGTTCGTCATATTGTGCTGAGTCACCTAAGGAATCGTTCTCTCCCGGCAAGTCAAACAGCAAGAGCAATAGTGGGTAGACGTGGGCAAGTCTCTCGAATGACAGTCATACGACGACTCAGAGATACAGGCCTTACTGCAAGACGACCTTATGTTGGGCCAAACTTGACTCACATACATCGTCAGCAGCGCCTGCAATGGGCAGAGCAACATGTCAGATAAACTAGACTGCAATGGAATGCTGTCCTATTCACAGACGACAGCAGATTCAACATATCCTTTGCTGATGGACGTATGCGGATTTGGCGATTGCTGTGTTCGTCAGCACAACCGATTTGGAGGTGGCAGTATTCACATTTGGGGAGGATTCAGTTTTCACCATCGCTTGCCTCTTCAAGTCTTCCGTGGAAATGTTAAATGCCGTGACATATCGAGATGAGGTTCTGGATGCATTGGTTGTTCCTGCGTTCACAATTTATCCAGACTTGCAGCTTCTCCAGCAGGATAACGCACGTGCGCACACCGCATGCATTACGCAGCAATATCTACAGCAGCAGAACATTGTGACGATTGATTGGCCTGCCCTATCACCAGACATGTCCCATATAGAACATCTGTGGGGCGAGCTTGGACGCAGAGTCTACAGGCAAGGTTCTCCAGCTAATCTGCAACAGCTCGAAGCTGCTCTTACACGTGAATGGGACTTGATTCCCCGGAATTTCCTTCAGAGACTTGTGCGTTCCATGCGGAGCAGCTGCCAAGCTTGTTTGCAAGCACACGGTGGACATACAAGATACTGAGGAAAGTGTGAATGCATTTTTTTATTGGTTGCATTTTTGGTTTTCTCCCTTGCCTGCACAGAATGCAATGAATTTCATAACAATCAAATGTACAAATTAATGACCGGCATGGATTCATAGGAAAATGAATAAAGATTCCAAATATGTAAACTTGTAAACACTTATATTTATATTTCACACTCTGTTCCTGGATTATACAGGTGGTGCGTTGTTAATGTGCTTCAGTATATTATACATGAAGGTATGCTGCAACACGCAGGGTCTTCAAGGCACTGACAAGAGTTCTGCTAACTTCTGGAAACGTTGGCGGCAGACTTCTGCTCAAACTAGCTTGCTAAATAATTTTATGAACTGTTCAGCAAGAAATTCTAACATGAATAACTGACCTGATGCTCCAGCTGAATTACAAACCAACGTTAGGCATACGATTTTTGGCACTTGGCACACAGATGCTTTCTCTCTGTATAGCGATACGTTCGCCAGCCTTGTCCATAATTTTCTATTCCTACATTCTTTTATTTATCTTGTACTTCTCTAACACTTGCATCAGGTTCTGAACATTTATATAATACAACTATTTACAGGCTGGGCAAAACGCCGGCCGTGGCGTATGTCTAGTGAGCTCTACTTTTTCTTCTCAGCAGAATGACTTTCCTTTTTTTTTTAAGTAAAACGTTTGCCTCGTTTTGGCGAGGCGCGTCCCGTTCAACCTAGTCGGTTATATTAGGGCGCATGTCCAAATATGAAAGATGACTTTCCTACCAAAACGATCCTTTATATACTAGAGTATTTGATGCTTTAGTAGCAATCTAAGTTTTTATTGGCTGCTTAGTCTAACTAATTCTTTAACAATATTTCTCATTAGCTAGTACAATCACGTGAGTATAAATTTTCAGCTATTGTACCACTTCCTGTAATCGTTGGTATCGAGTCTAAGTTGAATTTTACATAGTCCGATAAATTACGTGTCACTATTTTCTGCCAACTTTTTCCAAGGTTATGATGCTGTTTAGTGCTACTGGTTAAGCTTCCTTGAAATTGCATACTCAGATTGATACTGCAAAACTGTTGTAAGTCCTTGGTTTTATAATGTGATGTAACTCTTTTGCGTTCTAGTTGAAATTGTCGAAAGTCGTTTTTATAAGTTGCGTAGTTCTATTAATAGACTGGGATAGCGTCTTTTCGTTTTGTATAGCAAACACAATGGCCTTGGCGTTTTATGTTAAATTTAATTTAGCCACTATCATCATGTGTCTACTGCTTTAAGCTTCGTCTTTTATTCTCGTTGTCTAGTTATCTAAACGTTTTGTTGTTGTTATTCTCTTTTAACTGATTCCGTACGTAAGATCTATTAAAAGACGCAATGGCCGACCGCTGTGGCCGCAAGATCTTTTAAAAGACGCTGATTTATTTCGTTGTTTCTTTCTATTCTGATATTTTATACCGCCCAGAATTTATCTCGAACGGAAGTAAACACAAAACTGGGCAAATTTCAACAAGCTTCAACGTCTTTTATTTGCGTTTGAAGTTATTTTTTCACATTTATCTTCATCTTTAATCGTGTTTTGTCTTATCGCCATAATGGCCGAAAACACACAGGATATGTTACTAATATGTAAACAGTGAACAAACTGTGTGATCAACCATAACTTTCTTACTTTTTCTGTGTTTCTAAATGGATTATCTGCACAAAGAGAGCAGTGAAACTGTATTGTGATAACAATTTATGTTACAAGCCTTACGTAAGTCGAAAATTTTTGTTCAAAATTTCAAGTTATCTTTTTTCAGTGTACATATTATCTGTTATAACATAAACATAACATAAAATTAGCCAGAAAGGCATATGGATTTATATTTTTCATCCAATGTACTTTAATTTGATATATAATATGTTATACTTAACTCATGATTAGACACACATTGTCAGTAAACGTAAATTATGTATGTGTAAATTTTTGGGGCTTAAAAATAATTCCGTCCAGAGCTGAAAATAATTACGTACGGAATCAGTTTAATGTTTCATCTGTTTCATTATCTATATCTATATTATGTCGTGTGCTTGACAATACCCTGTCACAATTTGTTAAGATACGACGTGCCTTCTAAGACAATTATTTATAAGAGCAATTAAGAAATACCCACTTTTATGCATTCATAAGCTCAACTCAATCCTTTCCCCCCTACCCCTACTTTTCCGGCATCTTTCAACAAACAGGCAGAATGGGAGTTATCCCATAAAGCAGTTCTTCTTACCCAGGTGTGTGAAACTCACATTCCGAGGGTTCGAGACTTATCTTCCGAGGGTTCGGGACTTACCTTCCGGTGGCGCGAAACTTACCTTCCAGTGGTGCGAGACTTACCTTCCGAGGGTACGAGATTCGCCTTCCGGGGTGCGAGACTTACTTTCCGGGGGTGCGAGACTCACCTTCCGAGGGTGCGAGACTTACCTTCCGGGGTGAAACACGTGTCAACTATTTTAGAACGCGATGCATCATAAACAAGAAATAATACGCAGAACTCAAACGTATTTGTGCAAAACAAAATATAGAAAACATAAATTAGATACCGAACCTTAGTGTCACTTACTGAGTCGCTCCACTTCTACCATGTGGTGTAAAGGTTTGCCAGAGAAAGCGCCTTACTATCATATCGGTTGCATTTCTCCAGGCCTGGTTCCAGTCTAGTTCTCGATCCTGCAGAGATTATCTAATGTTCTTTTCCATCGCACTCTGTGTCATCTTGGAGGTCTGGATCCCTGGCTCTTAGTTTCACATACTTGATGTGGTAGTCGATCTTCTCCCATTCTACAGAAATCGCCAAACCATCGTAGTTGGGACTATTCTACTTGGGTCTGCAGAGGCTGGGTCTTGAGCCCTTGCCGCATCGTTTGTTTGAGGATCAGATCTCTTCGTGTTACTTCAACCACCTTTCTCAGATACTTAATATCTGAGGTTGGAGCTAGAATATGTGACATAGGTGTAGCGGTATACATCCACCTTCGTCCTCTTGCCAATTTCTCTTTTACTGAGAAATCCTCTATTTATAGCCTAAAAGTGGGTAGCCATCTCTTCTTTGATGCCTTCCTTCCAGAATTTGACAGTTCCGAGGTATTTAATCTGGTTGACCTGCCCCAGGACCTGTTCTTCCAGCATAATGTGATGCATACTCACCACTCGTATAACACCATGGTTTGTCTTTTGGAGCTGCTGGTTACCATTCCTTTCATCTCAAGCTCTTCCCTCCAAAATTGCATGTTGGATTGAAGATATTGCTCTGATTAGTAATCAGCTCAAATACCAGCTCTGAAATACAAATCTGTCTCATCTTCCAATGCCGCACTAAATACTTTGTTGATATGGTCCATGAGGAGTATGAAAAAATTAAGTGACATAATATCACCCTGCCTTACACCAGTGGTGGTCGTGACTCTTCTGAAATGGTCTGCAGTCCTCACATAAATTCTGCAAGACTTGTAGAAGCTCTGTATAGCGTGAATCAGAGGTCCTGAAATATTCTTCCTTACCAAGCAGTTCCATGGTTTGATCCAAGGTACGTTGTCAAACGCCTTTTCTCAGATCCAAAAAGCAAAGATGCATATCTCCTTTAAACTCAAGGGCCTTTGCTCGGAAACCAAGTTGGACCTCATCCATTTGTGGCTCAGCTAGGCGTCAGAATCTCTGCTGCATGGTTCTAGGGTAAATTTTTCCAGTGGACACTAAGAAGAGATTTGCCTCTATGATTTCCACATTGTCAGTTGTCGCCCTTTTTCAAAATAGATATTATGATGACACTTTCCCAATCCTTTGGTATTAGTCGCATTCTGTAAACACATTTTGTCTTGTTAGCATTTCAGGCGTGTTTTCTAAGCTATACGATAAAGAGGTGTTGAGCTTCGTAAGATGCTGTAAAGGGGTGCGACAGTTTCTTAAGATGCTGTAAAGGTGTACGTGCTTCTTAAGCTGCTGTAAAGGTGTACGTGGCTTCTTAAGCTGCTGTAAACGGGTGATGGACCTCTAAAAGTTTAAGATATTCTGTGCATCTAGATGGTACTTTGTGCACAATTCCGCACTGCAAGATGCTGGACGTGATGTACTGCACGTGTGACGTCATTGACTACATTAATTGTGAAACATGTCCGCAGGCCGGTCAACGGCCTTCTCCCTAAATCAGTTTCGTCTTTAAAACACAACAGTCTACTATGAAAACCTATAACTAACCAGAGTGTCCACGATTTCAGAACCCATAAACATCAGCACCACGTAAAGTAGAAACCTGAGTGACAATGACATGTGACAGCTGTCCGAAATCGTTAAAGGTTTCAGAACGAAGATAAATGTACAGCACGTATACACCAGTTTACAATTGACACCGTAAGAGGCTTTGAAAGCATTGCATTAAATTTTGTTGGTCGTTTTGAACCAGTTTGATGTTTCCAAGTTAAAATATGTGAACGTTAATGAGAACAGAAATATAGTAACGTTTGATGCGATTACCATGCTTCTATAAGCCAATCCGGTTGGAGCTTTGTAGCCCTGACTGAACGACAAAAGCAAATTGTAACGAAACGGTAGACGCTGGTCCAAATCACGACTTTGCGTTTCCTAATCTTCTGTCCTTTCGCAACTTGTTTGATTTACAGCTAAATAACAATTATTGCAAAAAGAAATGAGGTAAAAAATTGACTTATTATTTGAGTAGTTCAAGGTCAAATAGTGTTCCAGACATGACACAAGCACATTAGATACATTATGTATTGTACTCTCCCCAGCGTGAACTTTATTTCCACCTTGACAACAGAGGTTATCTGTAGTCTCATTTTGACACATCAGCCATGGGCAGGATTTCACTGTTCTTTTCTTTTGTTGAATTTATAGATGTTTTTCTTCTTCATTAGTGCTGCTAATAAACTAAGTCTTTGCGTGGTTGGCAAAACGGGCAGATGGTGAGATCGATAAGGATTTGGTAAATCTCTATGTGACTTTTGGGACAAAAAAGCCGTTTTTAAGCACGGGTACTTTTGGGTTAGACCCATTCCTAGCGGCATTTTATAGAGCGATTTCACAAGAATTAAAAGTACTTGTTTTCTGGGTTCCCATTTACAGCCCACCCAGTTAGGTTACTAATACTCATTTTATTCATGAGCTTCGTAGGATAGAAATGTTATCTGTTTTTGAAATTAAAGTTATTAATCGGTAAAACATAATTTAGTTTACATTTTCTACAGTTCTGTCGGCGGAATTACAAGAGGCAGATTATTTGGTAGAATTAAATATATACTGTAAATAGCTTGTACTTTCAAAGAATTAGAAATAATCTAAAACCTTACAACAAAAATGCTGCAATAAAGACACATGTTTAGAGAGTCCAGTGTTTCTAAAATTGAGCTATACAGATCCTGGGTTGTCTTCCGCTGGTCTATGTCATTGTTTGTTTTTCCTCTTTGATGATTTCTTAGGACGTGTAATGGTGATGCTGCATTTGTTAACAATGACATGCCTGTTACAAGCTTCCAGAAAGGTGACCATATGAGGTGGTGAATCCATGTTGCTTAACGAGCGTAAATGAAGATGATGACGTCGATCATTTCAGAGAATGTATTGGGGCGAACCCTTCTTCTTCCTAATCTCTGTTTCACTACGGTAGTGGAGTGTCGTCGACCAGGGACTGGCGGCTCCTGAGCCGACCCAGCTGCAATGGGTACTTCCGAAATCGGCGAGTATTTGCCTGAATGGCGAGGGACACCTGTCTCTGTACAAGAAATAAAGGGATACTCACGTAAAATCAATGTCAGGTTAGACATAAATAATAACCTGAGATTTCGCCTCGAGTATTAGCGGGCGTACGCAAAACAAAAAACAAAAAAACTACGGTAGTCATCGGTACATTTAGTATTGATTTCATTGCGATTTTTCTGGGTCGCAACTTTTTCTTTCTCTGTCTACTGGAGCAGATATTTTGTATCTACTTTCTTTCGCAACTTTCAGTATATTGTGTCTTGTCTGTTTATCTGACACTCCTGGTGGATGATAATACTAAACATTTGCAGGAGCGGCCGAGAGAACATTATCGACAACCAAGTTGTATAATCGCAGGCGCTGCCGATATCAGTGTCACGGGATTGCATCCCCTTGCTTTGCAGAAGTGGTCCACTGTAGTCCGTTCGGAAATTCGTGCCCACAGAAAGCGTCAATTTTCTCCAAAACTGTTTGTTGCATGGACATGAATTTTTGCATGCAGTCTTAGATTTTCCATGCAGTTAAGATTTTGCGACCATTACATCCACAGCTGTCTTCGAAATTTGCAAAACGGCAATTTCCTTTGATCTTCTTGGAACATTTGCCTAAATCTGCAGTAACATTAATTCTTACAGTAAATCACAACGTTTGTGCGACAAGACGGTTCAAAGGCGTGTCCTAAATGTGTATTTGGTTGTTCACGTGATTTTGATACGAGGAATGATGATCTGATAATGAACCATGATAGCAGTAAATCATCAGGAAGCTATGACTAATAGTAACTGTTTGTGTGTTATTATAGATTGGCATATGAAATTAGTTTATCACAAACGAAAGAATGCGATCGACGTGCCTCATTCCGAATAGGACGACTCCAATAAGTTCACAACAGTTATTAGTTGGATAAACTGCAAGCCATCTCGCTGCCAGTAATCTTCTTCTTTCCTGGAGCACGTGCTCTTCACATTTAGCCCAGTACTCTGTGTCTATTCGTGAAAGGGCTTCAAGAGTCATGTCTTTAACATCGCAGATTTTAAAAGTGGTGTTCTGGGCGGCCACTTGCCCTTTAACTCTAGCCCAAACCAGCTCTATTGGGTTAAAGTGAGAATGGTAAGGTGGGAGTCGAAGAGAAACATGACCCTGCTCTTGGATGATTTTATCAATCAGATACACTTTTGTCTTATTCCTCTGTCTCACAAGCTGCAACAACTCTGGTTTTAAATAGCTGTTGTCAGCGAAGATATTTTCATTCACAAGCCACCTCCTGATTTCGTCTTTCGTGCTTGCCGAAGTGGGAGCTTTATCCTCCTGCGCTAGAACATTATGATAGGACGCATTATCCATCACCAGGCAAGACGGCCTATCTAGAGTCGGGAGGAGTGTATTCACTATCCAATCTTGAAAAATTTGCCCATTCATTTCACTGTGGTAGTCCCTACCATCTACAGACTTTGATTGAAAAATAAGCTCTGCATCACGGACAAGCCCATTCTGTCTGCTGCCAGCATGTGCTAATATAGTGCGTTGACCTTTGCTGCTGGGAATTTTCCTTCTATGGTCTCCGTCAACAGATTGCCATTCTTTCTCGTTCGTATGATGAGCATTATCCCAAGATTCGTCCAAATACACTTTATCATAGCCGTCTTGCCTTCTCTCGCGAATATGCCTAACGTATTTGCTTCGAGCTGCAACCAGATGTGGTTTTTCACATAAAAAATTTCTTCCGCCATACGTTTTTCTAAAAGTGAAGCCGACACTTCTGACAAGTTGCCAAAGAGTTGTTTTTGAAACGTTAATATCGCATTCTGCTTGCAGCCGACTTTTCAGCACGCGGAGAGTAACAAGTTGATTGGCATTAAACATCTTTAAAATCAAACGTCTAATGACATCCTTGTCAAAATCATCAATTTTTTTCTTCCTTCCTTGCTTAACCGCAGCCTCTGTACAATCACCGTCCTGTTGTATCCACCGTCGAAAAGATCTTCTATCCACACCCAGAGCCTTTCGTGTTCTCCTACCTGGTTCTTGGATGTCGTGGTATAAACAACCCAACTTAGCCTTTCTGCGAAAATGCCTGTACAATATAACTGTTACCTTCTGCAAAGTGATAAATTTACATTTCAGATGCATTGCGCTTTTCATAATTATGCAGTTTAGTTTATTAATATATTATACGCTGGTGTCGTTTTGCTTCGTTGCAGCCAACTCATTGTAATTAGCATACGCCGCTGAAATAATTACTCGCGACTGTGAACAATAGGTGCGCATTCGTGCGGACATGTAGTCACTACACTAATTTAAAAAAAAATATTGAATAGCACATTGCCCACTGTTTTTCGCATAGATTTGTGCAATGTGCTGCAACGAAACTTATTAATTCTGTGTTTTTCATTTTGGGGGTTTAACCTCCCCTTAAGTGCGCAATTTTTGAACGGATCTTGTAACTTTCCTGTAGAATTGATAAAATTTAACCCAGACAACGGTAAGAGTTTTTTATATAACTTAAAGAAGAAAATTCGAACATGACATGAGTTTTGTAAGAGCAAAAAATATATTAATAACTGCATTGATATCAGTAGGGCACGTAGCAAATTTCAATAACATCCGTCAAGGGGTTGCAAAGTTACAACGTTCAATGTGTGGGCACGAATTTCCGAACGGACTATAATTGTCGCAACGCAAGCGTATCTAAAAGTAGGTCGTCTAAGGTATACATCTTTCTTGCAAGATTACTCTTGGCAAATATATAGATAGAAGATGAATGGCGTTTCTACCTTAGAGGAGCCTTCACAAGATATTCCCAGAAGTCAAGAACAAACGCAGCTTAAGGGCTGAGCAAATGTGTTAACTTATTATCTGGTCCGTCACCTTTTGTGAAGGGGATATGCAATGGTTCTTACCCATCAAGCCCCAAGTTGGAGTAATCCAACGAATGCCCTCTTATAATTAATGGATATAATATATATATATTATTTATCAAGAAAAACTTGCTCATAAGTTTAATTTCGTACATATAACTGAATCAACTTTTATTGTTTAGTTTAAAATAACATACAGCAAATTTAAAGGCCAATTTGCCTTTAACACGGGAAAATAAATATGGAAAATTGGGTGAAAATTGGATTATATTTTTCCTCATTGAGGTTTTGGTAGGACGTTATTTTTGTCCGTATTTTTGATGTAGCCTGTTACATAATACTTAGCTCTAGATGAGTAAATTAATATGAAACAAATATAAAGGTATGTTATCAGGCACTCGCAGGAAATAAAGAAGTAGAACACCAGACAACAGAAAAACAACAGACATGAGTGGCTTACCCAGGATTTGAACACTGGACCTTTCGTGCGACAACCCCGCCTAGCAGTGCAAGCGAATCACACTATCCGCCCTGCCATCTACGCATCATAAAAAAAAATGATGTTTCAATGGCAGGTCAACAGTGCGAACCACAATACACGACACCAGAAGTCCACCATGGGCAGTTCAGCCTATTAATGACGCAATCACTTCTGTTGTATTTCTATCAAGCAGTATAGGCCGAATCCAACAAGGTCCAGTAAATGATAGTAGACTAGAACAGTGAGAACAGGATAGTGGGTAGGTTTGGTATTGTATAAACATTTATTACACATAAGGGAGGGAAACCCGAGGCCTGTAAACAGTAAATTAATATGAAACAAATATAAAGGTATGTTATCAGGCACCCGCAGGAAATAAAGAAGTAGAACACCAGACAACAGAAAAACAACAGACATGAGTGGCTTACCCAGAATAGGCTGAACTGCCCATGGTGGACTTCTGGTGTCGTGTATTGTGGTTCGCACTGTTGACCTGCCATTGAAACATCATTTTTTTGATGATGCGTAGATGGCAGGGCGGATAGTGTGATTCGCTTGCATGGCTAGGCGGGGTTGTCGCACGGAAGGTCCAGTGTTCAAATCCTGGGTAAGCCACTCATGTCTGTTGTTTTTCTGTTGTCTGGTGTTCTACTTCTTTATTTCCTGCGAGTGCCTGATAACATACCTTTATATTTGTTTCATATTAATTTACTGTTTACAGGCCTCGGGTTTGCCTCCCTTATGTGTAATAAAAGCCCTAGTTGAGTCCTGCAGCTGTAGTTTTCGTCACTTCTTTTTGATGATGAGTACATTTCTCCACATATATCGTCCACTTTAGGCGGTCGGTGGTCTCTCTTACACTAGTGGCGTAGGCACTTCAGTACTTAAGTCTGATGTTTTGTAACCAAGAACTGTGACAAATTAGAAAGTTACAAATGCCTCAGTACATTTGTTCTCCGCAAACTGACCCATTTTCATGCGCTCCACCCACGAATGTTAACCTCTCAGAAGAATTAAATTCCCGAGCACACAATGTAACTCAGGGAATATGATGAAAATACACCAATATTCTTCTCGATATTAACTAGGAATTTGCGTCTGGAGTGCATGAATAATGATTTGCCTGAATAGCAACTAAAAAGGTATATAAATCTCACAAAATGATTCTATACACTTTAGGCACATGCGATGTAATCATCACTCATCACTTGTCGCTACTCCCGTCGGGGTTTGGGGTCGCTCTGCTGTCGGGTTTCCCGCGCGACTAGTCAGAAACAATCACCAGCTCTTGCAGTAGTGGTTCATGAATATACTATTTCCATATGTTGAGGTTGCCAGCCTTGTTCATAACCACCTTGCAAGAAACCTGTAGAATTTACATTAGTAAATAAATTGTTTACACTTACCCAAAACTTTGGGAATGCACAATCTCCTTGCACAGATTTAGACTGGACACAGCTCAGTATTAGATGCTTCGAAATCACTGGTCTGGAAATTAGAGTTCCTCTGACGGCTGGGGTTCTGCAAATTCCTGGCCTGGGAAAACTGTTTGTATAATTCCTCTTATGACTTGGTCTGGGAAATATGAGTGTTTCTGGCGTAAGAATTTCCGCTAGATGTCTGTTCCAACAGATTATTTAATTATCCCCTTTATATGCGTGCCTCCGCCAGACATATGTCTGGTAAGACCGTGTTGTCTTCTTTCATACAAGCTTGTGTCAACACGATCAGCCGCTTTCCAATGGGGTCAAATGATTGACGGACACGTTTCCACAGGTGGTCAGACAGATTATGCGATAAGCGGGTGACTGGTCTGACGACTGGGTATTGTTACGATAATACCACAGTTCAGCTGGCGGAACGGGAGCTCACGAGATCAGAAGATCTGGACATAAATGGTCTGCGCCAGTTGGCACGCTATTGTAGATGATGAAAAATGATGAAAGAGACACAAATGAAGCCGATGGCTGGAACACAACGATCTCAGATATCGACCGCTTGCGTGACAAAGATGACCTTAATATCAATCTACAGGATAATTAGCAATGAAACTACATCTAATAAAAAAATTATTAAACCAGGATCTTGTGATTGTATGTTAAAATTCAATGAGATTTTTTAAATATAAACTCACCAATATCAATAACGGTATCCACAGATTCACAGCAACCGCTGGACCAGTCGAGTGACATCCGCAGATTTGCAGCAACTCAGCCAACACGAATTCCCAGAGGCGCTGTCGAATTATTTGCCCTACTCCCTAAAGCGTCACAAATTCCAGAGCCCATCAGTTGCCACAAATCCACCCACCCACTCCGTTACAACACACTGCTACAGTCCATCCGATACCACAGTTTCCCCCACCCCTTCAGTTACTACAAATCCCCCAATCCCATAGTTGCCACACCGTTCAAAAGCCTCTACGTTTGCACAAATTCCCACAAACAACCAAACTCTACTCTCCACGGATACCACAACATTGCCTGGATTGTCCAGAACTAATATTCAAGCACCACTGCTTGTGTTTTAACCAGTAAAGAAATGTATTCAAAGGGGCACTTCACTTCTCTCAAACCTGGACAGGTCACGAGATCAACTGTCACAATTACCGGCACGTGTAAATGTGAAACAGAGCCCTTAAATACTTCAGAGGAACCAAGTTATGACTATCCGGCTAGACCGGAAAGGCAATTCGTAATAAACCCGTTGTATAGCTCTCCTCCGTTGAGAGGTTCTCCTCCCAGACATCAGATAGAACCGTTGGACAGCTCCACTCAGTTGTCAACTCCTCCCACACATCAAACAGAACCGCTGTACAGCTTCACTCAGTTGCCAACTCCTCCCACACATCAAATAGAACCGCTGTACAGCTCTACTCTGTTGCCAACGCCTCCTCCCACACATAAAAAAGAACCGCTGTACAGCTCTACTCAGTGGCCAACTCCTCCCACACAACTAGAACCGTTGCACAGCTCTACTCAGTGGCCAACTCCTCCCACACAACTAGAACCGTTGCACAGCTCTACTCAGTGGCCAACTCCTCCCACACAACTAGAACCGTTGCACAGCTCTACTCAGTGGCCAACTCCTCCCACACAACTAGAACCGTTGCACAGCTCTACTCAGTGGCCAACTCCTCCCACACAACTAGAACCGTTGCACAGCTCTACTCAGTGGCCAACTCCTCCAACACATCAAATAGAACCACTGTACAGCTCTAGTCCGTTGCCACCTCTTCCTCCCTGGCAACGAGGGTCCAGCACAGTAAGGGATCCAACTCCTCTATCACCTTTATCTCCTAGATCAGAAGTCAACAAACATATCTACCTTCGTGGCAGGAAATGCTGTATTGTACAAAAGACGTATCTGCCTACTTCATCAACACAAGTAAGGCAACGTTTGTCTAAGAAAAGTCATATCTCTTTGACAAATAATTTATTAACAGGTGGCATCACGCACCAGACAAAACAGCTGAAAATAGGTTACCTTGCTCTGCTCGGGAATGTCCGATTGGCTAAGTGGTCGTGCGCTAGAATGTCGCTGCATAGGTACCGGGTTTGGAACATGGTGGCATCACGCACCAGACAAAACAGCTGTAAATAGGTACCTTGCTCTGCTCTGTCTTAGGGGAGAAAAAAGAAGCGAGAAATGGAACGGGTCACCCCAATCTCTTGATGTTGGACCTAGCATTATTTTTCAAACATAAAATTAAATAAAGGAAACAGTAACCAAAGCAGAAATTCTTGTTTAAATCTTAATCCGGTATTTATTTAAACTGTGAGACATAACTTTATATAACAGAACTTCCTATCTACAGTAACATTGATCAAATCTGTTGTTGACTTCTTCCCATGCCATGATTTCAAACTGTCTAGAATCTTATCTCTTTGTCGTCCCCTATCTCTTGTTCCTTCTATCTTTCCTATTGTCACGATATACTCCAGCTTCTGTCTCATAACATGCCCAAAAGAAAGTGAATTACTCGTTTCTAACCCGAGGAACAAATTTTCTGTGAACACGAGCATCTTTCAAGACATCCCAATTTTAGCTGACCTAGTTATTTTTAACATTCTTCTGTAAAACCACATCTCTCTGGCATATGGTGATGTCCTACTTGTTTACTAATTGTACATAACTGATTTCCGTATGATCATCATCTCATCATCCCAACCCGTAACCCGTCATGGGTCGTAGGGGTGCCATGGTAGAAGCATCAGCAGACAGGGTCCTCCGCTGCTCTCTATCCTCAGCAATGCGTACAAGTGTGGAAAAACCGTGCCCTGCCCATTCTTTGATGTTATCAGCCCAGGATTTTCTTTGCCTTCCTCTTCTCCGTTTACCTTCGACTGTTCCCTGGAGGATCATTTTCGAAAGGGAGTCATGACGAGTTACATGCCCAAACCAGGCAAGCTTTCGACGTTTCACTACTGACAAAAGTGGTTCTTGGTGGCCTGTATAGATGTTTATCTTCTCTCTAACATAGACATTTGTTTTTGTGCTCTTTATAGCAAATGCGCAAAATTCTTCTATAACATTTATGATCGAAAGCCTGAATCCTTCGCTCCGTATCTGCAGTGAGTGTCCAGCTCTCACACCCATATAAGAGAATAGATAATACAAGTGCTTTGTATAATTTCATCTTCACAGGAAAACTGATGTTACTTTTCCAGATCCCATTCAGTCTTGTCATGGCAGCTGAGGCCATCTCAAGTCTTGTCTTGATTTCTTTACTTGATCTTCCATCACTACATATAGTGGACCCGAGATATTTAAAAGATGATAAGTATGATAGGTTCTATATAACTCTGAAGAGCTGTATTTCTTACTTCCACCGAACAAATAGTTGTTGCATAAAATGATTTTCATTTTAATAGACAACTGATTTTACTTGGTATATTCTACAACGTCACTTATATGATTCAACTTCCATCCGATTTTATAAATCTGCCCAGGTATTTGAATCTATGTACTTGTTTTATGAGATGGATATCGCTTCTGTCCTTTTTTTTTTTTTGCTATTAAGGCCAAGGCCTTTATTTTAACTTTATGTCACTTCTATATCTATCAATCATTTCTTACAACTCATTTTCAATATTTGCCATTAACAGTGTCTCATCGGCGTGCCTCAAGTTAATTATATTATGTTCACCCACTGACATTTCTAGCATGTCCTCTATGGATTTCATTTATTTTCTCTGTGCACTTGAACACATTTGATGACAGCACGTCCCTGCCTAACCCTCTTTTTTTACGTTCTGAAACGTTCATATTTTGCTGCTAATTTTTACAGCAGCTGTTTGTTGCCAACACACGTTCTTTATTATTCTCAAGCCTTTACTATAGATGTTTATGCGTTATGCCATTTTGATAATTTACTCGTGATTCACATTGTCAAGTGATCTAGTGTAGTCTACAAAACTCAAAATATAGATTTTTTTTTTCTTCTGCGGTCCTCTCTATTAATTGTCTTTTAATACACTTTCGATGTTTGTACCATTACCTTCTACAAAATCGCATTGCTCATCACTAATTGTTGTTGTTGTTGTTGTTGTGTCTTTTCTATGCTACATTTCCAGTCTTTACACCTGTGGTTTACCATGTTTCTTTTGTCGTTTTTCATTTGCTAATTATTTCCTTATTTGGCCTGACGTATTCTTATCTGCCATGATTAGTTTTCAGTCCTGCGTCCACCAGTTGTAACATTTCATGAGGCATCAATTTCTTCTTTGCAGTCATCTTTTCACTAAACTGCTTGACATTATCTGTAATTTCGGAAACTGTCCCTTGTACCGTGCTACAAACACTCATGTTTACAGCGATGTCATTGCGTTTCGGAGCATTTTAAATATGTGGCTGCTTTGCGTACATTTATTACATTAGAAAATGTACTTGTAATTTTCAAGCATAATGACAATCGGTTTTCTAAAGTAAACTACTTTATAATTATAAAACAATATTAATATTAGCCATATAAATAGTTTTTACATTCTTATTTTCCCAAATTATTTGCTTCATTTATAAAATCCCGTTGTAAAAGTAAGAAAATGTTACATTTTAAATCACATACAATCTTTAATTTTATAATAAGATACCAACTTCCCTTTAAAATGAATAACAAAAATATTATAAAATTATTACGCTTGGCGCAAAACGTTGCTGGCTTAACTACGGCGTTGCGGTATTTATTGTTTGGGTTCTTCAGGTTTTTCTGGGCATCATATCTTAAATCATATCAGCATGCCACAAAAATAAAAAACAAAAAACAAGCTTAAATATTTCTCAAACATCCACCTTTAGGATGAGGGCAAGATGTACATTATTTCAACTGGTGCGCTATTTAGTTTCTATGCCGTAACGTCATAAAAAATATGCACCAATAAAAAATGCAAGTTAACAATTGTGAAAATGTCAATTAGTTTAAATTTTCTGCAGTTCTCTCGGTGGAATTACACAGGGCAGATTATTTGGTTGAGATAACAGATACATATAGCCTGTACTTATGTCGAATTCAAAATAATTTGAAACCACACAACCAGATATCCAACTATTAAGACACATGTTTAGAGAGCCCAGTATTTCTAAAGTTGGCCATACAGATTGTGATGCTGTACTGTAATTCTGTCTTTTCAACAGGCCCAGTTTTCTTCTCTTTCGAAATTATTATATGTTTGGTCTTTTTCTGTAGATATTTTAGTGGGTTCTATGACGGTAGGTTTTGTTTATACTCGCACCAGTTTTCTTTTCTTTAAAGTTAATTGCGATCACGAGGGTTTTCTTTGTTAAATTATCGCGACCACATAGTCCCAGTTTCTTTGTTAAGAATTATCGCGGTCAGTGTAACATGACGTAAGTAGAAAACGCTCGTGGTTGGGATAAACGGGTCTCGTCGTACTTTCAAAGCTATTGGCGTAGACCCCGTTACTAATTTTGTAAGGATTTCCATTGGTTTAGAAAGAAGCTTTAGCTATGACGTAGGCCGAAAGTCCGCGGGGATTCTCTTGTACATAAACTTGGGCGGTCCTGTAACGGACCCCTTCCTCAGATGAAAGTCACTACCGTGAATCCAGCATTTATCGTTCTGCTGCAAGCGGAAGACAACGCGATAAATTGGTATGTTCATATTTTAATTACAGCCGTAATATTAGTGGGCTCTTTAATTGAGTCGTAGTCTGATTTAGTAACGTTTTCTTCGGGAAGTTAACTTATAAGTTATAAACGTTGAGTGCCATTCATTGCTATCTTTGTAGAATGATGTAAAGGTAAAGTGTGCATGGTTCTTTCTAGGATAATTGGCAGTATATATATATATATAGGAGTGTGTGTGAAGTCTTGAGATCTTCACTGTGTGAGGGTTAGCTATTAAATACATGGGCGTTCTGTAGTATGTAGAGTGTTGGGTAAACCACCATTAATTTCTGTATATTTACAAGTGTAATTTTATTGAGCATCAAATGGTGCGTAATTTATTTTATTGCGCCTTAAATGTTTGGTAATGCAGTAAGAGATGAATTGTATACGCGAACTGTATTGCTTAGAGGAGTAAAGTATTCCTAGCAAGAGGAGTAATTTGAATTTTGGATTAAGTCGGGAAACCTCGTGTGTAATGTTAAAAAAGGAGACCATGGAATTTCGGACAGGAGATTTCCCTAGTTGAATGTTTGACACGAGGCGAGATTCGCGTAACAAAAGATTAAGGTCAGACACTGTCTGGAGTTTTGTTTACTTACCTGGAAGATTTAAGTTGAAGGGAAGGGAGGAGTAGAAGGAACGTGAGATAAGAGACATGTGGATAGACATCTTTTATGTATCGTTGTGGCTAGCGGGTAATTGGGAGGTATATGTTAGAGATGAGTTATGGTTGAAGCTGTTGTACATTAGATGCATTTCTTTTGTCTACAGCGGGTCACGGTGCAGTAGGACAGTGTAGTTTGTACCATATACATTACCAACAGCAAAGTTGGCATCGCAGCAGCCGAGAGCTCGATCATTTTTACCACTCGAACAAAGGTACGTGTCCGGGAGATTGGTATAATTTTATACAGCCAGAAATAACGGCTGTGGTCCTCAAAAACATTGAGCGGGTTAACGGGGCAAGTCAGAGAAGCTATTCAGCAGAAGAAGAGCTTCTCTATTTTAGTCAAGTACCTCGTGCTTGAAAATTAAGTCATCATTTCAGCCGTCAGAAACCGGGACACAGGGTGATCATTCCTGGTTCTGATTGTCAACGAGAGAAGGTGTAACGGAGACGGCACCTCAGCAGATATCGAGAGTGTCAGAGAGACACTGAAGCAAGGAAAGAAAAAAAGAGAGAGAGAGAGAGAGAGAGAGAGAGAGAGAGAGAGAGAGAGAGGAGATAGCCGGGACCAGTAGGGTCTGATGATATCCTCAGAGGATAGCCTTTGAGTAATAGATGTTATAAAAGTCTACTAGGGTAGCAGTCCAGTGTGTTAGTTTGCAGCGTTTATCGCCTAACGAGGTGGAAGCTGTGTAGTCATATTGTTTCGGCTGAGTCTGCAGGACAGAGAAATTAGCCAATCTTATAGTAGTAGACAGTAGAGGCTAAAGTGGATGCCCCACCAGTTAGACTGTGGTTTCAGTCACTAATCATTATATTTTTCCTCAGCAGGGTGACTGACAGAGTGAATGTGATTGTGGGTTTATGTGGCTATCTATTTAATTGGTTCTTTGTTTTTCAGGTCCGTGCAACAGTGCACGATATTTATTTCGTTGCTGTATGATGACATTTTAATGTTTTATTGTGTAAATAAAAAAATTATATATATATACTGTATACTGGATCAGCTTCTATACTATACTGTACATATGTGTTGTCTGTATAGTGGTGTCTGTGGTCTTAGTTAATCATTATCTCCTTGTGTTTAAAGGTAGTCAGAGGGGGGTGAGCCGATAGCATGTTTTAGTCACAAGTGGCAAGGGAGAGTCAATCCAGGTTCTCACCCTTGAGCCAATAGTCTCATCTGTCCACAGTCACTGCCATTTTCATATAAATTCTATCTTCTCAGACTTTCTCATACTAGGGTCTTGCCTACACTCAGGCAAACACTATAAACGTAAATCCACTTCGTGACACATATCCTGGGTAGTCTACGATTCGTCTATACCATTATTTGTTTTCCTCTTTGATGATTTCTGAAGATTTTTTAAAAAAACAATGTATCCCGTTCAATCCTCGACAAGTTATAATTTAGATATATATTATTATTGTTATTCAGAATCAACATCATTGCACGGTGAAACCCATAGGTGCTCAGTCTCCCTCAGTATATGTCGAAGAGTGTAAATGCTAACTGTTCCTGTAGCTCGCTTGTTGTATACACGACGGATGCATCCTCTCATACGTCCATCTCTGCTAGCCTTACGTTTGATGGCCAAATTCTAACAGTCTTAACCTTGATGATTCATCTATTACAGTGTCATTCTCTAACAGGTGATCATTAATCGTACTTAGTATCTCTCCCTTATCCATATATCCAGTGTCCCCACTGTGGGTGCTCTTGCTGCAAGTCTGTCAGCTCTCTGATTACCACATACCCCTTCATGACCAGGACAGGAGATCCAGACAAGCTCCTGTAGATTCGAAGCTTCTATGGAGGTTTTTCATTCTTGCCTTAGCCAACTATTTTGAACCCTTTGAAAATTGAGAATCTGTTACAATAGCTGTCGTAGCTGCCTATACCTCCATTCTCATGCTGGAATTTAGTACCGTATACGCCCTACTATGTTCGGCAACGATTATGCCGTTTACCCTAGCAGAGAAGCCCCTACTTGTTTTCTGACCACGGATCACAGACCCATCATTATCCCCAGCATGATCAAGTCTTAGTTGATTAATGTCCATTTCCACTTTCCCATTGTCCCAAGTTCTACACTCTCTGTTAAGGCTGATGATGACTTGCTGGTAGTTAATCCAGTTCTATTCTAACTTACTCCACTCTTTCCCTTTGAATATATTGTCAACTGTGGTCACCTGCTTGATTGTTGTTTCTGCCTGTGCCATCCATGACAAACCCGCTGTTCACTCTTACTCCCTTGATGTCAGCTATGTTTTCATGCAGGGAGTGCTGTTTGTCTGTGGTTACTCGCATATAGGCTTTTGCCTGGGCCTTCGCATATTTGGATCTATTCGACAACACTCCAAGCATGTACCTCATTTTCACAATGGGGGTATCACGCGTACAGCCCAAGACTATACGCATCCCTTCATTTTGAATGCGCTCAAGTCGTTCACATTGTGTTACTAACAGTGTAAGTATTCCCATACTCATTGACCGATATGACTAGTAGATGATAACGAAGAAATAGTAATCTCTGCTCCAGATGCGCAGTGGACATTATTTTCAGGGCTGCCATACCTCTCTCGCATTTCTGTATGATTTGCTCAACATGGTACTTATACGATAGCTCGCGATTGAATGTAATTCCAAGGTATTTCAGCTTTCCTTGCCTTAAATTTTCTGTCCATTGAAAGTGACATCTGGAAGATCTGTTTTCACAATGGAGTTGTTTAAGGAGCACCACATCACGCAGGCCTTGTTGGGATTGACTTTGGAGCCAGTTTCCTCGCACCTGTAGTGTTCCATGTATGCTAATGATCCTTTCCTGTCTGTCAGGGCCAGTTCTGTAAATACGTATGTCATCAGTAAAAGTCAATGTTCGCTTCAACCTAGTTGGCTACTTTTGCTGTATATATTAAACAGCACCAGTGATAATGGAGAACACTGGAGCAGTTCAGGGCAAATATGCATAGGGTCTGGTTACCATGTTCCCACGCGAAATGTCACTGATCTCTCAGTTAAGGCAACTGCTATCCATCTTGTAAGGCAAATGGTCAACACCACAAGCCATTACACAGTTTATTAATATTTCAATGTTCCCACTGTTAAAAGCTTTCTCTAGGTCGATTGCGACAGTAACCGTGTCTCGTTTATCTTGGAACTCCTCATACACAAGCAAATGTTCCAGCGTTACCCCGTGATACTTTTATGGGTCTATATAGGATTTGTGCATTTTCCAGGTGATTCATTATTTTCCGTGCTATCTTTTCTATTAATTTACCGTAGACATTCCGCATGTGATAATTATATAGATGCTGACAAGTGTGGGGTCTTTACCAGGTTTATAAAGTGGCCGTAGGTAACTATGTAGCCAATCTTCCGGCACCTCAGCGTTCATTAATCTAGTGTTGAAATCACTCATCGGATTCTTAATGCCCGTGTCATCTAGCTGTTTTGTGTGTGATCCTGTACATCATCAGCACTCGGGGAAGTATTTTTGCTGGTTGCTGAAGTGCTCTAGGCGTCGTCTTCGGATATGTATGTATGAGGTATGTCTTCAAGCTTATCCCTGTCTAGCTGAGAATATTAAGAATTGGTTGGCTTGTAAATCTACTCATTCTGCGATGTAAGGACCAGAATTTAAATAATGCTTTGTCAGTGCGTACCTGTGTCACAAAGGCCTCTCTCACTGTGCCCTAGTCAAGCTTTTCAAAACAGATTAAACATTTGCTAGGTCGGGCGGTTAACCCGGCTTCCTTTAGTCTCCTGATGAGCATAGAGACCGTAGCAATATGTTCTTCGTATGTATCCGTTGCAATCAATATGTCCTCCATAAAATTGTGAATGTTTGGACTTTGCAAGAGTTCCAAAAGCTTTCTCATCATTGTAGTGAAGACTTCTGGTAAATTATGTAATCCGAAAGGCATAACATTAAAAATATAATGTCCTTCGCTGATGCTAAAAGCTAACACAGGTTTAATTTCCTCCTTCACTGGTATTTGGTAATAACCTTTACTCAAGTCAATCTTGGAGAAAAGTTTTGCCTTGCTAAGTTTAGTAAACAGTTCTGCTGCGCTTTGGAGTGGTTCAGACTGGAACTCTGTTACTGTATTGAGTAGACGATAGTCAATACACAGCCGAACTTCCTTATTCGGTTTATGTAACAGTACGACGCTCGAGATGTAGACTCGTAATAATTCCTGCTTGTGGCAATTGGTCTATTTCTCCACGTAACGTGTCTGCTTTCGCATACGGGATTGGATAAACTCTGGTTCTTACAGGTGTCTCGTTTGTCAGCTTCATATCAAACTCCACGAGGTGTGTACGACCAGGTATGTCCGTTAAGACTGCTGAATACTGTTTCAGTAACGCCTTAGTTTATGTCTGTTGCGCTTCTGAAAGGATGTAGCCGAATTTAACATCTTTGAATGATTGATTTGTTGTAGTGGGTATTCCATGCAACTATCGTCATCTTCCTCATCTTCGGTTGCTATAGCGACCGCCTAGAGATGTTCAGGGGGAAGATACCGATCTTTCCAAATATTTCTTTAACAGATTAATATGGTAGACTTTTTCTTTACCTTTTATAGAGATCTTGTAGTTCGTTCTCGAGATCTTTTTTAAGAACGGTAAATGGCCCTTGCCATCTGATACGTAGTTTGTTGTTTCCGGTAGGAAGCAACAACAACACTTTCTCTCCTGGTTGCAATTCTCTCTCTTTCGCTGCTTTGTTGTATTTTAGCGTGCTTCCTGCGTGCGCGCTTAAGGTTGGTTGTTGCTAGGTCCCATCCTTGTTGTAACCGCTCTTTTAGTTCAGAAACGTACTTGAATGCTGAGACGACTGTCTCATCAGCCTTCCAGCGGGCCCTTAAAAGGTCTGCCGAATAACAGTGTAGCTGGCGGTAGCCCTATAGAGGCCTTGGGGAGTTCCCTGTAGGCGAAAAGGCTGCAGAAATAAAAAGGTCCCAATCTTCAGGTTTCTCCGGTCTCAGCTTACGTAAGATCATGATGAGGCTTCAGTTTACTGGGTCTACTAACCCACTTCCGGCCGGATGGTACGGGCTGATGTAGATGTGCTGGTCCCTCAAGATCTCAAAGATCTCCTCCATTAACGGGCTAGGGAACTGGGATCCGTTATTACCTGTTAAGGGAATCCCAACTTTTTAAAAATCTGCACTAGGGCTTCTGCGACATGCTTAGAATCCGTGCATGTTAGCGGCATATCTTCGGCCCACATATTGCATGTGTCGATTATGGTCAGGATAAACCTGTTCCTTCTTATAGTCCTTTCTAGGGGTTCTATAATGTCGACTGCAACACATTTAAATGGAGTCCCCACTATTGGCCTTTCTCCCATAGGAACTGGTGGTGTCCAATGCTTGAGTACCACACGTTGACACTTGGCGCAGGATTTAACATATCTGATGGCAGTGTTCATTCCTGGCCACCAAAAGTGAGTAGAAATTCGCTGTATAGTGGCGTTTTGTCCCATATGTCCGCTAAAGGGAAAGAGAGAGCCCCATTTCTAAGATTTGTTCTCTGTACTGCGTCAGTACTAGGAGCTGATTATGTCCCTGTTCAGTGTCACCCGTTCTTCGATACAGCACTCCATCCTAGAAAACATGTCTCCGTTGTGTCTGGGGTCCTTGGCCATGGGTAGTTTCTTAAAGCACGGCTCCAAGATAGGGTCCTTTTGCGCCTCTTTCAGTTCGTTTGGTAACGTGTTAGGTGCAGGCTCCGTTCCTTTTGGGTTTGCCCTCTTGTAGTTACTGCTGCCACAATCGGCTCTTTCGGTCTTAGTATAAACAGGTATCTACAACTAAGTATGACTGGGTAGATTGGATCCTCCATTATTGCCACTTTAATAACACCACGGACGAAATCCGAGTGTATCTCCACGAGTGCGACCGGGAGCGTTATGGATGCATCAATAAAAACTCCACATAATTTGACGGTTTCTTTCGTTTCTTGACAGGTTTGACCAAATGCCTCGCGACTATACTATCAAAGCTCAAACCTGTATCAAACAAGTTGAGAATCACTTACATTATTACGCCGTTGCGAGTCTGTTTGTAAACACCCGATGTGATTAGGCCCGGTGTGTTTTCCCTGATCAGATATCCCTGGAGCAGGGGTTTTCCCTTTGTCGTATCCTTTCTGGCCTGGTTGCCATGGGAGATGCTATAGCTGATCACGGGTGTCGGTGGGGTTTTGGGTTTAGTAGAATTTCGATTTTCCTTGAGGGGGGGTCAGGGGTACAGTTTCTCTTGAGTTTTGGTGGGAAAATGAATGGGAAGACTGTTCTAGATTATTTTTTCGAGAAGGCCCATCTGCAGGTTTGCGTTTTAAGCCTGGAAGCTCGGCTAGCGCATTTGCGTAACGCTCAGACTTACTCAAGATGTCTTCCATCTTTACAGCTCCCTGTTCAGCAAGAAATCTAAGGGTTTCGTTTGACAAAGTGCTTTTGATCTGTTCGGTTAGAATAAGCTCTTCTAACCCTTCAAAAGTGCAAGGAAGTTCTGAAAGCTCCAAACACTTGGTCAAATATCTTTTCAGACGAGAAGAGAACTAAGCGTAAGTCTCGGTTCCGTCTTTCCTGCTGTTTCGGAAAAGTTGCAAAAATTTGCGAGCGTTCATTTCGAAGCGCTCAAATAAAGCTTTCTTATTCATAACCCTCCACTCCCAAAGGAGCATAGGCTTTTAACAAACACATGCCAAGTCCTCCTATCACGTGCCATCATCTCAAGTTCTTTCCACGTTCTCCTCATCATTTTCACCTCTGTTTCCAGCTCCCTTCTCCATGTGCTTCTTGGTCTACCTCTGCTTCTCTTGCCATGGGGATTCCAGAACAAGGACTGCCTTGTAATGCTATCAACAGGTTTCCTCGGCGTATGTCCTATCCATCGCCATCGTCTTCTTCTCATCTCTTGTTCCACTGGCGCTTGTCTAGTTCTTGTCATCAGTTCCACGTTGGTAACCTTATCATATCATTTTCATCCCTCTGTTCTACGCAAGCACCCATTTATGAAAGTCTGTAGCTTTTTGGTTGTTGTCTTTGTTGTTCTCCATGTCTCAGAGCCATACAATAGAACTGACTTCACATTTGAGTTGAAGATTCTTATTTTCGTGTTGGATCCGATTTCTCTTGATCTCCTTATATTTCCCAATGCAATAAAAGCTCCTCTTGCTTTTTGTATTCTTATTTTGATATCACTGTATGTCCCTTTAACTTTGTCTATATTGCTGCCTTCTTAAGCATGCCGTAATTGTCTTGATTGCTGCTTCCCAGTTTTACATACGCATCATACGCATTGCCTTTTAGGGCCTGGGAAAGATTCAAGCACCATCGCGAGCTTTCCAAACCGTACAGTGTTGCCATTCTCTTAAATTTCTCTAGTTAGGTATCAATTGTCTCATTGGGGCTTGGGAAGGATTCTAAGGCAAAAGACAAAACAGCTAATTGGGAAGACTGGCTACGGGAGTGGTCAGCTAAGGGTGACTGAGGAGACGAAGACTCCTCTTAGCTGGAGTTAGATGCTGCAGCACGACATTGGACCTCTAAAGTCTTAAGCGCCAATTCGTGCTGACGTCGTTTGTCATTATCTCTTTCCTCATATTCTTTCTCTTTCTCTCGTTCCATGTCTCTACAAACCTGCATTTCTGCTTCAATTGTCCTTTGCTCCAATTGCCGTTCTTCTCTTGCTTTCTCCATCTCCCTAGCTTCTTCTTCCTCCTTCTCCGCCTCAAATGTGTCTAGTTCATCGTTCACAAAAGCTAACAACTCGTCTCCTTGTAACCATGTTGTTTTGCTTCCTCTCTTAGCATTGTTCTAAGTTTTGCACGCTCAGCCATGGCAAATAACTGACTGTGAATTACCCGAGACAGAAAGAAGAAAATGATACACTGCTCCCTACCCAATTAAGAGAATACAAAAAAAATAATTTCTGTTTTTACTGGGTTTCCTCCTCCCTGTCACTCAGTTGTCTAATCTATCGCTGCTGTTTACTGGAAAAAAGGCTCCTCTCGCAGACGACTTAAACCATAGAGATGGTAGATCAGGCTAAAAACTGTAAATCTACTATTACTACTGTGGAAAAAAAGTATAAATTAAGGGAAAAGATTTTTTCCTTATTTTTAATCCACCACACTCACCCAAACCTAGAGTCAGTCTGGAGCTAGGGATGGCGATTAACATGGCAACTGCCCAATGCACTTCCTTTGCTATGCTCAGGCCCCACTGCTCCAATAACATTGTGATTGTTAATTGTGAATCACGCGTACCAGCAGTCTTTTGTGCTCAAATTATTTTATATCATATCTCCAACAAAGATCACCATCAAAATCAAACTATATGTAAACTATAATATGATGTGGAAAGAAACAAATTTCTTTGTTTGTCAGAACCCAGTTGTTGCGCAAGAATGTCGCAACGTATTCTGTGTACTTTATATTTTTCTTATGCAAAGGGAAATAACTCGTGTAATTGTATGTCACTTTTACTTACAACAGTTTTGGTTTCTTGTTGGCGTTCGGTTGCCGATAAGTTTGTTTGAGCGATCTTAAGTCATGTCCATATATGGAGCGATCTTAAGTCATGTCCATGTATGGAGCGCTCGGGCCCACTTTTCTTGATAACATTTGGCAACTTGCAATGTTTCGGATTCCTATCCTTTTAAGGCTCGATCGAGAAGGTACTATCTTCGTATATTATCTGAACTGTATTCAAATCGCGCGTTTCTGCACATGTCTAAAGTTTTTGGTTGTTGGCTGAACGGGTTTCCGCCCGGGCAGTCTGGAGCAGTCTGTGGCAGATTCGTTCGAGAGCAAGACGCCTGTTTTGCCAGCGTCTGTGCTTATTCTATCAGGAAATGGAGTCCTTTATACATTGTTTGTTCCTTTGAGATGATATCTCTCTTGTGATTCGAAGCGCCTGGAGGCGTGTGAGTTATGTGGTTTATTTTCTGAAGAAAAGGTAATGACATTTTGAATAACTTTATCGCCATCTTTCGAGATTGACATTGTTTGTAGCCTGCTTATTGAAGAGTCTACGTTATGAGAAGTTTCTCAGCTCACGAATCACGTACATTGTTATGCATCGGGTTGATGCATGTCCTAAGGACTATTTACTTGTGGAACTTTGCTGCTCGATCTAGGTTTGATACCTTTGTTGACTAAAGGAACTTTGAGGACATTGTTATGTACTTCAGAAGATATGCTTGTCTTGCTGAGGTCAGATAAAGGAGAGTGGATTTGATCTCCTACGGATATCTTCCGGCTATTATGGAAAGGGATGGAGGTTTCCCCTGACTACATGTACAGCTGGTTATGATGTACTGATATTCATATGATTCACCATTATTATGATGCTGTCTGCTATCCAGTGTTATGCTGACTATGTCAATGTAATGATGACTGTTCTACCGTACACGTAATGTATCTGCATATTAATGTCTATGCACCTCTCATTGTGGCGTCCACAATACATTATGAAAACGTCACTTGCTGTTTAAAGATTCCTTGACTTTTTACGTTATGAGTCGATGTGACGTCCCTGTTTGAAACTGTAGCTGTTGAACTCCACACTCACATCATTCATACATACCAGACTAAAGACACCATATTATTACGCCTTTATTATCCCTGGTGTCTGAGGGTGATACACCACGCTTCAAGTGCCAGCATTACCTTACCTTTGGCAAGTAGAAGAAATATGACACCCTCAACCTTGTGTGGCAAATAATAATCCACGGAACATTTATCCAACAACGTAAATACCACGCAACAACAACATATTTGCTACGCAACACCAGTAAATAAGAACGTTGTCTAGGGAATAATTTATTATTACTATCTTGACTCACAACACAGGACGCACAACACACTCTATCTAGAGTTAGACTAACATACACTAACAGAAGTTAGTCATTAATCTAGACTCAGACTTATATCAAATCCTGGAAAGGAGCCATCAGTCTGTCGTACGGAAAGATTGTAAGTTATGTTTGTCCCGTCTGAGTAGAGTGGATGGGGATAGATACGTGAGAAAAAGGTGTGCGAAATAGATTTCACGGGTGATAGCTTAAGGAGAAGATATGTCTCTGGAATGAGTAACTTTCTCTATTCCATCCTATCTATACGACTATAAGTTAGTACAAGACAACCTTGCCCTCCTCATACATATAAATATAAGTTTAACTACACACACACACACACACTGCTATGTGACAACAAGACGCACAACCGTGAAAAACTACGGTTAATTGTGTATGGGTCTGACCAACACACACAGTTTAGTTTCTTTTGTTGTTAATTAATTACCCTTTAAACTTGACAACATCAAATATTTAAAGAAAGATCAAATAAAATCAGATTTGCATACATAAGAAATAGCAGAATAAATTTGCCCTCCCCTTATGGAGAAAAGAACCCAAAAAGTTAATAACCCCAAGGTCGAAGGTCTGCACTATGGTGCAGAATAGACAGTAAAGAAACACGTTCCAACTATATGCTACCCAGTAAAGTTAACAGGTTTAAGCAAATCCAATTTCGGTAAAGTCCCTGTAACAAAGAAAATTATTCACTCTCTCATTCATACAGTGGCCACTCAATCACTCTTACCTACTCTTGGTGATATCCCTTGAAAATAAAATTATCCCTGAAATATATGAAATGTCAGGTTTGCTTCCCAAATTGGCCTCAGTTCATCCTCTAACAAACAAAGACTAGTGAGGTGAACTCCGAATCTGGTGTGGGTTTTTCCTGGATGAACACAACGTCACCGCCAATAGTTGATGCAAGAGATGGTATTGGGGTTCACAGTTAAAAGAGGAAAATACTTCCATGATTTAGAAACATCTGGTTGCTAAAAATGTTACAATTGATAAATGATGATAATCCTATCGGCTGTCTCTATGGTAGAGTGCCAATTCTGAAAAAGCGTAAATTCTGGATGCTACACGTGAATACGACTGTCAGAAGTCGGGAATAAATGTTATTTCTGCACACCCCAGTGGGCTGATAAAATTGAAACATATTGCTGGGTTTGGTAAGTCCAGTTAAATTTACAAATTAAAATGTTTCTCATGTATCGTTGGCAAATACTTGCTCACCAATGAAATTGGTGACGCACAAGCCAAGAAAAAACAACATTAACCAATCAGTAAAACAGAAAAGACCGCTGGACGCCCTTGATCAGGTCTGCTAGGAATATAAGAAAACATTTATGGAAAAATGCTACTCCTCCATTTAGCTATATATATGCACACAGACGGGGACAAGACGATCTCTTATCTACTCCGTTCTGATTAAATTTAAAAGGCAAACGGTGTCTTTAGCCTACCCTCTCGCCCGTCGCTAGCGCTTAGTTTTAGGCCAGATAGAGGTATGCACTATCCCCGCCCCTTGCTCGCGCTTAACAATCAGTGTACAATGTCTATTATTATTTAATGATCTATATGCGCATTTACACAAAGTATCGCCTGTCTTTAAAAGCTATTAAATTGTCGGCGTCTGATAGTTTAGTCGTATGATATTAAATAATAGGCACTTATAATAAATACGTGCAATGAAATAAGCTTGAATTGTTTTCTGTCACTATCAGTCGCGCCCAGCATAAAAATCAGTCAACTAAACCCGTCTCTTCTTGTGTGAGAAAGCGGGTGGTAAAAATTAACATTATAAGTGAACATCTGGTATAAAATAGCTACGCGTTATTTTATTTCACTAGTTTTACCAGCTAGAAAATCTAAGTGAATTATAATAGTAAAGCTAACGCTTCAAAACGCGTAATCACTAATTTCTATTACCAGAAAATCAGAATGAAAGATCCGCACGAATGCTATTAACGTATTTTCCACAATGGTTCAAGAACTACGTGCTTAGACTATCCAAAAATTCTGAGTGACAACTGATAGCAGGTTTAAGAAAACACAGTTTATATATCAATATGGTTCTCTGATCTATAGATGATGTTACTCGTACTTTTCGCACTATTGTGTGAGTAACGGAGAATCAGAACAGAGTTCCCAGATAAAGGGTACGCCCGTCTTCCGTCAAGCGCTTTCGATCGTCATCAAAAGACTTATACTGGTAACGGGGTTCTCTAAGATTTTCTCTGTACGGATGTTCGCTTCTAAAGATCAAAGGGGCCCCGGGGTTTCTGGCTTTTCCTGAGCACAAACTTCAAAAGATTCTGTGTTATTCACGTGCGGTCTGTCAAGTATCGTATGATTGATAGATAAGCTCGCGTGATAAGCCGAGGTAAACAAACCTGATTTGCTACCTGTAAATGCCTGGTTTTGCTGGCTAATCATAGAACGCTACGAGGTCACAAAAGACTGTCAGATTACTATAAGCTCTATTTCCCTTATACGTCACAATCAGTCACAGACAAGTTCAGACTCTCTGTGATGTCATAGGTTTTTCATGTATATTAGTTACCCATCACAGGGTTTAAAAAGACAATAACAAACGCGAGATGGAGCTCAAGAGATCGGACGATGTAAACTTAAACGGTCTAGTTGGCATCATATTGCAGATGATGAAAAATGACGAAAACAGGAGACATTAGGATATGTCCATCAGTGGGTCATGGGGCTAGACATCGACTGCTAACATGATACAAATTATCTGTACCTCAATTTGCACGATAATTAGCTATGCAACTAATAATCTCAATTTTTACAAAAATTATTAAACCGAGATCTACTGCTTTTGTTTTCATAAATCAAAATGAAATGTTGGAAAATGAATTGACCAAATTAATAAACTTGTGTCCACAGATTTACAGCAACGTCCACAGATTTACAGCAACGTCCACAGCAGCCGGGTACGGGAACAGATTTTCAGGAACTCAGCCACCATGAATTCCCAAGGGCGCCGTACAGTTATTTCCCACTCCCTCTCACTTACCACACATCCCCAGAGCCCAGCTGTCACCACAAATTCCCTCAACCTCTCCGTTACCACAGTTTTCCCCACCCTCTCCGTTACCAAAGTTTACGCCACCCTCTCCGTTATCAAAGTTTACTCCCCCCTCTCCATTACCATAGTTTACGCCACCCTCTCCGTTACCACAGTTTACGCCACCCTCTCCGTTACCACAGTTTACGCAACCCTCTCCGTTACCATAAACGCACGCAAATATGCAATTGCCACGCCCCCCGACTAAAGATGCCTCAACGTCACCAGGATTGCCCTTAAAAAAAGTTCGAGCACCTTCGCTTGTGTTTTCACCGTTAGAGAAATTTAAACATTGTACGTTGTGGAGTTTGTCACAGTACACAAATCCCCATAGGCCACGAGGTCAACTCCCATAATCTCCAGCAATGGTAATGGAAAACAGACGGCACTATGCGGAAACACCAGAAAGTCATTACGCAACTGAGCCGCTGGACAGCTCGTCTCCATTGCCAACTCCCTCCAATCACCCAATGGAGACTTTGCACGGCTTTCCTCCGTTGCCCACTACTCATCAACTAAGGTTCCGCACAATAAGTGAAAACTCTTTTTTCTCAGCACCATCACCAACAGTATCTCCAACCCCAGAAGCTAATACATCTAACTATCATCTCGGCAAGAGTTGTTAAGTAAACAGATCGTATCTGCCTATGTCACCACTTCTCTATTTCCCCCTCCTCCACCATAACAAAGTACCGGAAGTCCAGGCTCGTTATCAGACACTTGAACTACTGTCTCCTCCAACATCTATCCAATCCACTGTACCACCACCACCACTGGCACCTAGTCAGGTGAGAGGGTTTTGATCGCTGTTTTATCAATACACCGAATACTCGTCAGAACGTCATGTAAATACAATCAACACACCATTTTTAAGATCCCTCGACCTTTTCATACACTCAACAAACGTACACAGATTATGTGGTAACACGATCACCGACTTTCTCAGACAAAAGGATATGCCCTGGGTCATGTTCTACAACAGTAACAAGAATCAAACAGGAGCAGTTGAAGACTGGGCGAAGAAATATTTGATAAAGGTAAGACAAACGAAGTGCACGAAGATATTCCATCATAACCAACGCTGTTTATTAACAGCACGGTGTTGTTCTTGTCAGAGTAATGTCCCTGTCCGTGTTTAATTGTACTTGCTAACCATTGAATAAAATTACGTTCATTATAGTTATGCTTCTAGCCACTAGTAAAATTATCGTAGGTACGAATATTATAGTTTTCTGCATACTGACGAGAGCGTCCCACTGGCAGAGGTGGCTGTGCTGTCACAGTCGGGAGTCGTGTGTCGTGGGGTCGGTCGTTTTTAAGTAGAGTCGGGAGTCGGTAAAAAAATTTCCTGACTCTGAATGTTGTGTCATGTGACTAGTCACATGCATTACCAGGATTGTCTTTCAACAACGGGAAGAGTTAGGTGTTGTGTTTGATTCTGTTATCGATATTTTGTTGTTGGCTAGATTTCTCACTTGTTAGTAGATGTCGTTTGTCGGGTATTATTCACAGGACAGGTTACACAGTCGCAATCTTCTGTCACGAAACAGCATGTTCCACGATTTAGTCTGAGCACTTTCGTTGTTGCGAGATATCTTTGGAAATGTTCATCATTGGTACTTGTGTTTTCCCATACACGGGATCGATGTCTGCCTTTCAGTTTCTGGTACATAAAATTAGTGTTTTAACTCTTTGACTCCAGACCAACGCTCTGAGCGTTGCAAAATTCAACGCGCCGTGCCAGAGCAACGCTGAAAGCGTGGTTTTTAGTTTATTACGAATAAACCCTTAAAATCGTCCGTTTAATGCAGTTCATATTTTAAAACTCGTACAATGACTTCCGCTACTATTTAAACAACTAATTTGACTGTAGTTAAGCAGCACATGTGCGTATTTTGATGATGTTATCACAATTTTTGTGACGATTCACGAGTTTGCGTTTTTCGTTGTTGCTGCTAGAGAAATATGTCACGCTTTATAATTACCTTTTCTAAGTCTCCTAAACAAATAATTGTGTCAAACTACTTTGAAACATTGCTGACATTGATGATGATTGTTTGGTAGCCACTGTTTGTTGTCAAAATTCGGAATCGGTGCAGAAAAGCTATACACATTAGATTTAATTGATGAGTGGGCGTTAGTCATATTCTGGCCGATCAAAAAGCAGCAAAACTAGACCAATCGTAACATCTAATCACTACTTCTTGGTAGAAGATGAAGCTAGGGATACTACTAAAACATTAAACAAGAGTTAAAAAAAGTTTTTATATGACGTTATTTTTATTTGTTTGAAAATTACGTAATGCACGATTGCATAATTTATTTTTTTCTTACAAGGGACCACAGAAAAACTGGTGTGAATAACACTAAATGTACTAATTGTGGCCATAAGCATGTTTTTTGTTACATTGTGTATCAATTAACTTACTTACTTAGTCGTTCCCCTTCTACCGTGAGGTGTAGAGGTTTGGAAGACAGAGCGCCAGACTATCCTATCGGCTGTCTTCCTCCTGGTCTGGTTCCATTCTAGTCCTCGGTCCTTCAAAGATTGTCTAATGTTGTCCTCCCAGCGGACTCTGGGTCGTCCTCGGGGCCTGGATCCCTGGCTCTTTGTTTCCCATGCTTGTCGTGGTAGCCGATCTTCTCCCATTCTGCAGAAATGGCCAAACCTTCTTAGTTGGGACTGTTCTTCGATTAACTTGACGTTTGAATTAGTCACCATGTACGTTCTAATATATGATACACCATATACGTGTATGTTTATAGTATACATGTTAGGTGTAAGTGTGTTACATCATGTACGTGTTAATGTATGGTATACCATGTAACTGCGGTTGTATGTGATAGAGTAAGTGTATGTTACACCGGGTGAATGTACATATATATTACACCTTGTAAGTTGCAATTACTTTCTACCATGTAAATGAATATTACACCGTGTAAGTTTAAATGTACTTCATAGTGTTAGTGTTTAAAAAAAAAAAACTAAGATAATGTCCACAGACAAAACAAGATGCCAACCAAAAATTACCATCAATGATGAGGAAATTGAAAATGTCACAAATTTTGAATATCTTGGCTCCATAATTAACAACAATGGAGACTGCTCAAAAGAGGTCAGAAGGAGACTGGCCATAGCAATACAGAGGTTAAATAAAATGAAGAACCTATGGCATAACACCAGCAAATTAATGAAAGTAAAACTTCTGAGAACGTGCATCTGTCCGGTAGCAACATATGGATGCAAATCATGGACCATTACTCGAACATTAAAGAAAAAATTCGAATCTTTCGAAGCAAAGTGCTACAGAAAAATTCTCAGAATATCGTGGACCAAGAAGAAAAAAAATATAGACATCCTACACGACCTGAACATCGAGGAAAACTGGCTCATAAACAATATCATGTCCCGGAAACTGAAATATTTTGGCCACATTAAACGCCATAGTGGCCTAGAGAGAACAGTGATGGAGGGCATGGTACCTGAAGGCGAGGCAGGGGCCGACCAAGACGACGGTGGACACAGGACATTGAAGACACCTTGAACATGACAATGGAGGAGGCAGGAGGGCTGGCTAGAGATCGAGAGTCTTTCAGGCGGGCTGTGATGAGAGCGACGTTCTGCAAAGGACATGCTACATGATGATGATGAGTGTTAGTGCACATGGATGTTATGCTGTGTAAATGTAAATATTTGTTATACCATGTAAAATATACAAGTATGTTGTGCTACGTAAACTACACCGTGTAAGACATATATTCTTTTGTACTAACATAGGTTTTAAAGTTAATAATGCACCAATACTTTAAATATATATAAAGATATACTAGCCGCCATTAAAAACGCATCGCATTAGTTTATGAACCACAACTCGTTGTGCTAAATTTAAAATACATGAAACCACTGATTTTACATTTCTGATCCATTTACTAACCCAAATTTGCTGTATTATTAAACATGAGACAATTCAGAACCGGCTCCTAAGCAGTTGTCAACCCTACGTGTAAAAACAAAAGTCGCACTCACTGTCATTCAGTCACAGCCATCATTAATACCGAGTGCCAGGTGTATGAGCTGCTGTCCGAGCTGCTGTTTGGAAGCGATTGCACAGATGTAACAATAGAATTTGGCGATCTTGAGCTAGTGTTGTTACACGAGGTTGAACAAGCCTGGGACGGTCGCCCGAAATCGCTGGTTCAGCCTCACTATAGTGGACTGGTCACAATTGAAATGTCTGGTAACTACTCTGGTCGCCATTCCACCGCTGAGCATACCAACAGCTTGCCATCACTCTTGTGACGACAGTCGAGGCATGACAAAAACATTAACAGACTTTCTTTCGATGAAAACAGATAATGGCTTTTTACTCGCTGAAACTTGACTAATCTGTATGCCAAATTTCAATGTGATTCGACTTTTAATAAAGCCAGAATTTATCACGCTCAATTTGAAGTAAACATCACATCGACAGTAAAGTGGGAATACATGAACTTCATCACTTGCACACTTTCGGGGTTTGAAAATCGCTCACTTGCATAAACATTTCAACAGTGAAAACATGTCACGATTTCGATGCGTTTTTAATGGCGGCTAGTATATATATATATATATATATATATATATATATATATATATATATATATATATATATATATATATATATATATATATATATATATAGAAATATATATATATATATATATATATATATATATATATATTTATAATATATATTTTATAAACATCGTGAGGCTAAGAAACCCATGAAAACTCGGCCGAAAATGACCCGATTATTATGAAATTTGGTACAAATTGTGAAAAAATGTTTACATACATTTTGCCTATTTCAGTTGGTGCTCAAAATGTCCGCCGCCTGCTGAAAAAACATGCGCGAAGTCGGGTGCTCCACTTTCGCACTGACGCGTCAATTGTGCGCTGTTCTAGCTCATCCCATGCCTGCTTTATCCGCTCTCTTAGCTCATCCACATTGCCAATTTTCTTTCGGTAGACATTCTCTTGCAGAACACCCCATATCCTTTAGTCCACGTGGTTAAGATCTGGACTATTTGGTGGCCAAAAATTCTGTTCGATGAATTCAGATGTCTCCTGAGTGAGCAGCGCAACTGTTTCCCTAGCACGATGAGCAGGCGTCTTGCTGGAAGATGAAGAATTCTGACATTTCCCTCATGTCAGGAAGAAGGCACTTCATCAACAGTTCATTGCCGTAGTAGTTGCCATCTATCTTGATACCAGGTTGAACAAAATGAATTCCAGTGCGGCCCAGTGATGAAATACCAAAAGAAACCCTTACTGATTTGCTGAATGTTGGTTTTGCTCGCAGCAACGGATTAGCAGATATGTTTCTTTTTCTGGTGACAACCGGTGCATACACCCGATCGCTCTGACTATTGGTAGGCCGAGCAACAGTAAAAAATTGTTCATCCGTGAGCAATATGGAACTCACTTTATGCTCTGGGAAGCGACGCAAAAGATGTTGGCACCGGGAAAGAAGTAACTCTTTGTTACGTTCAGTCAACTCTGTCGCCCAATGTTTCTTCAAACATTTTAACTTAAGTTTCTTTTTGATGATTCTGCCCACTGATCTTTGAGAAGCGCCTATGGACGAGCAATGTGACGTTGGGAAAGATGTGTTAGCGGACGTCCATCTTGACTTTGCACACGCTCGTTAACAGCATTGATGTTGTCATCGGTGAGCGCAGTGCGTGTTCGGCCAGTGCCGTTACGACGTTCAACAATGCCGGTTTGGTCTATCTTTTCCATAATTTTTGTTTTGTCGAAGAAATTTGATTGCCGTTTCTTCTTCTTCAGAGAACACCATTTTGCAGCAGACGAATTACAGTTGTATGCAGGGCCACCTGCAAGACGTAAAATTCGTTGCGTGAAAGTTGAAATTCAAAATTTGAGACTCGAAATTCGAAAAGGGATATTATTATTATAATTGTCACAAACTTTCATAATAATCGGGTAATTTTTTTGGCTGAGTTTTTTTAAATATATTTAAAGGTTATGGATTTTTTTGCCTCACGATATATATATATATATATATATATATATATATATATATATATATATATATATATATATATATATATATATATATATATATATATATATATATATAGAGAGAGAGAGAGAGAGAGAGAGAGAGAGAGCTAATAAGAGGAGTTTTGCTGAGGGCTTAAACGAGCTAAAACATACAACGTTTATACATCTTCACAAACGGCGACGGGTCAGATAAAAAGTTAACTTGCTCAGACCAATTCAACATTGTTCGTGACTTCTGAAATATCTTGTAAATAGTACCTGGTGGTAGAAGCATCATTATCCTTCTATCTACAACTCTGCCAAGAGTAATCTTGTGCGAAGGTAGACACCTTTGAAGACACACATTATATACTCTAGGTGTTGGCCACTGTTAAACTACTACTGCAGAGCAATGGAAGACGACCCGTGACACACTCTCTCTCTATATATATCTCTCTCTGTCTGCCTCTCTCTCTCTCTCTGTCTACCTCTCTATCCCTAGGGATTCCAGAACTTGAACACAGAGTGTGTCCTATCTACCACCAGAGTCTTTTTCTCATATAACGTTCCATTAGCGCCTGTCTGTTTCTTGTCATCAGTCTCTCATTAGTGATCTGGTCATAAGTCTCTCATAAGTGATCTGGTCATAAGTCTCTCATTAGTGATCTGGTCATAAGTCTCTCATAAGTGATCTGGTCATAAGTCTCTCATTAGTGATCTGGTCATAAGTCTCTCATAAGTGATCTGGTCATAAGTCTCTCATAAGTGATCTGGTCATAAGTCTCTCATTAGTGATCTGGTCATAAGTCTCTCATTAGTGATCTGGTCATAAGTATCTCATAAATGATCTGGTCATAAGTCTCTCATTAGTGATCTGGTCATAAGTCTCTCATTAGTGATCTGGTCATAAGTCTCTCATTAGTGATCTGGTCATAAGTCTCTCATAAGTGATCTGGTCATAAGTCTCTCATAAGTGATCTGGTCATAAGTCTCTCATAAGAGATCTGGTCATAAGTCTCTCATAAGTGATCTGGTCATCAGTCTCTCATTAGTGATCTGGTCATAAGTCTCTCATAAGTGATCTGGTCATAAGTCTCTCATTAGTGATCTGGTCATAAGTCTCTCATTAGTGATCTGGTCATAAGTCTCTCATTAGTGATCTGGTCATTAAGTCTCTCATAAGTTAACTGGTCGTAAGTCTCTCATAAGTGATCTGGTCATCAGTCTCTCATTAGTGATCTGGTCATAAGTCTCTCATAAGTGATCTGGTCATAAGTCTCTCATTAGTGATCTGGTCATAAGTCTCTCATTAGTGATCTGGTCATAAGTCTCTCATAAGTGATCTGGTCATAAGTCTCTCATAAGTGATCTGGTCATAAGTCTCTCATTAGTGATCTAGTCATAAGTCTCTCATTATTAATCTGGTCATAAGTCTCTCATAATTGATCTGGTCATAAGAATATCAATCATTCCATTTTACGTAAGCATTCAATTATAAAACTCTGTAACATCGTGGTTGTTTGTGTCCTCAATGTTTGGATGTTTGAGAGACATTTAGGTTGGAGCTTCTGGTTTGTGTCCTCAATGTTTAGATGTTTGAGAGACATTTAAGTTGGAGCTTCTGGTTTGTGTCCTCAATGTTTAGATGTTTGAGAGACATTTAAGTTGGAGCTTTTGGTTTGTGTCCTCAATGTTTAGATGTTTGAGAGACATTTAAGTTGGAGCTTCTGGTTTGTGTCCTCAATGTTTAGATGTTTGAGAGACATTTAAGTTGGAGCTTCTAGTTTGTGTCCTCAATGTTTAGATGTTTGAGAGACATTTAAGTTGGAGCTTCTGGTTTTTGTCCTCAATGTTTAGATGTTTGAGAGACATTTAAGTTGGAGTTTCTGGTTTGTGTCCTCAATATTTAGATGTTTGAGAGACATTTACGTTGGAGCTTCTGGTTTGTGTCCTCAATGTTTAGATGTTTGAGAGACATTTAAGTTGGAGCTTTTGGTTTGTGTCCTCAATGTTTAGATGTTTGAGAGACATTTACGTTGGAGCTTTTGATTGTGTCCTCAATGTTTAGATGTTTGAGAGACATTTAAGTTGGAGCTTTTGGTTTGTGTTCTTGAATGTTTAGATGTTTGAGAGACATTTAAGTTGGAGCTTTTGGTTTGTGTCCTCAATGTTTAGATGTTTGAGAGACATTTACGTTGGAGCTTTTGGATTGTGTCCTCAATGTTTAGATGTTTGAGAGACATTTACGTTGGAGCTTCTGGTTTGTGTCCTCAATGTTTAGATGTTTGAGAGACATTTAAGTTGGAGCTTTTGGTTTGTGTCCTAAATGTTTTGATGTTTGAGAGACATTTACGTTGGAGCTTTTGGTTTTTGTCCTCAATGTTTAGATGTTTGAGAGACATTTACGTTGGAGCTTCTGGTTTGTGTCCTCAATGTTTAGATGTTTGAGAGACATTAAAGTTGGAGCTTTTGGTTAGTGTATTGTACTTGATTTCTGTTATTAAGAACATATTTCTTAGTGCAATAAAAGTTATTTTTCTATATCTTATCCCTGTTGTTGTGTCATGTCGTAAAAAATTAATTCTTTTATTTAATGGTCATATCCAGTCAGAAACTCACCGACTCACTAATTCACTAAGCAACAGACTATTCACTAATAATACGTATTATTGTCACCAGGACGTGGAGACTGCATCGACAGAGAACCACAGTCATGTGACTGTAGACTGCGACAAGGACAAAGAATTCCGTTGCAGAGAAGTGATGTCTTTTCCACTTGTCCAAGCTGTAGTCACAAGGTTACATCATGAACTTCATAAACGACTTTACAGCCGTTGACTCTATTAGATGCAGTAGTATGTAGAATCAGTTTCGACTTTGGCATACCAATAATATCATGCCCCAACTTCTTTTGTCCACATTGAGATTCCACCTACCTTAGCAGATGAGAAGGAAGCTCTGTTTAACCATGCTAAATTATTTAATCATATCAATTACTCTAGTTAAGAACATTATAACTTTTATTCCTTTTCCAAGAACCTGTCGTGCTCGATGCCCCTGCTGGACCAATAGTTATGCTTGTGTTAAAAAAAAAAAAAAAGTAAAAATAAAACTGTTTCAAAAAGATGCAGGACCTTCAAAGTTAAAAAAAAAAAACAAAACAAAAAAATCTGGAGTCCTCTTTAATAAACAAAACGATCAATAAAAACATATAAAATGGTGTTTGTTTTCTTTCTGAACCACGGCGTTACTTGCAGAGTTCCACGTTTGGTTTTTTTTTTTTTTGTTATTTGTCTTTTTAAATAGATTTTGAAGACATAAACTGGAGTATTATCTCTACAGAACAACTGACAGAACTATTGAAAACATAAACTGGAGTATTATCTCTATAGAACAACTGACAGAACTATGATATATAACTAGTAGACTAACACAGGTTGGTTGAAATCAATTTCTCTGTTCTTTCTTCCGTAAACACATCGGCACTGGACAGTGACGATAAGATAAGTTCTTCAATGTTCTACTGAACAAATCCTGACATATGGAAGTCAGTCATGGGCAATTATTAAACAAGCAATAACATATATGGGGATATCAGTGTGTGATTTTACAGAATAATATTTAGATGACCAGGAAAACTCAAACAATGATACATATGTCCTTAAATGATAATTGTATCACTCTTCTTATCAGTCCTAAATCTGTTGTATCTCTTGTTTTCACGTGTTTGCACTATCCTTTGTCCTTGTCTCCTCACCTGGCTATATTTTTGTCTGTCACTTATTTGTAAATGTGGCTGACGAAGGGTGAACCCCGAAATGCCCCGTGTTTCGAGTGTACTATTAGTTTTAAAAGCTGTCTACCATTTTAAACAAAGTATATATATATATATATATATATATATATATATATATATATATATCAATCTATACATATATATATATATATATATATATATATATATATACAATTTCCCTTACACGTTTTATACCAGCCCCTTATTTATATACTTAAAACAGTGACTTCTTCTTCTTGAAGTACCATTCCTAATGGGTAGGAGATCATGTCTCTCCACAACTTCCTGTCTCCAGTACAATTTATCAATTCTGCTGTTGACGTCTTTCCACGCCACGATGTCAAACTGTCCAGTATTTGCTCTCTTTGTCTTCCCCTATCTCTTTTTCCTTCAATCTTACCTGTTGTTATGAAATATTCCAGCTGTCCTCTTCTCAAACCGTGACCAAAAAATGGATCGCTTCTTACTATTGTGTGAAATAAGTTTCCTTTGCGAACTGGCCTCTTTCACGACAGCCTCATTACAGAGACATTTATTAGTTTAATTTCTCGATAGAAGAGCGACACAATGTCGTGTCTCGTGATTATTTGTATCTTGAACATTCTGTAAAATCTAAAGATACTAATTTGAAAAGAGACAGATGCTAACATCTTCAAACAGAATCATTGAATGTTAAGTATATATTCTTCGTTATTGTATGGTTTAGAAACATGGTCAATGAACAAACTATTGGAGGAAAGAACTGAGGCCTTCAAGATATGGATATATAGAAGAATGGGGCACGTCTCACTGAAAGAGATGTGAACAATAAGGTGCTAGAAAACCTAGGAAAAAGAGAATTAACGAAAGAGATGAAAATTGGACAACTAAAATAATATAGTCATGTTAACAAGACATAAGACTTTACTGAACACCATCATCTACGAGAGAGATTAAGGCAAACATGCATGATGAAGGCAGCGCTATATGTCATAGTCCACCATCTTAGATAGAAGATGTTTCAATTCTATTACAGCCTACTTCCATATGGACATCACAACTGATGATGATAAACAGCTAAAAACCAAAAACAGAAAATTTTTTTAAAACAATCCAAACAAACTGTTCTTACCTCAGACGATGTACGAAATTACGAGAAAGCACAACAGTGTGCACATACTAGGAAAATACGTGAGAATTAGGTGCACCGGCGCAGCAACAGTAATAATAGTAACAGGGGACATAGTGCTTTACTCGGGAGCACAGTATGGCCAACACAAGGCGTAGCTATTATTGTGAAGAAAGGACGGCCAACCCAAGGCGTAGCTATTATTGTGAAGAAAGGACGGCCAACACAAGGCGTAGCTATTATTGTGAAGAAAGGCATAGAAAGATCATTATTGGAATAATAGCTTAATAAGAGCAAGACTGAGAGGGAGATTCAATAACATCACCAAAATACAATTATAGTTACCAACAAATGACAGTCAAGAAATGGAATGTAAACCAAGGTATGATCGCATTATAGTAATGGGAGATCTCACTGCTAAGGTTGGAACATATAATACATACAACGAAAGAGTAATAGGAAGATAAAGTAGTGGAATGGTAGATGAAAATGGTGATAAATTAATAGGCTGTTGTGGCATTAACAGCCAAGTCGTCTTTAGAACCCGTTTTCCACACAAGGAAACCAAAAAATTATTGTGGGAGCCACCAGATGACCGTGACAGAAACCAGATAGACCATGCAATGATCAACGGCAGATGGACGTATTCTCTGCACAATGTGAAAGTAAGCAGAGACACAGATGTAGGGAGTGACCACCATCTAGTACTAGCAAGAAAAAAGATGAAGATCAGGACTAACCGGCCAAAAATAACCAAACAGAAAATGTTTGACATCTGTAAATTGAAGGACCCCGTCGGATTGGCTAAGAGGTATGGAGTCCGCCTCGAATTCTAAACATACCGGGTTCGACTCCCAGTTGAAGAACTATAATTTATGGAAATGGTTTTTTAGAACCAGTGGTCCTAATGATGTTACTCTCCCCTTGGTCTCCTTGGTAATGACATCGGATAACTAGCCTTCTTGGATAAGGACGAAAAAAGTAGGAGGTCCCGTGTGCAAGTTGTGCACGTTAAAAATCCTTCGGCAGTTGGACATCGTAAAGAGTAGCGCTAGCTGGAAGGCCACTGCCCTGGCAAAATTTAAACATTAGAAACCTACCCACTACACAAATATTTATAGAATGCGTGATTCCTATATACACACACTGGGATTCTCGCCGGTGCTACGGAGTTTGTGCACTGTGCTGAGATCCTTCTTGTGTGATCTATGGGAGGAGATCGGTGCACTGATGGGGTTGTCTGTGTGCAATGAAGATAGTCCTTAAAACCAAACTAAACCATACACCATCACGAGAAAATCATTGGTATCTGATTGTCACAGGAATGTATAGATTGCGAAGAGATTATGTCCGAGTTCAGACAGCTTATGAATATGTAATGTGAAAGTAAATATGAATAGAGTCACTAATCAAAATTATGGGAAGAAATCTGACTTCTGGAGAGGAAGAAGACTATTTCTCCAGCATTCTGTGACTATGGTTATATGCCAGTCTCTTGTCCAGTAAGTTGTTTTAGTTATGCAGGTGGTTTAGCATGGAATTCCCTACCCACGTGTAGCGAAAGGTTTTCCTATTATGATAATAGTGGTAGAGCAGAAGTAGAATCTCTTTCCAGAAAGTATGAAGTTCCAGTGCCCGAGAAGTACACTGGTATCACAAGTGAGTTACAGCTATGAATACTCTGAGCTGGACAATAGATTTAGGCTTCAGGAGTATAAGATGCTACTTTCGCTATCGTAACCCTATGTGATAATATAATTAAATTTGAAAAGGTAACTCAAAATTTTAACAGTTAAAAATTTAACAAGTCAAATGAGTACAATTATCCAATTTATTATGTACATCTATATATTCTTGTAATGAGAAATGGTTGTTGTAAGATGGTAAATGTATGATTATTTACAGTTACAAATCAAATAAACAAGCTAAAAAGTCTTGGATTTATCTTCCACTGAACTTATAAAACAAGTTTGTCACATTATCTCTTGCCATCTAGTTGTCATCATTAAACAGTCGTTTTAGAAACTGCTCACAGGATTTGTTGGATGGATACACATAAACTTATCCTATGTATTAGCCACGTCTGCTCGAGGTTCCTCCGACACACTGGAGTACGGAAGACTTTCCTTCAGCCCGCCCTATAACTACGGGGGACTAAGGTGTTGAAGAGTGGTTGACCTCTAGGCTTCAGTGAGCTGGATCAACTTCTACAAGTCTTTATTTTCTCGATCAGGAATGATCATAAACATTGATCATAAAAACCTGGAACAAAAGGTAATAGGTGGCCATTTTGTTCCAACAATCTCACCACCAACTGCTGTTCATGATGCGACCATGTCTTCAGTGTTTGTATATAAATGAATGAATCATGTTAGTATGTTACAGAGATAGCATGATAAGATAATGTATAATGTGCAGAATTAACAATATACATGAATAAATCACATGTTATGATACATGGGTACGATATAACCTTTGCCTTCCACTTATGGATGTCAAGACACTTATGTACTTGCTGGTATGTCGTAAGCTTCCAGGCAAGAACTAGCCATGATATATGTGGTTAACCAATTAATGGTTATGCTTCCTGACAATGCCGGTGAAGGTTATCTCTGGTTAGCGTCATTCCCAAGTGAGCGCGCCGTGTCAGTTTTTTTATTATATCTGCTACAATCAATCAAAAATAAAATCTGAAATAAAATGATATTAGTAATACATATATTTTTAATAAACTTACATACCCTCTTAGGATTTATAAGCTCACGGTGAGACTGTATAGACTTAATTTAATCTGCCCTGCATGCAGCGTGAAAATAGAACTTTTCTTGCTGATGCTGTCTTCCAGTTTCTCACTCTGGCTTCTGGATTTAGTGTGTGATTTCCAATGCGCCGCTCTGTCCTTATATTTCAGTCTCTCGCCCGTACGAGAAAGCAGCTCCCGAATTCCCCAAAAGATTTTAGTTTCATCTCCTGATTTGAGGCGATTTGAAGCAATCTTTTTTTTCCTGTACTAGTTTTTCTCTTCTGTTCACTACACACTTATATTCTTCCGTCCTTCCTATGTATCATTCCCTTTTCCCCATATGAGGCTTTCATTCCATATAAGTTTTATCCAAATCCGTTGAGGCTTGTTAGTGTAATAAATTTTTAAAGATTATTAGCTAACTTTTAGCCGATGTGATGAAGGTGAAAAATATTAATTATCTTTAAAACTATTTATATTTGAATAATATCCTTTTGGATATAATTCCTAGTCTATCTCCTTTGTTGAGTTATATTTATTTAATATTATTCCAACCGGGCGTTCTCCGGTAATTAATAATTTAATTTTCAGTAAATGCATACTTTTAAAGTCCGCCATACATTTCTATATATAGCTATTTCCTCATTCTTTAGTAATATTGTCTGGCTTCAACCGTAATTCACATTTCCGATGTCTACAAACTTCAAAGAAAGACCGCCGCGCTGACCTTGCACTGTGTGTGTGGGTGTCGCGTGGGCGTGTGTCGCGCTACAACCAAGCAAGTGTTTACCAAATCTCGCTACAGAGCCCTCTTCTTGAAAACAGTGCCTGCACGGTTAACTTTTTGGTAACACATGCTGCAGTTCCTCCTTAATTTTCTGTTTCTCTATATCTCCTTTGATAGGATGCCTACTTAAAAAATCGGGTCCAAGATTGTCCCGTCCTGGTATGTATCTCACATTGAACGAATATGGAGATAACCGTAAACTCCACCTTAAAAGTCGTGAATTTAATTTTTTAGACACTGCTAAAAACATCAAAGGCTGGTGATCACTTTCCACAATGAAGTGTTTACCGTAAAGAAAAGGGGCGACCAGACCAAAGCGAGGCATTCACGTTCAACGGTAGAATAATTTCGTTCAGCTGTATTTAACTTTCTACTGGCAAAAGCTACTGGTAATAGCATATGTGGCGGTGTGTCTGCCCGCTGTAGTAATGTTGCTCCGATGCCTACATTGCTAGCATCCGTTCTTAGTACGAATTCTTGTGTGAGATCGGGAAGGGCAAGGATAGGTTTATTTGTCAGCTTATTTTTCAACTCTGTATAAGCCTGTTCACACTCCGCAGTCCATTGTATTTTATCCGGCTGACCTTTTTTGGTTAAGTCGGTTAATGGCGCGCATAATGAGTTAAAATGGGGTATATATTTCTGATAAAACCCGCACAGTGACACAAAGGATCTTACATCCTTCTTAATTTGTGGTCTTGGTGCTTTTCTCATTTTCTCTACATTCTTTGGGTCCGGAGACATTTGCCCTGTAGAGATAGTGTGACCTAAAAATTCCAATGTCTCACATCCAATATGACACTTAGTTGGACGTGCTGTCAATCCCGTTTCTCTTAGTCTATTTAACAACATGTAGACTGCTACTACGTGTTCCTCGAATGTAGTGGTAGCAATCAGAATATCATCCATGAAGTTGGTGATATGAGGATTTTGTAATGGTTCCAACAATTTCCTCATCATTCTGGTGAAGATACTTGGAGCATTCTTTAAACCAAATGGGAGTACATTGAACTCGTAATGTCCATCCGGTGTACTAAAGACTAACAGTTTCCTCACTTCTGGTTTTACTGGTATTTGGTAGTATCCCTTGCTTAGATCTACCTTTGAACAATACCGAGCCTTACTCAATGTAGCAAACAACTGATTGGTGTCAGGTAATGGGTCTACCTGAGATTCAGTGATAGCATTTAGTTTCCTATAATCAATGCATAACCTGTGTTCACCACTAGGCTTCCTTAATAGCACCACACTTGAGCTGTAGGGAGATTCAGACTTTGAAATAACTTTCTCTTTTAAGAGATAATCAATCTCATCCTTGAGTGCCTGTCCTTTAGCATAAGGTATAGGGTATGTCCGCATACAAACTGGTGTAGGGTCAGTAATCGTCATGTCATACTCTAACAGATTAGTACACCCCGGCTTATCTGTGAGTACATCAGCATGGATTTCTAACACCTCATGAACCTTTTTCCTCTGCTCAAGAGTTAAATGTTCACTTACATTAACCTGAGCATAACTTTCTGTAGTTGTTAGGGGGTATTCCATGGAGGAAATTGGTTCATCCTGCATTTCTGTTGCAATGGACAGGGTCATGATATGTGCAACTTCTGATGCTTCCCTGTCATAATACTTTTTAAGAAGGTTGACATGGTATATCTTCTCCTTTCCTTTCTTGTCAATCTTATAATTGGTCCTGGAAAGTTTTTCCAATATGACGTAGGCACCCTGCCATCCAATTTGCAATTTATTATTGCTGCTGGGCAACAGTAACAGAACTTTTTCTCCCACCTCAAGTTCCCTATCTTTCGCTGTTTTATTGTAGTAAGCAGCCTGCTTCCTCCTGGCCTGTCTCAAGTTATCATTTGCCAGTTTCCAACTTGTTTTCAATCGAGATGTCAACTCGTTGACGTATTGGTATGAAGAAGTCACGGTTTCTTCTGCTTTTTCATCAGTCCATGTCCGCAACAATGCTTCCAGTGGACCTTTGATTGGTCGTCCAAACAACAACGTAGCTGGAGCCAATCCTGTGGAGTTATGTGGGACTTCCCTATAGGCAAATAGTGCTGAGGGTAAGTATGTGTCCCAAGTTTCAGGTTTCTCACTAGCCAACTTTCTAAGGATTGAAATGAGCGTGCCATTGAACCGCTCTACTTGACCATTCCCTTGGGCGTGGTACGGGCTACAGTGATAATGTCTAGCTTGAAATAACTTGAATACTTCTTGTGTTAGCTTTCCCCTAAACTGAGAACCATTGTCAGTCAATATTTGATGTGGGAAACCTAATCGGGTGAATATTGTTAACAGTGCCTCTGCCACATGTTTCGAATCTATCGATGACATTGCTACTGCCTCTCCCCACATAGAGCAAGTATCGACCAATGTTAAGATATATGCATTTCTCTTCTTGGTCCTACTGAGGGGTCCAACAATATCCACGGCAACACGTTCGAAAGGCGTTCCCATGATGGGCATTTCTCCCAGTGTTGCTGGTGCAGTCCTATGTTTAGGAGCTACTCTTTGGCATTCTGGACAGGATCTCACATACCTCTTTATGTCCTCTGTGATCCCTGGCCAAAAGTAGTGACAGGCTATCCGTTGTCCAGTGGCCCCTATTCCCATATGTCCAATGAAGGGTATAGCATGTCCTAGCTTCATAACCTGCTCCCTGTATGATTTTGGCACTACAAGCTGTCCATGTCCTTTAGGTCCTGTTCCAGCTTTTCTATATAATAGGCCATTTTTCATATATAAGTCTCCTTTCTCTGGAGGGTTATGGCTTTTAGGTAATTTGCCAAAGCAATGCTTCAATGTACTGTCAGCAGTTTGAGCCTTTCTCATCTCTTCTGGATGAGTATTGATGATAGTGTCCTCCTCTTTCTTAGAGCTTGCCCTGGTCTGGACTGTTGCCATCACTATGGGTCTTATAGGTTCTCCTAGAAAGACATATCTACATCCCAGTATTAATGGGTAGATAGGGTTGTCCATCACTGCTGCTTTGATCTCTCCTTCCACATAGCGAGATCTTATGTTGATTCGGGCTATGGGCAGTGTCATAGTTCCTGCTCCCTTGACTGGTCCTCTGATTTCCACTGTTTCTGTAGTTATCTGTTCCGGACTCACCAGAGAAGAGCATACTACTGAGTCAAAGTCCAAGCCTGTATCATATAAGCACAGTACTTGGGTGCCATTCAAGGTCACTTCCTCACAGACAGGGGGATGATGAAGGTCCTTCTGACGATCTGCCAGGTCCTTCCTTCCCTTGTTCTCTGTTGTAAGGCATGCAGCGTGATGAGGAGGGTTTTTCCGTCTGCATTCCGCAGTATTGTGGTTACTCATTTGGCAAGATTTACACCACTTTCCTTCCTTTCTTTGAGGTTTCTTTTCTGATCCTAGAGGGGTTTTGTCTTTATAATCAGTTCTGTATTTGTTCTTGTTGGAATTGTCCCTGTGTTCATAGTTGGTAAAGTTTTGTGAAGGTTTGAAGTTCTCACCCTGCTTCTTCTTATTTCCTGATACTTCTGACTGAGCTGCTTGATATCTTTCAGCCATGGTTAAAATATCTTCCAATCTCTCTGCTCCTTGCTCCATAAGAAATTTTCTCATTTCTTGAGGCATGGATTCTCTCAGTTGTTCCATCATGACCATTTCTTTTATATCTTGACATTTTCCTAAGCTAATCCATTTTGTCAGATAAGTTTCTAATCTGGCAGAAAACTGGTGATAGTTTTCTCCTGGAAGTAGCTTAGCAGTTCGGAATCTCTTTCTATAAGATTCAGAATTCTTTTCGTACCTGACAAGTAAAGCTTGTTTTAAGATTTCATAATCTTCCTGGTCTTCTTTTGAGAGTTTTAAATAAACATCGTATGAAACTCCCCTCAACCCCTGAGATAGCTTAAGGCTCCATTTTTCCTTTTCCAATCCATAGGTAGAGGCCAGTCTCTCATATCTATCCAGGTACGACTCAATGGCGTCCTCTTTTTCAATAAATGGATCCAGGTGAAAACTCATGGCTCCATTTGCCGTGCTATGGTTAGAGCTACTCTCAGAGTGAGGTGAGCTAGCACCATGATTGCTAGCTGCTCCCTGGAGTTCAAGTTCCTTTAAACTTAACTCACGAGCTCTTTGTAACCTTCTTTCTTCAGCCTCAGCTTCCAACATTTGTCTCTTTTCTTCCCTTTCCGGTCTTTTGACTTCTCTTTCTGCCTCTAATTTCTTAGCTTCAGCCTCAACTTCCATTCATTTAGTCTCTCTATCTAAATATTTATCCACTTCAGTTGTGATATGTCGAATTAGAGCATCTCCTGTCATACCCAAGTCTTTTCCTTCCTGCATAATCGCAGCTCTAAACTTCACCAATTCAGCCATGATGCTTACTTACCAGAGGGTATATAATTTTATCTTCTCTAACCAATTAACTTAATTAAAATCAATTAATTACTTTGAACAAGACACATCCTTAAAACCATGTGAGCGTTTCCTATTTACTTCGTACTCAATGGTACTACTATTACGAAAAATTTCTAAGTTTTAGAATTTTTCAAAAAAATTTATTTTTACAAACTATTTGTGGCTCAAGATAGAAGAATACATAGATAGTGGCTCAGGATACAAAATAATATCCCACGAAAGAGCCCTCAATGTAGCGAAAGGTTTTCCTATTATGATAATAGTGGTAGAGCAGAAGTAGAATCTCTCTCCAGAAAGTATGAAGTTCCAGTGCCCGAGAAGTACACTGGTATCACAAGTGAGTTACAGCTATGAATACTCTGAGCTGGACAATAGATTTAGGCTTCAGGAGTATAAGATGCTACTTTCGCTATCGTAACCCTATGTGATAATATAATTAAATTTGAAAAGGTAACTCAAATTTTTAACAGTTAAAAATTTAACAAGTCAAATGAGTACAATTATCCAATGTATTATGTACATCTATATATTCTTGTAATGAGAAATGGTTGTTGTAAGATGGTAAATGTATGATTATTTACAGTTACAAATCAAATAAACAAGCTAAAAAGTCTTGGATTCATCTTCCACTGAACTTATAAAACAAGTTTGTCACATTATCTCTTGCCATCTAGTTGTCATCATTAAACAGTCGTTTTAGAAACTGCTCACAGGATTTGTTGGATGGATACACATAAACTTATATTATGTATTAGCCACGTCTGCTCGAGGTTCCTCCGACACACTGGAGTACGGAAGACTTTCCTTCAGCCCGCCCTATAACTACGGGGGACTAAGGTGTTGAAGAGTGGTTGACCTCTAGGCTTCAGTGAGCTGGATCAACTTCTACAAGTCTTTATTTTCTCGATCAGGAATGATCATAAACATTGATCATAAAAACCTGGAACAAAAGGTAATAGGTGGCCATTTTGTTCCAACAATCTCACCACCAACTGCTGTTCATGATGCGACCATGTCTTCAGTGTTTGTATATAAATGAATGAATCATGGTAGTATGTTACAGAGATAGCATGATAAGATAATGTATAATGTGCAGAATTAACAATATACATGAATAAATCACATGTTATGATACATGGGTACGATATAACCTTTGCCTTCCACTTATGGATGTCAAGTCACTTATGTACTTGCTGGTATGTCGTAAGCTTCCAGGCAAGAACTAGCCATGATATATGTGGTTAACCAATTAATGGTTATGCTTCCTGACAATGCCGGTGAAGGTTATCTCTGGTTAGCGTCATTCCCTTTTTTATTATATCTGCTACAATCAATCAAAAATAAAATCTGAAATAAAATGATATTAGTAATACATATATTTTTAATAAACTTACATACCCTCTTAGGATTTATAAGCTCACGGTGAGACTGTATAGACTTAATTTAATCTGCCCTGCATGCAGCGTGAAAATAGAACTTTTCTTGCAGATGCTCTCTTCCAGTTTCTCACTCTGGCTTCTGGATTTAGTGTGTGATTTCCAATGCACCGCTCTGTCCTTATATTTCAGTCTCTCGCCCGTACGAGAAAGCAGCGCCCAAATTCCCCAAAAGATTTTAGTTTCATCTCCTGATTTGAGGCGATTTGAAGCAATCTGTGTTTTTCCTGTACTTGTTTTTCTCTTCTGTTCACTACACACTTATATTCTTCCGTCCTTCCTATGTATCATTCCCTTTTCCCCATATGAGGCTTTCATTCCATATAAGTTTTATCCAAATCCGTTGAGGCTTGTTAGTGTAATAATTTTTTAAAGATTATTAGCTAACTTTTAGCCGATGTGATGAAGGTGAAAAATATTAATTATCTTTAAAACTATTTATATTTGAATAATATCCTTTTGGATATAATTCCTAGTCTATCTCCTTTGTTGAGTTATATTTATTTAATATTATTTCAACCGGGCGTTCTCCGGTAATTAATAATTTAATTTTCAGTAAATGCATACTTTTAAAGTCCGCCATACATTTCTATATAGCTATTTCCTCATTCTTTAGTAATATTGTCTGGCTTCAACCGTAATTCACATTTCCGCTGTCTACAAACTTCAAAGAAAGACCGCCGCGCTGACCTTGCACTGTGTGTGTGGGTGTCGCGTGGGCGTGTGTCGCGCTACAACCAAGCAAGTGTTTACCAAATCTCGCTACACCACGTCTGTCAAAACTGATAATTACACCACATTCAAAAGAAATCTGCATTCACATGTCATGAAATCTTGTACACACATTTAACGACAATTCTGTTTCAGTTATTTCAACGTTTCCACGACCATTTAACTGTCATTGTAATATTTTCATTTTAAATTGAATTTTTTTATATTAAGTAGCTCTATTGCTTGACCTCTCTCTCTCTCTCCTCTCTCCCTCTCCCTCTCTCCATGTGCGTGAATGACTATGAGTAAATGTACTTGTGTGAGCTAAGTTTCTGATTGTGATGATATTATTAATTGATCCTGTTTGAAGTTGTTAATATTTTAATTTTTAACACACTGAAAATTGTATTGCAGGGCAGAAATGTAAAAAGTCAATTATGCCCATTTCCTACCCTGATGAAATAAAGATTTCGTTCGTTCGTTCGTTCGTTCTCTGGACAAATAGAATAGTTCTAAAGCAGTAAGAACATATATCACAACATCAAGTGACATTTATAAGAGAAGAGGTCCTGATCATATATATATATATATATATATATATATATATATATATATATATATATATATATATATATATATATATATATATATATATATATATATATATATATATATATATATGTTTATTAGACAAAAGAAAAAAAACGACCACAACATGAGTTTGGAAATCAGTAAGCCTTCACAATCTCTGAAGGCTAAAAATCACAATCACAGTAAAACAACCAACCTACCTGTCACGTAGGTCTTTATATCATTAAATTGCCTACATCTTCTTCCTATTCTCTCACCCGCATCCTTTATTTTATTATCTTTCCTTACTTGGTTTTTTCTGTATTTTTCGCATCACTTGTTTTGCGAATAATATTTTCTTCAGTATTCTCAAACTTTACCTTGTGTTTTTCTCATACTGGGATACGTAATTCTATTACGTAGATGTCAGAGGACGAAACTGTGAATGTGCTCCATACTTAGAAATAGGGCCGACTTATCGTCTGCAAATTTCACCGGTCAAAGGCGTCTTCCCAGGCTGAATTTCTCGGCGAAGTGTAAAATCGCTACCTGACACGGCACTCACTGTTGGTCATTCTAAACGTAGGTGCTAAAACTGCCAACACGCTTTCGCCCAGTGCAGACGGTTGTCTGAGATTTGCAACTGACACGCGCTTTTCCCGGTCAGTTTGTTAACGAAGGTGCGAAATCGCACCGGTGACAGTTACGACATGCTTCTAAGTAAAACGTAGGTGTTATGAGAAGGGGAGAGATCAGGGTTGGGGAAATAGTTCATCCTTTGTCTGTTTCAGATATTAAACCTAGTTTGAAACTTTATTTTCATTCTTTCTTAATAAATCGCTGTAGACAGGTGGTTCGCGAAGAGTAGAGCTGTATAAGCGAAGTTTCTTAGTTTGTTGCGACAATTTGTCGAACTTCTAGACTTCCATAAATATAAGCGTATAATTCTTAATTTTGCGATATCCTGTAGTTCTGTGTTTGAGGTAAATATATTATTATCTAGTATTTTGTGAAGTGATTAAGTGTTAAATTGCCGATTTTATTTCACTAGTTAGATTTTGTGCAGAGTGCTAAATTTATATAGTCTGTATTATTTTCTAGTGACGTGTTTCAGTGGATAGCAGAATAAATTATAATTTCTAGCATTAAACAATAATGTAGCTAAAATGAAGTTAATTTTACTGCTAAATAATCAGACGAGAGAATATTTTATATCTAACTTATAAATGCTAGATGCGACATCAGTGAATATTGACGGAATACGCATGATATTCCTAATTCATGATGATCGATTTTTTTTTATATATAACTTATTTCTCGGGAAGTTTTAAATTTTAAGTCAAGCGGTCGGATTGTTATTTAAAATGTAAGTTATATTGAGTACATAATATGTAAATGATTTATATGTGCTTTTCCTTTTATACAGTGAAATACTGGGGTGACCCGAACTTTACCGGCGTTTAATAAGAGTTTCATATTTGTGAAGAAATAGACAGTCCTTATTTTGAACCACGTGGGTTTCTCAAGTAACACTGGCCTGACAGTGCCTATGCCAACAGAGTTAGACAGAAATACTATATTCCACTAACGGGTTTCAAAGACTGTAATGATCAATTCGGGCCTTTGCGCCAGATCTTAAATTCTTTCATAAACTCTAATGAAAAATTGCTGACTGGCGGCGAGAATAATTACAATCAATAACATTAACAGTTTCCCGACATTTTTGTCGAAGAGTGAATAGTGAAACCAGGCTATCTGTTGAAAGAAGTTGTCCACTGGTCATTCGTTCCAAACTAAGGGAATCCTCGTGTTTCTGAACTCTGTGTGCCCGTTTAAACTTGCTTATCAAGCCTGATTCAAGTGACATTAACAGTAAATCTAAAATTTAACTGGTGAAGTGAACGCTCCCCGAAAACAGTGGAATAAACCTGTAATTGTAGAGCTGGGATTCGCTTTATCCAAAGAATACAGATTCACTGTAGAGAAGTGTCCTACGGTTGCGCCAGACGGTGAACTACATCAAGTTTTTGATAGGTAAGAACGTGTGCCAGGGATCCCTGATGAATGAACCGAGTGAAAGTGACGGAAGGATGTTCGTTAGTTAATACATTCGCTTGTTGTATTAATTGTTCCTTTAGAACAGATACTGCTGTCAATGTTAGTCTATACCTTCAAAGGGGGACAATATTAGACCATAACAATATGTATTTGTGACTCTTTGGGCCATCATCTGTCTCATAACGGGGCTGTGGGCTAAACCTAGAGTTAATATCATTACGGGGCTATCATTCTAGTAGCATTTTTCTTGAATTCTATGACTATTTGTATATGTTTTTTCCTTGATGAAATTTTTGGTGTTGTGAGAAGATTTTTTTTTTTGATGATAATAATAAAAATCTCTCTTGAACTAAATCAGTGCGTTGGTCAGCTCGTTCAAATATATATATATATATATATTCATTTATTATAGATTCCCACGTCTGTTTTGTTTAACTGTCGTCACGTGTATGGGCGTGCCCGTGAGTAGATAGAAATATAGGTAATAGATATATCTGTGTGTAGACTGTCTGACGCTGTAAAGTTGTCGTAGAAGATAGGTGAGAGGGAGAAGATTCTTTTTTTCCCACTTTCAGAGACAGCCTCTATATCACATTCTATCATCTCACTCGTGGAATCTATTTCTTTTACTATCTCACACTGTGACGATCACCTATTCTAACCTATTCAGAAGGGACCAACCTAAGTCTTAATACTCCTATCAAAAAATCTACGACACTACCACACCACTTAGAAAAATCGCACACCACACCGACACCCAGATCTTTCTCACACTAATTTAAGTTATCTAGCAAAAAGGCCCCCCCCCCTTCTCCAGTGATGGAAACGAACGCTCCGGTCTTGCCAAACGCTCCTGGTAAGTAGGTAGTCCGTATCAGATTGAAACTTAACACAATTCCGCTGAAGAATGGCTATATCCTAAATGATGCAGAGATAAGTTTTCCGAGGATACCTGTGTAAAGTTAATCGAAGCACGCGCAAACTATCCAAGGCACGTGTGAAGAGAACAAGGCTAGTGCGACTATCCCTGCAATAAGTAATAAATCCGATTAGCATGGCGCTAGAGGCCACTGGTAAGAAAATATTACAATGAATAAAGCTGAGGGCTCCCATGAAAAGCGCATCTATCTGGTGGCTAAAGATAGCTTTAGCTTCCGGCAAGTAATTAAAATTGGCGAGGTGAAAATACCTGAACAACACTACACTCCTGGTTTACGGGCTGTCAATGGGTTAGGAAGTGTTGCCGACACAAGACATTGGCAAAGGTGGCATCATGTCTGGCTGGATGGTTAATCCAGTTAAATGCTGTGGGCTTTGACGCCAAGGTTCCAGGGCCTCAATGGGCCTTGTGAGATTTCCCGAAGGTTTTAGGGCAAAGGCAACCACCCGGTTGCAAAGACGATAAACCAACAGGTGGCTTACACGTAGTTGCCGAAGATTTTCGTCGATGTAAGGGCTCCCGATGAGGGTAATAGAGAGTACTATGTTACAGGATGGTGACCACTCTGAAAAAACTATCATTTCACACATATCGTTAACCATTTTTCCAGTCAAGTGTAATGTTTATCAACAAACGACAGTACAATTTTTCACCCGCCCAACCACACCTCACCTTTTCTTCTACGTTACAAAAATCGCATACTCCACCGCCGTATCCCCTCCGCTCTGATCAGCCTAAACGTGCGTATAGACAATTTCAGCCATGCACGACTCTCTGCTTACTCTGGCGGGCTTAAATTGCCCCACTCTTCACACACGCGCATGCCGACAAATACTCTAGGCAAGGCCAGAGTAGCCATTCAACACATGAAAATGTAAATAGATTAACGTGCACTGATAACGCACTAGTAACAAACGAATAACACAAAATCTATATAGAATTACTTCCACACATAGTCAAAAATGGAAAAACATCGTCGAAAAAATAGATATACGCTTGACTGCCTCTTCTGTCTTATAAAAATATCGCTCTTTTAGGTGTACACACTTAGTGGAGTTAAAATTAGCAGATTGCTTAACATTATCAGATTCCCCGGGTCACACAAAAAATTACTTTACTTTAAGATTTTAATATATTATAAAATAACTCGGCTCCCCAATAAATAAACTTTAAAACATAGGTGTGCTTACCGAGCAAAGGAATTCAATTTCCGCACTATAAATCTTGTTATAAGCTATCAACCTTTTAACGATTATTCAGGCAGCAATGAAATTCAAGGGCGACAATGGTAGGGTGCGTTAGAGACCAGCTCTTTTATAATAAGAACAGTTTCCAGAAATGTGGCCACAGTTTTGCAGTCCTCTCGAGATGAACACGATGACGGCCCGACATAAAAGGACAGAGAGTTCCCCGGCCTCCTTATATCAAAGAAACCAGGGTTTTCGCTATTTTCCCCAATAATTCCTACGTAAAAGACTAGAGAGCAGAAACGCTGCTTCGCACGTGCAAAAGGCTGGGCATAGCTTGGCTCTAACGAGACTGACATGTACCAAAGACAGAACTCGAGCTATTAAGAACAAAAATGACACAGAATTTTGGTGTAGACAAAGGTAGAAAGACCCCAGAACAGACCACTCAGATTAAAGGGCAGGCAATTGCAATCAAATCGTGACAGAAACGTCCCACTAAGAATTTGAATCACATTCAAAACTCATTTGTTGGTATTGCTCTAACCGCTCTAATCTCCTACACTAAAGAGAGGTTCTTTTCTGATTGACATAATCGCCTATACAATTCAACGCTGACTCGGTCAGGCAACGCCCCTTCCGCAGAGCTCATGTTTATATGGTCGGGGAATCCCGTGACCTGAACACGACATCGGTCCGGCAGTTTGTCTTTAAATTTGACAGGTATGGAATGTGTAGCGAGAGGTTTATATATATAGATGTAGTGATAGTATTGACAGAAGTAGGGTTCTCTCCCGAACAATGGTGAAGTCCCACTGTCTAGGGTTCACTGGTCTCACTCTCACAAGAAGATCAATGCTGTGAATAATCTGTAGCAAGGATTAGAGATAGACAAGCAGATTATACTGGTGCCCTCTCACTTATTTGATCTCCTATGATGTACTTATTTAACTATGAAAATAGAACTGTAACTCCTTTGAATAAAAGTAATTAATAACTCAAGTGGCTTACAACTCAAATAATTTATTATCTATATTATGTACTATTGTGATGATGGGTGAATGTTGAGGCAATGGTGATTATGGTAGAGTATGTACATATCAATCTATTTGTAAGTAAATACAAAAGAACAAGGATCCACTTTGGATCTATTAATTAACAAGTTCCTTTACACTAGATCTTGTCCACCAGGAATGTTCACCGTCCTTCTGTATTTATTTTAATAATGAATAATTACAGTTTATCTGTCTCTCCTATCTTTACAGCTCAAGTTCATCATTTAAAACATTCTATTGACAGTAGTAGCTGGTCTCACGTTGGTTTCTAGATACATGGGACTTAACTCTGGTCCAAGTCAGTAACTCTGGTCCAAGTCGGTTGCACTGTACTAACACACTGATAGTCTGTGCTGCACAAACTCCCAAACAGTAAGGGGAATGACAGTAATAGGCTCCTTCTATCTCTGGGCTTCACATATAGCAGAATATAAGGACCTCAGACCTCAGAACAGGATCACACTTGTGATGGTGCACTAGGATACTGAAACAATGAATATGATGTGTCCAGTGGTTGCTTATGATGCTTGTTATCTCTACTGTGTGTTGAGATGAGAATGTTTTATTCAGATGCTGTGTGTACAATGAATGATAAATGGCTCTGTATGATACAGAGTAGATAGACAGATTGATGTCTACTGCAAAACATTTTCAATCAAATAATAAACAATCACTAGGAAACTATGATCCCTGATGCAGCCTTTGCCTTCCTTACTCTCATGCCAAGTCACAGCTGGTCCTTTTATGGTAGTTAGTAACATAGTACTAATAAACCCTACTGGATATGCTTATGGTTAGCAATGACTGCTGTGTGTGGTGAAGTGGGATGTTATAAATATTTATAGGGGACTTAGTGTACTGACTGAGATCAGCTGTGAAGGTATATATATCTAATAAGAGTAGTGTATTATATATAACCTTACTTGCTGCCACATATGTATACCTCAGTCAGAATTATTCTGGAGTAGTGTGATGACTACGTTGTATGTCTAGGGTATGTGTATGATGAAGTGTAAGTCATAACAACAACAGACAGATAAACAATTTAATTTATTCCACCACACTTGACAACACTGTGACACTCACATACATATAACACTCTAAAGGATATCTTAAAGGAGTCACTGATAACTTTTCAAATAACAATATGTATTCATTGCTGTCATGAATGTATATGTGTCCTGATTCAAATACAAAGGAACCAGGAATCACAATCAATTTTAATTACAAGTTATATGTACAGAATTTATCAATATGATTCTTGTAGTGACAAATATTATTAATAGTATCCTATGTGTGTCAGTTGTGTAGTAGTAATATGAGGTAATACTGGTTTTGTTTTGTTCAAGCTCTGTTGGTATTTGTCATCATGACTTCAATAGTTTGTCTTTATTGGAACTAGTATTGGAGATGTTCTCAGTTCCTGATATTAAAACAATTTACTTCCCCTCTTAAGTTTATGTTACAATGTTATTTTAAGATGGGGGTACATAATTTTGAGCTCAGCTGGCCACATCAGCTTATCTTGCGTGATGGCGGCAGGAAAAGACTCCTCTGCTCGATTTCTCCCCTGGGCTCTGGAGACACCTCACTGATAGCTAAATGGACCAAGGAGTATGCTGTCCGACTCTGGATTCAGCAAAGCTCTGACCAGGTGCTGCTCAATACCATCAAGACCACGGTCCCTGAAAACAAGAAGGATGTACCTTCTACTTCATAACTAATTGATACTCTAGTTCTACACTGAGCACAATACATCACAAACATTGAGTTCAGAGCGTTAGGCCAACTGTCAGCTTCATCTGAAATACTTTATACCAGTATTTCCCTCCCTAATGGTTACTACGCCTCTGCAATTCCAGCATTATTTCTTTCTAGTCAATCATCTAGGTGTCAGTGTACTGTTTGGCCATTCCATGCCGTTTTACTTTCCTCCGACACCTTCTGTTCAGGCTGGAGCATTATAGGCTTTACATCATGTTTGCTACTGAACTACACATATATACAGGCATAAATTAACAATTCACATTCAATTTTCATTAAAAGATACTGAATGTTTCAAGCTTACCACAATTCATAGAATAAACACAGATACGTTGACTAGCATTGAATTCTGACACAAATACTGCACTACTCATGAAATCTGCCCTCAGACTCTTCTACCACACACAATATATACTTTGTTATGTTACCTTGAACTGCCGCAAGTGTGTGTCGCGTTGTCTTTAATGCATGCTTCGCAACCAGTATTCACCATTTTCTCTTATCTGCACAAATTCCCATCTGCCTATGTTCCAGGCTTTTATTTAGCAAAAATATGAGCTGGCTTCAACGCACTGTTGCTTTATCAAGCTTATTTGAACTAGTGGTCTCGAACTAACGCTCCTAAGTGATTATATCAGCGAGTCTGGCCAATGGAGCCACGTTTCGACAAGTGTTTGAAAAAATTTTACCTTCCTACGTCTCCCCTAACAACCAAAGATAGTATTTATAGTCCGACCAATCGTGTTTAGTCTTATATTTGTTGCGCTCCAATCAATTTGGAGTTTACATGGTAGGCTATTTCCGTACGTAAGGTTTTTTCAAACACGTTATAAAAAAATTTTATGAGCAGAAATGATTTCATGCTGTCAGGCATCCCCACTATTTTATTTTGGTTATAATTTGTTAATTCCTAGACTATTTGCGTAACGTTTTACATATTCTTTGTCAGCAAGCCCTAAGGAACCCAAATATACAAATTTAAAAGAGCTAAGTGGCTGCGTTCAAAATATGCAATTTCTTCTACCTCCTGTTTCGAAAATGTGCTGTCTGGGTACTGTAATGTTTTCAAACGTAAACCCATCTATTGTCATCTTTTCTAATAAGCGTTTTTCAGGATTTTAAAACCTAACTCTGGGAAGGTTAGTGTTTTTATCACTGTCCGTCCGCAAAAAGTTAGTGCATGTGGCCTTACACGCGTGATAGTAGTAATTGTGTATCGCGTTACGCTTGTTGGGGTGGCATTAATAGCGAGACGCGTGTTTAATTTTGCATGCGTTCGGCTTTCTGCCTCTCCCTTCTCTCTATCCTGCTTTATCTGTCTTTTAGTTACGCTGTGTATGGGATGAATGAAATATTAAATTTAGGTCATTGTTTCAGCTTGCGTATCTCAAGTTTAGTACACGTTTCATTGAAGAAAGCGGGTAATAATATAGTAGGCTTTTACTATCAACGTGAAAGCGTTACAATTAGCAGACGAAGCAGAAAACAAGGGGGATTTCGAGTACATGTCATTGTGACAGCACTGTTCTTTTACCGTTTTTCTTTTCGTTATTAAATGTATTTGTTAAACATTCCCACCAGCGAACTCTGTTATTATTCTTGTATAACGACACTTTCCAAAGTCGTCCTTTAAGAAATTCCATCCGTCCCAATGCACAAATTGCTTCGCTATTATTAAAATCTAGCCTTTCTACCCCTTCTCTTGCGAGGTATAGACTGCGCATGCGTGCTGCTAGTAGTAAGTCGCTCGCGATTAACTCTTTGGCGAAGGCAGGTTGTATACATAATAAAATCTAACTAAGCGTATTTTCCATTATGCTACAGAATGTACGAACATTTCGCTCACCAGGCGAAAAAACCAGTCGAAACTGGTTTCGCGTACACATTGCCGACTTAGAGGCGCTTCCACAACTGTGTAGATATTGGAGGGGTGCATCGGATGTAATTATGCGACTCCAAGTTTACAAACTGAGTTCTGACCAGGCATTTCGGCCGACATAGAAATAGAATCACACGGGACCTCTCTCTCTCTCTCTAAGTTTAACAGGCCCCGGGCTGTCGCGATCCAAAGCATTGACAGATACAGAACCAGAAGACAGGGGTCCGACAGGAACATCGGGGTTGGAAGCGCCTGCACCCAAACTGGGGCGAATGCGAGATGTCGCATTCCAACCAGTGCCAACCCAACGTTGATCTAAAACTTCTCCAACCTTATCACAAACGCAAATGTGAAGAACACCACGCCATTAGTTGTACTAGTCAGGTGACCAAAATATTATAACGAACAATCATGAGAAGAGTGCGAAATAAAATTAAACCAGAAATCAGTGATGAACAGAGTAGATTTGTAGAAGGTAAATGCACAAACAATGATATATATATATTATAAGAACATTAATATAAAGAGCCATAGATGTGAAGACAGATCTGTACTTATGCTTTATAGATTACACTAAGGCATTTGACAAAGTGAAACATGAAGAAATTATCAAAGTGTTAGAAAGCATTAATACTGATGGAAAGGACTTGAGGATAATAAAGATCATGTACTGGCAACAAACAGCAGCTGTAAGAATTAGCAGCCAAATAGGAACGTCTCAGCAAGTAACACAGAGTGTCAGGCAGGGATGTGTGCTGTCACCGGATCTGTTCAATCTGTGAAAATATAAAGAGATGTCTTGAGGACACGCCTGGAATATCATTCGGCGGACATAATATAAACAACTTGAGATACGCTGATGATATATACTTAATTACAAAATGTGAAAAGGAGCTGCCGGAAATGGTTGATACAATAGTGACAGAAAGTGAAAATAATTTTCCTTAGACATAATAGCAAAAAGATTCAATTAATGGTCGTCTCAAAGAAAAGGGGTTCCACAGAATGCACAATCAAAGTAAATGGAACCGTTTTAAAACAAGTTAAACATTCAATTGCCTGGGAACATTAATAACAACAGATGGAAGATACATCTCAGAAGTGAAGAGCAGAATAGCTCAGGCAAAAGCAGCATTCTATAAAATGAAGAGTATTTAATGCAACCATTTTTTGTCATTGGAAGTAAGAAAGATAGTTCTTCATTGTTCCATGGAAGTAAGAAAGATAGTTCTTCATTGTTCTATGGAAGTAAGAAAGATAGTTCTTCATTGTTCTATAGAACCAATCCTGACATATGGGAGTCTTCTTCTTCGTACACTTTCAGACGTCCACTTGAATATTCTCAAAGAAAGCAGTAGTCAGTTTGAGGCTATTTGAATCCCCGTAAAGCTTTTCCACAAAAGGAGCTGGCGTCGGCCATATGCACTTTCTCTGTACCACATATAAGGGGCAACTTTGAAGCAGATGTTCAGCAGTCATTTTATCAGTGCCACAGTTACACTGATCGGTAGTTCCTATCTTAAGCTTGTTGAATAGATGGTATCTCAATCTGTTGTGGCCAGTGCGGAGTCTGAAGATTACCACTTGTTCTCTTCTGTGGAGCTGGTAGTAAGCATCATTCTGTGTGTGACCTGGATGTTCAACATTCCATTTGTTTCTGTATCTGATTCTGATAAAACTTTTTACCTCCTCAAAAGTTATGCTTGCATCAGGCTGAGGTAGATGTGAACTTTCTTTTACCATTCTGTCAGCCTTTTCGTTGCCGGTGATGTTACAATGATATGGGATCCATTGGATCACAACACTTTTGAATCGTTGATAAAGTTTGTGGAGCACTATTCTGAGATCATCCAGGTCTGTATTATTTTGGCTTTTCAACGTTGCAATTACTGACTGTGCATCAGTAAAGAAAGCAACTTCTCTCTCTGTGCTTTCTTCTGTCAATATAACTTCTGCTGCAGTTTTCAAGGCCTCTGCATCTGCTCAGACGTTGCTGGAGAATCGTCCTGTCGCCACTGACAGCCTTTTTTCTGCACCAGTGATAAGGTCAGAAAGACACCCCCACCTCCATTTTCTGTTGCATTTGTTGCAGATCCATCTGTGTATGCATGGGTTCATTTGTTGCGTGGATAATGTTTCTCTATGTATTTTGTCGCTATGGATTTTCTATCTGTTGCATTTTTGCTCCTTTTTCTTTCAATTCCAGGAATGTTTTCTATCATTTTAGGGAAACGATTTTGTTTCCAAACTGGAAGCTTGTGTGCAGTGTAGATGGGTTTAACAGTGGATATTTCATCTATGGATACTGCTCTCATTTGTGGTTTGGTTGATTCTACAAAATTACTTCGTTTGAGTATTTGCCTTCTAAGAGCATTTGTTCTATGGCACATTGGGTGGTCTGTTAGTCTTTTGAATTTTTCGGCCTGTTGTTGAGCCCTGCAGTCTCTTCTATCTGTCATTGGCTGGAGGCATGTAATCTTTTCGAGTTCTTTTATAGGTGTTGACTTCATGCCTCCCGTTATAATTCTCGTTGCTTGATTTTGAAGTCTGCTAATTTTGTCAAAGTTTGTTTTAGCTGCTGTTGCCCACGCTGCCATGCCATATTCAAGGACTTGCCTCACTCGCCGTGTGTACAACGTCTTAAGCACTTTCTCATTTGCAGCCCAAGTTGTTCCAGCAAGTTTTTTTCATAATTGCCATTCATTGTCTTGATCTCATTCGATTTCTGTCAACCTGTTTTTTCCAAGTAAGACGGCGATCAAAAATAATGCTAAGGTAGTTTGGATTTTCATTTAAATGAAGATTTTCTCCGTTTAGCAATCGTTGGAAGCTCTGAGGTCTAGTTGAGAGGGAAAATACATTGTACGTTGTTTTCTCTTCATTAATCTTCATGAGCCATGCTTTCGCCCACTCTTCCAGTGATGTTAGAGCTTGCTGCATCAGAATGTTTGCAGTAGTGATACGTTCTTCAGAGATCCACAAAGCTAAGTTATTTGCAAAGGAAGCATTGTGTGCTATTTGTTGAATATTGTCAGTTATGTCATTTATGTATGCAAGGAACAGTGTAGGTGACAGGACTCCCGCTTGTTGGACACCCTGCTCTAATATAAACTTTTTACTAGTCTGTCCTTGCAGCTGTACTCTGGCGGTTCTATTTTCCAGGTAGTGACCAATCCATTTGTACATTCGCCCACATACACCACTTCTCTGCAGTTTGACTTTCAATCCCTCTTTCCATACTCTATCGAAAGCTTTTTCTAAATCTACCCAAACCACTAGCGTGTGCTTTTTTCATGGAAGCCACCTTCGATTTCCTGAGCTATATATGTGATTTGATCTTCAGTGGATGTGTTGTCTGAATCCTGCTCTTTGATGGTTTAATAGGTGTTTGCTTTCCAGGTGCCACATCAGTAGGTATTAACCATGCGCTCCATCAGTTTTCCTACACAGCTGAGTAGGCTGATTGGTCTGTAACCATTTGGTTCTTTCAGGTCCTTGTCTTTCTTTGGTATAGGTATCTGGATAGCTTTTTTCCATGCCTGCAGGAAAATTCCTCTTTTCAAACTGTAGTTCAGTACTGCCAGAAGCTTCTTTTTTGCCCATGTGCGGAGACCTATTAACCTTTCATTGGTTATTCCATCTTTTCCAGGTGACTTCTTTTTCTTTAGTGACTTTATTGCCTCTTCCATTTCTGCCATTGTCAAATTTGTCATCATATGCTCTTCATGTGAATGAGTCATGGACAATTAATAATCAAATAAGGAAGGTGGAACCCAAAGATGCAGCAATAGAGAATGCAGTCAGCGACCCATAGCTTGACTGGTTGCATCAGGGTCAGCGAACCAGAGCTGACAAAGCCCCTACTCCACCTCCACGTGGTGGTCCTGGAAACAGGCTGCATCATTATAGTCTGGTTGAGAGAGTAGGGATCGCAGAGGGAAGGCAAACCCGGTCCCAAAAAATGCCGTGCTGAAGTCAAATGTGTCGGCCGAAAGGTGCAGATATCACAGCTCCGGCGTAAACAGACACAACGCAATCAACGTCCTTTTCAGGACGAATGAGGAAGAAGAAAAGAAGAAATAAGGAAGGTACTAGAGTCAACAGAGATGTGGTTTTACAGAAGACAATGTTAAAAACACCACGGACAGTCAAAAAGAGTAATGAGGATGTCCTGAAAGATGCCAATGCGCAACGGAAACTTATGTCAGAAGTAAGAAAGAAACAATCCACTTTTTGGGCGTGTTACGAGAAGAGGAAAGCTGGAATATATCGTAACAACAGGTAAGGGAATATATCGTAACAACAGGTAAGGGAATATATCGTAACAACAGGTAAGGGAATATATCGTAACAACAGGTAAGATTGAGAGAAGGAGAGATAGAGGAAGACAAGGAGTTAAAATACTGGACAGTTTGACATCGTGGCATGGAAAGAAGTCAACAGCAGAATAGATAAATTTTACTGGAGACAGGAAGTTGTGGAGAGACATGATCTCCTACGCGACTAGGCACGGTACTAGAAGAAGAGGAAGGCGGTCATTGATAACAATTATTACACATAAGAAAGGGAAACCCCAGGCCTGTAAACAGTAAATCAATATGAGACAAACATACAGGTATGTTATCAGGCGCTCGTAGGAAATAAAGAAGTAGAACACTAGACAACAGAAAAACAACAGACATGAGTGGCTTACCCAAGATTTGAACACTGGACCTTTCGTGCGACATCCCCGCCTAGCTATGCAAGAGAATCAAACTATTTTATCATTTATTTATTTATTTTATCATTGATAACGAGGACATTTTGCAACGCACCGCAATAGCACTTTTTGCACCCTTCAGCACTGCAAGATGCTGAACACACTTACTGCGCGTACGGCATCACTGAATGCAATCCATTTACATTGCATCGGGCCCGTTAACGGACCTCTGCAGGATGGAGTTTAATCTGTAGGTCATAAACACTTCAAACAGTCATGACAATTTAGAACTGACCACAGGCCCGGAAGTGTCTCGCAATTCAGCCCCCGTTACCCAACTTGAAGCAGAAATTTGAGCAGCAATGGCGCTACCTAACCCTGACCCCTACCTGAAATCAAGCTTTGTGTTTGGGTTAAATACCTACACCTTTAGGAAATATCTCAGGAAGCATGACATAGCCGCTGTCTTATTTTATCAACCTGGTGACCAACTGAACTCCAAAATTGTACCACATTTTATTAAGGTAAATTTTTAAAGCAGAAAAACAAAATAAAAATCAAGTTAATAAAAGTCTCATTTTTTACTTGTTAAACATCAAAGACAGTCAATTCTGTTTACCACGTACAGGAAGATTGCACTGGTTGAAGTGAAGCCAATGGGAACAAACGTCCGATTTCACCCAAAATCGATGCGGCGGCTTTTTCAGTCACCCAAATCTTTCGGCCGTTAAAGAAGAAATCAAGTTTAAATTGTGTAGCTTGTTTGTTTGTGTGTTTGTTTGTTGTTTTTCTGGGATGGGTTATTGTTTTTTTTAACAATGGGCATTACTATATTTCGCACATGTTAAATTTTGACAAACGCCGAATACGTTAAAGGTTACGGTTAGCGTCACGAAACTGTTTCCCCCCACTGTAATCTAAGCTTAAATTATAAATCGTTACGTAGAATCATAGCATATTATTTGGAAATGAAAACAATAGATATCCTAATTATAACCCATCAAAGATTGAGCGGGATGTTCATCATCAAATTTAAAAAAAAAATGTTGGCAACTGTGGTTCTGGAAATTTACTTTCTGTTTTGTAAATAATAAATGACTATAAAGCTCAGCTGATAAAAAAGCAGACCGTGATGGTGATGCCAGTGTGTACAGGCAGGTATGTACTCCGTAGTGAGAAATCAGGATGCGCCTTCTCGGCTTGAATAAAGGTCAGGGTCATCGCTGAACAGAGCGGAACTTACATGCCAGCAATCTCCAGCATGAGAAAGGAGGTAGAGGCAGTTATCGCAGCACTAATGTAAGTATCTGAAGCTCCATTAACCAGGGTAGTTATTGTGCCGAGACTTAAACGTCTTGTTTGTACACACTATATGTGCTCTCTGAGGCCATTCTGTCAGCTCTCTCAGTGCCACGCACCCTTGCATAACCAGGACAGTAGATCCACACCAGTTCTTCAAGACTTGAGGATACTATTGAAGTTTTCCATTCCTGCCGCAGCCATCCGTTCTGAACTTTCCGAAGCATGGCTTGAGAGTCTGACAATATAACTGCCCTGGTTGATAGTTTCAGACAGCCACCTCAGTGCTGCAGTAACTGCTTCTACCTCCATTCTCATGCTGGAGGTTGTTGTCATGTAAGCTCCACTCTGTTAAGCAACGATGCTGCCTTTTATTCTCGCAGAGAAGCCCCATCCAGATGTCTCACCACGCACTATAGACCCATCATTGTACACGATGGCGTCATCATCCCCAACATGATCATTTATCAGGTGATTAATCTCCAGCTCTGCTTTTCCTTTGCACCAAGATCTGCACTCTCTGACAAGGCTGATGATGATCTGCTGGTATTTTATTCAGTTTGTAGGGGATGTCTTTAGTCGGTGGGTACCCACATATAGGCTTTTGCCTGGGCCATTGCATATCTGGATCTAATCGACAGCAATCTGAGCATGTATCTCATTGTTACAATGGGTTTATCACGCGTACAGCCCAAAACTAGTCACATTCCTTAATTTTGAATTCGTTCCAGTCATTCACATTGTGACACTGACAACGTGAGTATTCCTAGCCCGTACTCGATTATTTAAATCACGAGCTGATGATATAGGAGAAACAATAGTCTCTGTCCCAAGCGCGCAGCAGCCATTGTTTTAAGACAGCCAGTCCTCGCTTGCACTTCTGTATGATCAGTTCGACATGATTCTTGAATGATAGTACACGATCAAACATTACTACTTGATACTTCAGCCTTTCAATGTTCTGTCCATTGAAAAAGTGATGTCTGGAAGGTCTGCTTTCACTTTGGAGTTGTTCAAAGAGCATTACATCGCACAGGCCTTGTTGGGATTGACCTTTGATCAGCTAATCTCACACCATTTAGCAACCGCCTGTAGTGTCTTTTGTATGCCTTGGAGCATTTCCTGTCTGTCTGAACCAGTTGTGTACATGAGAATGTCATCTGCGAAAGTTAATGTTCATCCAGTGCTGTTGGTTGAAAGGTTGCTACTTTTGTTGCGTAGATTTTAAACAGGACTGGTGATAACGGAGAACCCTGGGGTAGTTCGGGACAGTACAGACCCATCAGTATACACAATGGCATCATCTTCCCTAGCGTTATCATTTATCAGTTGATTAATTGCCTGCTCTGCTTTCCCATTGCCCCAAGTTCTACACTCTCTGACAAGGCTGATGATGACTTGCTGGTAAGAAGTCCAGTTCTCACCTGACTTACTCCACTCTTCTACTAGAATATATGTCCAACTGTTGTCACTGACCTAATCGTGGCCTCTCAGTGCGCCATCCATGACATTCCTTTATTTAATCTTGCTGCTTTGATGTCAGCTGTGTTCCCATGCATGGCTGCCTTTTTTACTGTTACTAACATGTAAGCTTGTGTGTGGGCATTTGCATCTTCTTCTTCTTTGATCCATAACCACCAACCGTCAAAGCAGTCAGCGGCCATCACGCCTGGTGGCGTCTTGTAGGGTAGCAACAAATTGATTCCACTTTGCTCGGTCGGCGGCCATCCTTCGTACAGTGCCCCCAACTGTTGTTCATTCTTTGCATCTCAGCTTCCACAGTTCTCCGCCAAGTTATTTTTGGTCGGCCTCTCTTCCGGTTTCCCTCGGGGGTCCATAGCATAGCTGTTCTTGTGATGGTATCAGGGTCCCCCCTTCTGAGGACGTGGCCAACCCAACTCCAGCGTCTGCCAGCTATGATGTTGTGCACGTCCTCCTGATTACTCCGAATAAGTAGTTCTTGGTTGCTGATGGTGTTTGGCCAAAAGATTCGGAGAATTTTCCTTAGGCAGATTGTGTGGAAGGAGGACAGTTTCGACATTTCCTTCTCTGTTACTCTTCAACATTCCGCACCATAGAGAAGCACAGAAAGTACACAGCACTCATACAGTCTTAACTTGGTGTTTGTGCTGCACTGAAAAGACTTCCAAATGTTGTTGAGAGCAGCAACGGCTGTTCTCGCTTTATTCATTCTGTTGTTAATGTCCTTGTTTGTTCCGCCGTCAGGTGCTACTATGCATCCTAGGTAAGTAAATGTGTCTGTCTGTTCTAACTTCTGGTTCCTTACTGTTATTGGCTCAGGATTGCCCACATTTAGTGTCATGACCTCTGTCTTCTTCAAATTGATGTTCAGACTAACCTGCTGGCCATACTTGTTCAGTCTATCGGTTTTGTCTTGAATGTGTTGATGTGAATGCGCGAGTAGTGCAATGTCATCTGCATATTCCAGGTCTTCCAGTGTAGAAAACGTTGTCCATCTAATTCCTCTTGGACTGCTCTCTGTTGTCTGGCGCATCACCCACTCTATGACTGTCAAAGATAATTTTGTTGAAAAGGGGCATCCCTGTCGTACTCCTGTTTTCACTTCGAAAGTTACATTACTCAATCCAACACTGCACGTAAAGTTAGAATAGAGGCTTTTTATGATGGAAACAATGCGACTGGGAATTCCATAGGCCCTCAGAATGTTCCCTAGGCTGTCCCTGTGTATGCTGTCGAAAGCCTTTTCAAAATCAACAAAGTTAATGTACAGCTGTCTCTGCCATTCTGAGCACTGCTCTATAATGATCCTGAGGGTAAATATATGATCTACACATCTTCTATTCCTTCTGAAGCCCGCTTGTTCTTTCCTCAGTTTATGGTCAACTGCTTTTGAAATTCTCTGGATGATTATCATGCCTAGTATTTTGCTGGGAACTGAGAGGAGGGTAATTCCTCTCCAGTTGTTGCAGTTTGCAAGGTCGCCCTTCTTGGGCAATTTGACAATTATTCCTTTACTCCACTCTGTTGGTGTTGTCTCAGTTTCCCAGACTTGTGGGGCATTTGCATATCTGGATCTAATTGACAGCAATCCAAGCATGTACAGCATTAACACAAGACTACACACATCTCTTAGGATGTGCTAATCCTCCCAGTATTAGCAATTGTATGCACCTTAGGAAGCATGTAAATGGAAGGCTTTATTTTTTTTCTCTGTTAGTTTTTTTAGTCTGGACATTTGAAATCACGGTATTTTCTAGCATCTACACGGTGTATACACCTTTCTACCTCATGCTTAGCTCTCATGTAAAACTCAGTCTGTGATCTTAAAACTATTACAATTCAATAAATTAGATCTTATTGTGGAATACCTTATTGTCCTTTGTAAGTAAAATGTTTAGTTTTGTTGTCTGACTTAGTGCTTCTTGTCTTGTAAAAAAAAATTTGGCGCGAAATTTGTAATTACAATTCTAATAATGTGATTTTTTTTATTTCAAAGCAGTCTATATCACCTTATGTAGTTGTACATTGGATTTTATTTCGAATACATCTTGGTCAATATATTGCTTAGATCGCTTGGATGTGTCCAGTTTAATAAATGGAGCATTATGTGCATCCAGGTATTCTGGTAGCGAATTTCATCATAGTCCATATATCTCACAAATTTTGATTTTGTCGTCGACACAATGGAAAACAGGTGTCTACCCTGTGCGTGGATTACCCGGTTCAACCTCCTTCGGGTCATACGTCAGTATACAGTGTTCTTTATTCTATATAGTAAAATACATCTGTGGTTTTTTTTTTTTTTTTCTGATCTTTGTGTTGGTTTTTCTAGGCTGCACGTTCTCTATTCCTGGTTGTGTTGCTCCCTAATGTCAGTAGTATCCAGTTTAATGTTATAGGTTGATTCGTGTTACGGTCAAATACACTTTTGCTATGTTGGATAGTTCCCTGGACCGGTCTTGTTTTAGCTCAGAGTTTTGTGCTTTAAAATATTCTGTCAGTTGTTATCTTTCATGTTCATATTTCTTGTACGTTAGGTATTGCGATATTGTACTTTTCTCAAATATGTTCCACAGTAGGATCTCTCTCTCACAAATATGCTGTTCTCCGACACAGTCTGATAAGTTTTTCTTGCAGGTAATTTTTAGCAAAACATGCCACAAAAAATAATTCTTCTGCCATGGAATATTCTCATTCAACGTGACATTAGTCTTAATAGTTAAGTTATTCGCGTTTATGTAACTTTGATTAATTTATTAGGGACCCAAAGATGCAGCAATAGAGAATGGAGTCAGCGACCCATAGCTTGACTGCTTGCATCAGGATCAGCGAACCAGAGCTGGTCAAGACCCTACTCCACCTCCACGTGGTGGTCCTGGAAACAGATTGCATCACTGCAGTCTGGCTGAGCGAGTAAGGTTCGCAGTGGGAAGGCAAACCCGGTCCCCAAAAATGCCGTGCTGAAGTCGGATGTGTCGACCGAAAGGTGCAGATATCACAGCTCCGGCGTTAACAGACACAACGCAACCACCGTCCTTTTCAGGACGAACGAGGAAGAAGAAGAAGAAGATAAATTTATTGATGTACTAGTTCAGAACCACTAGACATCAATGAACCATATCTTTCTGTTTTGTGTTTATAGGCTGCCCAATTATCGCTGAGAGAGAACCACACGTATGCTGCTGTTGACTGCAGTCAATACGGGGCACTCTGTGCCAGTGAAGACATACAATCCACCCCCGTATACAAGTTCTATTCCAATGGTCATTATTTGAGCCGAGTTGACGTCACTGACACTTCAGTACATGACAGTAACAGCATCAAGTATTTTGTGGAAAAAAATCCAAAATACGTAGATCCACAAGCCTGTGTACCACAGCCAAAGCCTGAACCGTGTGCACCAGTTAAACCAGTTGCAGCACGTAAGTGTTAATGTCAATTATACTATAATAAAGAAATACATCATTTATTAACTTGTCTTAATTCGGGTTTGACACGGTAAAAACTGTTTAAAATAGAGGACACATTATTCCAATTAGAGTCATTACCCCAAAACAACACGGTCAGTAGACTTTCCAGTGCAAGACACCTTTAAAGACCCATATTAGATACTCTTGAGTGTTGGCCACTGGTGGGCTAGTTCTGCAGAGCTAAGGGGAGGCAATCAATGACAGTCAACACTCAGTCAAAAAGGGTAATTCTCTCTTTGGCCTGGTGGGGAACAGCTATTAGTATGAACCAACTTGCCTTATGATACTACTAGTCCTAGGTTTACGTAGGCATCACACGAAACCCTACAACCACTAAGAAAACAATCAGAGCCACAAAGTACTACCATAGAGATGCGCAACAACAAAAGTCTGTTCAGGGTCTTGTCGTACCTTTTGCTCAACTCCACACGGAACACTCGATTTTCGCGTTCGCCTGACAACAACCAGCAGAGTATAAACTGTAATATGTCTACTTTATCAGCGAGTCAATCTCAAGATGAATCTACTAACAACGCTAACAGTACAACAACTGCATAAAATAACTATACCGACACACGGCATCCCTTCCAATATTCTGTAAACAACACCTCCACTGCCAAATAACTACTTCACAGAAAAGAATACTTGCCATAACGGTGACGAAGTTTACGCCCTCGCTAACAAAGAAGGCAAGAACTGATCAAACCGGATTGCTCCGACCTCTATATTGATCTGTATGTACCGAACACAACTAGGCTAACACGCGAGACGAAAAACTGTAACATAGCTTGCTTGTGTTTATGCTGTGCTTACAAGGATGCCAACATTTAAAATAAATAGATAGAAATATAGGCAACCTAACCAAATGGACGATCATTCCAAGAAGAACGCTGGCCCAGAAGGCCAATGTCCCAGATGTTAAAGTACAATGTATATAGAAATATAACAATAATAGTAAACATACACATTACTTCCACTACACGTGATGGACTTAATTAGGACAGTACAACGGGTTCGTAACTAACTAGCAGACCACACGTGCAGTGGTGACACAGAATAAAGGAAGGCTTAAATAGTCATTATCCCTTTTTTATTAACATAATGATAACTTGGTCAAATGTTGCCAGAGTCAGATACCCCAAGATGCAGCAATAGTGAATGCAGTCAGCGACCCATAGCTTGACTGCTTGCATCAGGACCAGCGAACCAGAGCTGGTCAAGACCGCACTCCACCTCCACGTGGTGGTCCTGGAAACAGTCTGCAGCAGTGCAGTCTGGCTGAGCGAGTGCGGATCGCAATGGGAAGGCAAACCCGGTCCCTAAAAAATGCCGTGCTGAAGTCGGATGTGTCGACCGAAAGGTGCAGATATCACAGCTTAGGCGTAAACAGACACAAAGCAACCACCTTCCTTTTCGGGACGAACGAGGAAGAAGAAGAAGAAGATACCAAAAAAAAATGCATGGTAAATCACTGTAAATCACTGTAAATCACTGTAAATCATAAGACAGATGATACGAATCTTTGATCATCCAGGCCGCCCTCCTCCTTTTTTCAGGCGGGCTTGGGACCGGCCTAGGCGGAGTTGAAAGCCATTACACAGTTCATTAACGGGTCAAAGTTCACACTGTAACTAATATCTCAGTTTAGGCAGCTGCTATCCATTTTGTTAGCCAACAGTTAACTCAGAAAACCATTACACAGTTGATTAACGGGTCAATGTTCACACTGTAACTAGCATCCTCTTGGTCAGTTGCTACAGTAACCGTTTCTCGTTGACCTTGCAATCCCTTTTAACGGGTTGTCTCCCTGCTCTGCAATGATGGTCCGGTATTGGCCTAAATTTAGAATATAAACTAAGGGACTTAAATTTATCGACCTTCGCTGAAGATTACTCTTGCCAGAGTTGTTAATAGAAGAATGGGGCTTCTATTTTAGGGTTTTGTCATATGATATTTCAGAAATCAAGCACAACGCTGAATTTTTCAAGGTTATTGTGAACTTTGCATCTACCGGCCCCAAGTATGAAGATAAAGATATATTAGCTCGTTCTGAGCCCCCAACTGAATCAGTCAGTATAATAGTCATTAAGTTTCTCTGTTGTATTTATATTTAAGATAACCGATTCATACGTGTGCATTTCTCTCTCAAATAATAAATCAACTATTACTTTATAAATATATCATCATCATGTGACGTATTCTTTCCAGAACGCTGTCTCCATTACAGCTGCTCTGAAATATATATAACAAATTTAATAATCCATTATTGTTTAACGTGAGAGAATAAATAATTGATGTGATTAATTTACATATAGAGGTTTTCTTCATTGAAATTAGTTCAGGTGCTGGTTATCTGGGTGCGATTTATTTGCTTTGGCAAACCTATGCTTGAACACCTGCAGACTTTATCTAACTATATAAGCTATGTGTCTGCAACATTCCTTGCCAATGTCTCCAGAGAATTCTGCTACCTTACAAAGTTATATTCTGCGCCAGAGCAAATAACAGTTGAATTGTGCTTAGGAATATTCTTTTCTTCCATTAGCAGACTTACTTATTTAATGCAGTAGTATAGGCCGCTAGGTGTTTTAACTCATTTGTATAGAATAGAGATCCCTCGCTACCTTGTTGCATGTTAGATAAATCTTTACATTTTTTTACTGAGATACATTTTACCGTGACAGGGAAACTCAGAATTTTTTTAAGTGCACCACCATTCAAAATCACTAAGGTGTTAGTATAAAAGTGGTTTTTTTTTGTTAATACAAGTGTGAGTCTGCGTATAATATTACTTTAGTGACAGCCAAGGCGGTAACTGTTACTACTATTTCTTACTTGGTCTGTGTATAGTAATTGCTATAAAGAGCATTGCAACTTTTTAAATACTGAGGGTAAAAGCATTGCTATTTTTATAACTAATTTCGTTTTATTGCTTACTTCAGTACTTATCAATCGGGCAACATTTAATTACCTTGGGATGTATGTTTTACCTTAATATTTTTCAAACATTAATATTTTGTTTTTAAATAGTGTGTTTGTGTGGAATAATTAGGTCAGTCCGTGACCTTAGATGGAAATAGTCGCGTCACAACACAATCAGCCACGCAGCGAGCGAGCGGAGAAAGACTTTTAATCGATTCAAGGGCGGGACTTTATTTGAGAGCCCGACGCATTAGCAAAACAATGCACAGAAAAAAAAGATTGTGAGGCTTTGGGTGTGTTTCATGTGTGAGTGAATAAAAGGTTGTGTCCGATACGGGTTATTAATATGATATGGATTACTTGTTTATTTTAAGGGACAATCGGACATTCCCAATACCTGCTTCCATCTATACTTATTACCACAGCACCGAATGCAGCTACCTGCAATTAACCATTACTACATCATATACGGCAGTTTAATGCCTAACCCATTACGACGACATAAACCATATCAAATTGCTACTTCTACACTTCAGTGCAGAATGTCAGAAGTTGGTGGTTTATCCGTTGTAACCCTGTGAAGTCGTCTCATTATATTACTTTGCCCCGGGTAGTTCGTTATTGACCTCTCCCGTCGGTATTTGTTTTCCATATACAGGTTAAAGTTAGTTCGATCAGCAGTAGTCTCTCAACTGATGCTTACCCTCGTAACGCCTCAAATGTTATTAGAACCGCACGCCTAGTGCACTAGTAAAACACCAAAGGCTGAGTGCTTTACAGTGAGATCCTTAATTTGCAGCAATACCACTCGCTGCCTTTGGGATAGGTTTTTTTTTTTTGTTTCTTTCCACAATCTTCAGATTTTCGCTACAGTGACGGAATATACTTTTCCCTTACGTTGGTGGGATAGGCGGAACCGTGTGATATTATTTTAGTAGTGTGACTGGAGAAATGTTAGTGTTTTCTCCATCATAGAAGATATATTTTTCTGGATAAAGTTAACAAAGCAGTAGCAGCCGTCTTCATACAAGAGGACTTGAGGACGCCCCTGTTATATAGATTGTCTTGGTTTTGTATTTGTGCGTGTAGTGGGGATTTGGAATCAATACGATTCGCTAGTGTTCTTGATTGTATTTTGTTGTGATAGAAAATCCCTAGCCCATCAGAGCTAGTGAGGTTATTATTATTTTATTTTATGTGGACTTAATTAATAAATATTTTAAATGTTAGCGGTCAGAATTCACTTTCTTTCCGTCACTTGATGTTAACGTGTGCTGTCCGTACTGTAATAGATTAACCTATTTAGCAGAAAGGCCAGAGAAAGTGTATGATATAATAAGCATTGTCTCTAGTGCGGCTGAAAGAATACAATAAATACCTATCTACATATTTCTTCTCTCCAGAAGTCATACCTCCCTCAGGGACCCCAAGATGCAGCAATAGTGAAAGCAGTCAGCGACCCATAGCTTGACTGCTTGCATCAGGACCAGCGAACCAGAGCTGGTCAAGACCGTACTCCACCTCCACGGGTGGTCCTGGAAACAGTCTGCAGCAGTGCAGTCTGGCTGGGCGACTACGGATCGAAATGGGAAGGCAAACCCGGTCCCTAAAAAAATGCCGTGCAGAAGTCGGATATGTCGACCGAAAGGTGCAGATATCACAGCTTAGGCGCAAACGGACACAACGCAACCACCGTCCTTTTCAGGGTGAACGAGGAAGAAGAAGGAATACCTCCCTCCATTTCCATATCTAAGTTCATTCTACTCATTCATTCTCTGTATAAACTCAGACAGAATCTTCTTCCATACTCATGACATCAGGGGATGTCAACACAAGAGGTATGGATGCCCAGATTAACGTGAGCAAGTTTCGTCTTCTTCTTCTCTTCTTTAATCCTTAGCCGCAGACCGTCAAAGCAGTCAGTGGCCATCACGCCTAGTGGCGTCCTGTAGGGTAACAACAAATTGATTCCCCTTTGCTCGGTCGGTGGCCATCCTTCGTAAAGTGCCCCAACTCTGGTTATTTCTTTGCATCTCAGCTTCCACAGTCCTCCGCCAGGTTGTTTTTGGTCGGCCTCTCTTTCGTTTTCCTTCAGGGGTCCAAAGTATAGCTGTTCTTGTGATGGCATCGGGGTCTTCTCTGAGGACATGGCCAACCCAGCTCCAGCGTCTGCCAGCTATGATGGTGTGCATGTCCTCTTGCTTGCTCCGAATAAGCAGATCTTGGTTGGTGATGGTATTCGGCCAAAAGATTCGGTGAATTTTTCTTAGGCATGTTGTGTGAAAAGAGGACAATTTCGACATTTCCTTCTCTGTGACTCTCCAGCATTCTGCACCATAGAGAAGCACAGAAAGCACACAGGTCTGATATAATCTTAACTGTGTGCTTGTGCTGTATTGAGAGGACTTCCAGATGTTGTTTAGGCTAAAAAAGGCTGTTCTTGCCTTATTCATTCTGATGTTGATGTCTTTGCCTGTCCCGCCGTCTGGTGTTACTATGTCCTAGGTATGTTAAGGTGTCTGTCTGTACCAGTTGCTGATTCCTTACTGATAGAGCAAGTTACGTGCCTGTGTTATTTTAACAGTTTAGATCAGGGTTTATCTTTCTGCTGCCAGCTATGTTTGTTTAAGTTGTCTCTACTTTGGATAGATCACGCGAAACAACAGCACGATACCCGAGTCATGCGCTCACATATGAGAGAAAATATGGGCAAGGAAGACATAAAAAGAAGGCGCAATATGGAAAAGGAGACTGGTAGAAAACAATAAAATGATAGTACGGTCATTTTGTGACATCCCTTGTGCACATCATACGCAAATGTTCCGGCATTTCCCCTTGTTGCCTTCATGGGTGTATAGGTACCAAAATATAAGACAGGATGTGTGCATATAACTAATTAAATGTTGTAACATAAAGTAAACTATAAATAAGTAAATGTTGTAAGATTAAGAACACCGTCAACAATAATCTCCACAGCCTCACTAGGAATAGTTCGAAGACAGCCTGTTCACCTAAACAGACCGACAAATCTCGTAACATCTGAAGGGGAATCTAGAAAACCACCACTTCCTTCCGGAAAACAAAGTCTCGTTGACATTAACGAGGGGAACATGGATACTTCAAGACCAGCATATCCGAAACAAGAAGATGATATTAGAGAGTCAATAAGAGCTTTATACGTCTTTCAACAGCCGAAACTTCGAGCTCATGTTAAGATAGACAAAGGGAAAGCAAAATCTCTTTCCCAAATAACAGAAGAAGATTTGAAGTCAAATTATCCACGTGCCAAACTACCACTGGCACCTTCACCCACCTGGTCAGAAAGTGATAAATTATCTATGCATGAAGATTGGTGCACGGACTCACCGAAACAAAGTCCACAACATTGGTTACATTTTAAACAGAAATTAAGAAATTTATATAACGTTACGTCACCCCCTAGAGCAGAGGTTCCGTCTCGTGAGTCACGTGTTTCCGTATATAGTCCAAAACCACCTATCCCACCTCGTGTACCACTTGCCCCGAATCGTGAACAAAGTGTCTCGCCTGGTAGTCCAAAACCACCTATCCCTCCCCGCGAGCCACTTCCCAAGCCTCGTCCAACACAGTTGCAGCTGAAAATAGCCGGGACAAGAAGAAAGTAGTCGTTCATTGATTGGCCATTGTATCATTATATAGGATCATTAACCCCAATTGCACCATGCATAGATAACGATTCAACATTTCCAAGTTCCCTGGACACTTTCATGAGCACAACGAACGTACACGGATTAAGTGGTAGCACGATCACCGACTTTCTCAAACAAAAAGATATAGCCCTGGTAATGTCCTATAACAGTAACAAGAAGCCAACGGGAGCAGTTGGAGATTGGGGCAAGAAACATTGCATTAAGGTAAGACAAAGTTTGACTAATGTGTACACCTAGAGACTCATCTTTTTATCACAACCATGAATGTATTATCATGTTTAATATAAGGCCTACTGCCGACAGTTGAATATAACTATGTTCATTTGCGTTTCTCTTATAGCCGTTATACACTACTCTCATTTGTATCGTGCTAGCTTGCTGGACAGTGGCTCAGTCACTGTATGCGTTCCAGCAATCATATATTATTAATTTGCAACGTAAGGTTGAATGGTTGCCGAGGAAGGGATCCCTTGAGTAGAACTACGATCCCTTTATTCCCAGCAACAACAACTACTTGAATTAGGTTCCTTAAACTGATAGTAGCAGTCTAATAGTAAAGACGAGCGGGCATGCGCAGAAACACAATGGTTGAGCTAATTTCAAGAATCAGTCACTAAGTAATAACCCTGTAATTACTTGTAGTTCTTCACAATCCAGTCTGCCCAGCTGTAAATGGTTACGTGACTCTGCTGTTGAGTTAGGACAGGCTTGAGCAGCAAGGAAGGGAACTGGTGAGCCGCTTTGGAAAGCTGCACCTAGTATAGTGTTGTAACCCTGCACCTTAACCGCGAGAGATCAGCGTCTAACAACTCAGCAAGTCGCGGATGCTCAGGCCTGATCTACAAACAAAACAAGATAGCGACAAATGACGATAAACCTGTTGACTATTTTGTTCTGCTACTGTACCCTGGGGATAAAACAACTACCACTGCCTTGTTACATTATCATAAGTTTTTCCCAAGGAGTGAGCTGCCCATTGCCAACGTCTTCTTCTCGTCTCTTGTCCCTCTGGCACCTGTCTGGATGTTGTCTTCAGTTCCACATCAGTCATTTTCTTATCCTATTTCAATCCTTCTATTCTAAGTAAGCACTAATTTATTAAAGTCAGCAGATTCCTGGTTATTGTACTTGATGTTCTCCATGTTTCACAGCCATACAATAGTACTGATTTGACTTTTGAGTCGAAGATTAAGATTGTTTTGGGCTTCATTTCTGTTGATCGTATATTTTACAATGCAATGAAAACTAACATTACCTTTTGTGTTCTTATCTTATTAATATTGTCTACCCTCAACAAAATGTCTGTATTTGGAGTTCTGCCAAGCTGTGAGAGTACCAGACCCCCCACTTCGAAGGGGTCCACCACATGCTAATGGTGGTCACCTTCCCTAGAACTAAGAGAGAGAGAGTAATTTTTATTTTCTGAATAGAACATTTTCCTCACTGACGGAGAGTTAATTCCTTAGGCTATTTCTTTGAAAACCAACTCTGAATTTGGCCTGATGTCTATGATAATGTAGCTTTTTGCCACTCTTTGGCGTTACCGTAGGCATGAATTTCCCACTGGATAATGTGCTTCAGGGTGGACCACAGTCCAAGAAATGACTTGGCTTTTGGCTGGAGGTTTTGAGAAGGAAGCTTTAGTTCTCTTGTAGCATCGAGCAACTAGTCAGTTTTCTGCCGACAAATTACAGTAATCGAAATCCAGCTTATATCTACGGCAAACACTGGCCATGATTTTGTACTCAGGACTGTAATCCGCAGTTTTAGAATCAGAGTGGCGTTACACTCAAGACGCATATACATGTAGATATTGTGCAGTTTTATTCCTCTCTTCTAAAAGCATCCGTAACATCCTTCAGTTTCTCAGCAAAGTGATTTCCTAACTTAAGATTGCTCACATTAAGTTAAAACAGGGAATTCAATAATGTCAGTCTCTATTATAGACACACACGAAGATTTATCGTTGGTGTCTTCCTGGGGTCGACCAATAAACATGGATATATAATACTCTGGGAACCACTCGGCTAATGGAAGGAATCGGACCGAAGTCCCTCTGGAGAGAAATGTTTAGTGCCTTTGTACAAGAATATATCATTTGGATCGAATGTGAAGACAGCTAGAGAAGAACACAGGAGCAAATATTTTCTAGAAAACAGACAAAGGTGAAGGAAGAACCACGTAAGAAATTTGAAAATAAGTTTGACGAAGCCTTCGAACAACTCTGACAAGGCACAACCGCAAAAGACAAGAATTAAAATGTCTACTGAACTTCTGCTTCAAAAATGCCCAACATATGAACAACAAAGAAAGTACATATGGCAGTCACTACTATCATTCCCGGAAACATTCTTTAATTTGTATCTCCATATATAGCCTCAAGCTGACCAATTCTTTCTTGTAGACGTCTGATAGTCTATCAGATACAATAAGGGAGAAGAAGATGATTTAGCTTTAGTATCTTTGTCAACATGATGTGACCTCTCATCCATTTTTGTCATTTACCACCATCCGATTACGCTTATGAGAAAGGAGAGCCAGAACATTGATAAAATCTGGATCATTAGGCTGTTGAGTCAGTTCACTCTATTCCATTCCTTGCGGCTGAAGTAGAGGTTCTCAATACTCAATCTACAGCTAATTAGAAGAGAAATCGTCCCATCAGACATCCCTATCGAACTCCTGTTTTTGTTCGAAACAGTACTTACTATAATCTGTCCTTCATGAGGAATGTTGCATGTCATGTCTTCGCAAGTTTTCATTATTAAAGTTCATGATCTTCAGGATGACGTCAAAATGCCTCGTTGTTTTCCAAAGTGATACTCAGTTACATTGTCTATTACCCTCCCACACTTCACAAATTCAATGTAAAGAAAATACATTCAAGAATACAACACTTTTATTTGTTGTTGAACTATCAGGTCTATTTTTTTTTAACCCTAATATATAGCTTTACAACTCTATTCGGCTTGACCAAAGGTGGGACTTTTTGGTTATATTTGGGGTATACTGATTATTAAATTTTGATGCTAGACTAATGTTAGCCTTTGTTCAACCACTTCCTGTTTTGTCCCTTCTCTACGTCTGGTATCGCTAGTTCACCGTCTGCCGGAGAAAGTCAACGGTAAAGGTAGACCCATTGCAGGTACTACGGTAGGGGAGTGAGTGTTAGAGACCCATCACACTAGGTCCAGAATCCAGAGATAGGGTAACCAGTACCCTTCTTCGCTGCACTTTCCTTCTCTAACATAAAGTCAGGTACCCATTTGCAGCTGGTTTTTATGCTTCACTCTGTCAATCGGACGCTGCCAGGAGAAGGTCTAGTCTTTAAAAAAAAATTTTAGCTGAACTGTGGTGCCTTGTGCATTTTGTTGTCCGGCTTTGTCTATGTGTTCACGTGCCTTTTCCATTGCATGTGTTGTCTTGTTTGGCTGTCCCTGGTTTAAGACTTTCTCTATAATTTTTGGGTCAAGATCTTCAAGAATTTCGTTTTTCTTTGTCACTGGTAATTTCTTTTACGTTCTTGTGGGATTTTAACTGAAATGCCATGGATGATTCTTCTCCGTTGTTCTGTTCTTCTGGGGACTTCATCATTGTGACCTTTCAGCTCTACTAGTTTGGCCAAGTGTGTTTCTATTTGTCCATGTACTTATTTCATTCAGTCTGTCATAACATTGGCACTTTGAAAGACCCTCATCGTTTCCTTACATTTGTTATCTGCAACTTCGATATACTGTTTGTTTTTATTTTCGACAAGTAGTTTTTATTTTAATCTCTATAATTTCTGTAGTTTGTTTTCAGACTTGAGTTTTTATTGTATCGCTACAATTATATCAGTCCTAAATTGGTTTTATGTCTTTTTTTTCACGTGTCTGTATTATCCTTTGTATTTGTCTTCTCAACTCTCTATGTTTGTTGTCTGTCACTTATTTGTAAACGTACCTCTCAAAGGGTGAACCCCAACAAGCCCCGCGTTTCGAGTGTCTCATCAGTATGAAAAACTGTCAACAATTAAAATGTGTATATATATATATATATATATATATATATATATATATATATATATATATATATATATATATATATATATATATATATATATATATATATATATATATATATATATATATATATATATATATATATATATATATATATATATAATATAAATATATATATATATATATATATATATATATATATATATATATATATATATATATATATATATATATACATATATATATATATATATATATATATATACATATATATATATATATATATATATATATATATATATATATATATATATACAGGGTGTCCATAAAAAATTGCACCCTTTTCAAAAAAAATATTCTCGGCCCTATGATTTGTACGAAGATGCTTACTATCACAAAAGTAAGATAATCTCTGCAAGTTTTTAAGCATACCTTACAAAGACTCAAAAAGAAAGTACCTATTTCTTGTTTTTTTACCTACTTGACCAGAGTATAATTATATATTATAATATTTATATATTTATATATATATATTTATATATTATTTCCATTTCCCGTTTTATACTAACACCCCCCCCCCCCCCTCCTTTTGTAAATATACTTTAAAATGTGACTTCTTCTTCTTCAAGTATCATTCCTAATGGGTAGGAGATCATGCCTCTCCACAACTTCCTGTCTCCAGTACAATTTATCAATTCTGCTGTTGACATCTTTCCATGCCACGATGTCAAACTGTCCAGTATTTGCTTCCTTTGTCTTCCCCTATCTCTTTTTCCTTCAATCTTACCTGTTGTTACGATATATTCCAGCTTTCATCTTCTCAAAACGTGTCAAAAAAGTGGATTGCTTCTTTCTATTTTGCGAAGTAAGTTTCATTTGGATATGACCTCGTTCAGGAGACATTTATTAGTTTTGTTTCTTGATAGAAGAGTGACAAAATTTCGTGTCTCGTAATTATTTGTATCTTGAACATTCTGTAAAATCTAAAGACACTAATTTGAAAAGAGACAGATACTAACATCTTCAAACAGAATCATTGAATGTTATGTATATATTCTTCGTTATTGTATGGTGAAGAAACATGGTCAATGAACAAACTATTGAAGGACAGAACTGAGGCCTTCAAGATATAGATATATAGAAGAATGGGGCACGTCTCACTGAAAGAGAAGTGAACAAAGCGGTCCTAGACAACATAGGAATGAAAAGAGAGAATGAAAGAGATCAAACTTGGGCACCTAAAATAATATAGCCGTGTTAAAAAGACATAACACCTTAGTGAAGACCATGATCGAAGAAAGATGTTGAGGGCAAACGTGCAAGAGGAAGGCAACGCTATAAGTCATAGTTAACCATCTAAGATAGCAGTTGTTTAAATTTTATTACAGTCTACGTCGATATGGAGATCACAACTGATGATGATGAAAAGCTAAAAATCCCAAAAAATTATATTTTATTTTAACAATCCAAAAGAACTGTTCTTACCTCAGACGATGTACAAAATGACGAAAAAGCACAACAGTGTGCATATACTAGGAATACGTGAGAATTAGGTGGACCGGCGCAGGAACAGTAATAATAGCAACAGGAGACATAGTACTTTACTCGGGAAGAGAGGAAGGCCAACACAAGGCGTAGCTATTATTGTGAAGAAAGGACGGCCAACACAAGGCGTAGTTATTATTCTGAAGAAAGGACGGCCAACACAAGGCGTAGCTATTATTGTGAAGAAAGGACGGCCAACACAAGGCGTAGTTATTATTCTGAAGAAAGGACGGCCAACACAATGCGTAGCTAGTATTGTGAAGAAAGGCATAGAAAGATCATTATTGGAACAATAGCTTAATAAGAGCTAGACTGAGAGGGAAATTCAATAACATCATTAAAATATAATTATATGTACCAAGAAATGACAGTCATGAAGAGGACAAGGCTGCGTTTTACCAAATATTACAAATAGACATGAAATGTACTCAAATGTATGATCGTATCATAGTAATGGGAGATCTCAATGCTAAGGTTAGAACACATTATACATACAACGAAAGAGTAATGGGAAGACACGGCAGTGGAACAGTAGATGAAAATAGTGATAAATTAATAGGCTTTTGTGGCATTAACAACCTTGTCATGTGTAGAACCCGTTTTCCACAAATGGAAATCCAAAAATTAACACGGGAACCACCAGATGACTTTGACAGAAACCAGATAGACCACCAGATGACTTTGACAGAAACCAGATAGACCACATAATGATCAACGGCAGATGAAGGCATTCTCTGTAAAAATGTGAAAGTAAGCAGAGGCGCAGATGTAGGTAGTGATCACCATCTAGTACTATCAAGAATAAAGATTATGATCAGGACTAATGGGCTAAAAATAACAAAACTGAAAATATTTGACATCAGTAAATTGAAGGATCCCGTCGGAATGGCTAAGAATGCGCCTCGAATTCAAAAGGTACTGGGTTCGACTCCCAGTTGAGGGAATATAATTTATGGACATTTTTTTCAGAACCAGTGGCTCTAATGATGTTTTTTCCCCCCCCCCCCCCCAAACCCCCCACGTCTCCTGGTGAGTCAAATCTGTTGCCAAGCCTTCTTGGATATAGGGTGAAATAATAGGAGGTCCCGTGTGCAGGTTGCGCACTTTAAAAATCCAACGGCAGTTGGAAATCGTAAAGGGTAGGCCTTTCTGAAAGGCCGCTGCCCTGGTAAAATTTAAAAATTTGAAACCTACCCACCACACAAATATTTATAGACCTTGTGATTCCTATTTACACACACTGGGTTCTCGTACGCTGTGCTGAGATCCTCCTTGTGTGATGTAAGGGAGGAGATCGGTGTACTTATGGAGTTGTCCGTGTGCAATGAAGATAGTCCTTAACACCAAACCAAACCATACACCTTCACGAGAAAAGTATTTGTATCTGATATAAAGAAACGTTATAAAACTGCCAAGAGTCAGGAAGAAACGTTATAAAACTGCCAAGAGTCGGGAAGAAACGTTATAAAACTGCCAAGAGTCGGGAAGAAACGTTATAAAACTGCCAAGAGTCAGGAAAGAACGTTATAAAACTGCCAAGAGTCAGGAAGAAACGTTATAAAACTGCCAAGAGTCAGGAGGAAACGTTATAAAACTGCCTAGAGTCAGGAAGAAACAGCAGTTCAAGATGTTGACCAGAAATTTAGTAAAATTTCAACAGTAGTTAGATGAAAGCAGCAAAACGTACTAGGAATTCTAGGACAGGAAAATACAAGATTGGATAACAATTGGGATGAGAAAAGAAATCAAAAGTAAGAAAATAGAAACAAAGTCCCTTAGGCTCAAGGAAATATAAAGTGAACAGTAATGCAACATCTCATTGGCTCGCAAGTGGACGTCATCGTCATCTTGGCACGAACGGCGGAGGCGGAGAAGTTGAGAAAATGGAAGGGAGTCATGACAAGCCCGAGGATGAGAAGATGTATACAGAAGGTAGCTATGGGCATCTGTCGGCTTGTAGTATACTGAGGTATTAAGGCCGGAAGGCGTGATAGTAATAGTAATGTCAAGAAAGTTGACAGATACTGTGGAGATGAGGGAGGTGAACTTGATGGTGGGGTGGAAGTGGTTGACAAAGTCGATGAAGTGGGATAAATCAGCCTCGGACATATCTTTTAGCCAATTGAAGCCCCTAGCTGGTGTAATGCAGCGAAATTCTTTTATAAGTATTTGCTCTATAGATGTAACTATGTGACCGCGCAATGTCTGCATGCTCCGTCGGCAGCATTGCTTCAGAAAATATAGTCTAATATAATACAACAGAAAGTTAATTTTAAAACACACAAACGAACACATGCGATGATATTTCTCACATTAAATATTGCAATCTAGAATGTAGTTTCACAATAAGCTGACACTGAGGTCAGGAGCTGTCAATTAAGGGGACACTTGGCCACAACAAAAAGGCATCGCTCGTGTTGTTTGGTAGAATCACGTGTGGGTCACGGAGTACATCTGTGCATTTTATGCAAATGCCATAACTTTTAGAGGACAATTTAAAATAGCACCCCAAAAACAAAGACAAAACAATGTAATTTTTGAGTGACATCTTGTTGAATTTTTAGGAAAATGAATGTAGCTTTAATTATAAACAGTGGACATCTACACGCGACAACACCTGTACTGGTCATTTAACTAGGAAGTGAGAACGACAATTATTCACAACAGTTAGGTTTTACTTTTAAAAAAGTCATGCAGTCATATCACTGTGACACGTCATGAGTGTGAAATGTTATAGAAAGTGATATATGGTTATTTTTGTGATATTGCTCGTCCAGTCACAATGTTCTTTAAATGGGTCAGGTTACCGACTGTTGGGGCCCTGACAAGGTGTACTGTTAGATGCGTATATTCTGATGGAATGAGTGAGTGTAAACATCCATAATGAAGACGCGAATGGATGACAGTTCTACAGGTACACAGGACACTCACTTTAATCACATGTAGAAGTCAAGGATGGCTGGAACTACTGTGGTCGTTTCATACTGTTTAATTGGACGCACACACTTGGACAGTACGAGTATAGTTACAGGAAAACAGGTCGACATATATCATCATACTGTTGATCAATGGTCTATAATCTTAAGTTGGCATTCATGTTGAAGAACATTACAATGGAACATCCGTAGACAAGCACTTAGATTTCCACTGTTTATAAATATAATCATCAGGCCTTACTGACCGAGCATGTCAGTTAATAAATAATGTTCAAGCATGACTCCTAGACAGAACCTCTTTTCTAGCGAAGATTTCTTTCGGTAAAGTTCAGCAAATATTTCTGAAGACAATGTTAACCCACCAGTATTGGGTTTTTCTTTATAACTGTGATCTCTTAATCATCACCTGATAATAAGGGGTATCCATGTTCTCTGATCGATGATCGACAAAAAATAGGATCCAAAATGGCTTCTGGTTCCAGTGAGCATTACTCACTATACAAATGCATAGTAAAGCTTCAATAAAGGCTTTGTTCATGAACACAAAAGTTTCTACAAGAATCAGCATATTCTTTCATCATAACTGCTGCATACAATCATATTCAGTGCTGCTAGGTAACATGTCATCCCGACATATTGATATAGATAATCATCATGTAGACGTCTGCCCATCTAAGCCTAGCAAGGAAAAGTTGAGCAAAAAAGGTCTTTTACCTGGGCATGGGAAATACACTAGCAGAACACATACGCCCTCTCCTGGCGTTACAGAATAAACACTGGGGAACTGTTGGGTTGTTCATTCTAATGGTCAAGAACTTCATTACGCGAATGGTTGCAAAGGAACAAAAATGTCAGAAAATGTTCTTCAAAACGAACTCCAACAAGTAGTGTTTAACTGGTCACTTACTGGCAGCACACAAGTCTGTGATGACTGTACATATATTTTATTTAACGTGACACATACGGAGTGGAACACACAAGACGATCATGGTTACAGATTACAGATGCAAATGTCATACTTTAAAGTTGCTGATCATACTCTTAAATTCTTGGAGATTCTTCAACAATCAAGTCCTCTTCTATCCAAGTGAGCTGAGGATCACTTCTGTTACCCTCTAATATACATTTACAATGAAGTCCGTTGACCTTCTTCCAAGGACGTCTATCGTGGTAAACGGATTCATGTACAAGGATCAATCTTTGATATCATACCCGTAAAATTCCCAGACTTTCTTCATACAATACTTATGTAGCATATATATAATCCAGACAAAGTCATACACGGCAATACAATCAGGTTAGAGTCTTCTGTTGACTAACCTCTCCCAAAATCCATGCCATGACTTTGGCATTGGCGAAACGGCATATTAAAACATGTGAAGCATACAAAATCAATTAACTTCGTTTCCTCGTAGGTATCCTCCCTCTACGGTAATTCAAACAAGGCAATCGACTCCGTTTGTCCATTCTAGGAATGACATACTACGATGGATTCCCGCTAGACCATAACTAGGAGCGGCCTGATACTTCAATTAAAATCAATAAACATTCAATGTGAAATGGGGCGACACTTACATGATACTTCCACTATTGGCTTCGACATGAAGACCAATATATATATATCAATAGAAATAATGGCTTCCACAAACTTGCCACGAATACAAGAAATATTCCACGGACATCAACATGGTCCGTACTGCCCCATACAAAACATGACGTCACAATCCCTAAACTAGGTTACCCGTGCGTACAAAGCAACTCACACTGCATTGTGCACGTCAGTGCGTGAATCAATCGAACGCTCAAATAATATAACTATATTAAGACTGGTGCGTACATTTGGCAGGACCGAAGACTACCCCCTTAGGTAATAAATGTACGTAACAGCTCCCTTATTACCTCCCCTTAAAAAAATTAATTCTATTAATTTTTTTGAACTTAGTACCCGAGAGAGGTGAGTCAAAACTACCACAAGATATATGAAATGCATAAAGTTATACCATATTAAGAAAAGAATATTAAACGAAATCAATATAACTAAATGATAGTATGCATTAAAGCACACATCCACAATCGACCTACTTTGGAACGTTGTGGTAATATTCGAAGTAAAAACAAGTTGAAAATGAAAAATGAAAAAACCATAAAAAAAGATGATAATAAAATTCAACTAAGTTTTCAAAAAAAAATTTGAAACATATGATTTTCAAAAATGAAAATGAACAGCAACACTGATGATGATCAATGACAAGAGAATCAATAAAACAGAAAAATTGAAAATACAATGTGCAAAAATGAAGCAATGCAAAATTAAACACTTTAAGAATCAACACCCTTAATGTTTTCTAACACTAGTACGGTTGACTAGTGATCTAACAGTGAGATATCATAACTAAGACCCGTGAATGCAGGTATTACGTGACAACTAAGAAAGTTAGTATGTGTGTGATCCATAATCAATTAAATAGATTAAATTGAATTATTCTAATTTATATATATTTCTTAATTACTAACAAATAACCAGTTACTAATATATTCTAAGTAATTCCAATATCACTATCAATATGTCAATGTTCAGTTACAACTAGTTAGTAATCGACGAGACGATGTTCTCAATGTTCCATACACGATAAAATATATTCTCGAACACGATATGTAATGTAATATGTTCCATAGGAATAACAAATGTATATTTGTCGCTCTTAACAATGTTTACATACTAATAAAAAGTTACTGTAGTACCAATGTTCCCGTACTAATAAAATGTTACTCTAATACCACTGTTCCCGTTCTAATAAAACGTTACTACACAAGAAGTAATGTTATAATCTATAAGTAAGTATATCATGAAAGTTATACTTATACGAATACTTCAGTTATATAACCAGTCTTTATAGATGTAGTATCAATGATAATGTACAAAGTTATTCATGTTATCGGTAAGGATGTTTCAACATCTGGAAGTGGTTTAGTTTCGACAAGTTCGCTTGGGCATCTCGACAAACAGTCTGCGAACACATTCTTCACTCCAGGAATAGCTCGTATTTCAAAATTGAATGGTTGAAGCGCTATAGCGTAACGCGCTGACTTCGATGATTTAACATTCTTCGTGTTCAGTGCGGTAAGAGCTTTTTGGTCAGATTCCACCACAAAGTGTGAGCCGAGGAGGTAACGTTCCAGTTTTGTGATTGCCCATACTAATGCGAGGAGCTCTCTTTATCCAGAACGGAGTATTTGAGTTCGCTCTCCGTAAGTTTTCTGGACACGTACATCACCGGAAATAAGGTGCCGTTATATTCCTGCATCAAAACTGCAGCAATAGCGTAAGAAGATGCATCACTGCGAAGAATGAAAGTGAGATTTTTGTTAGGCAACCTCAAAAAAGGTTCATTTGAAAAAAAAATCGTTTTATATAGTCTAACGCCGTTTGGTGATCCTGCGACCACTTTATTACATTAGATGTGCCTTTCTTCAGTAGAGACGAAAAAGGTGCAGTTATAGTAGACAAATGAGGGATGAATTTTGAATAGAACTGTATTAGTCCTAAAAGAGATCTAACTTGTTTTTTTGTCTTAGGTGCCGAGATGTTTAAAATTTTAGAGACGTTACTGTCTTCTGTATACATGAAACCATGACCTATGCGGTGACCCAGAAATGAGATGTCATGAAAACCGACAAAAGCCTTTGAAGGTTTCGCTGTTAAGTTATAATCCCGTAAGGTAGAAAGTAAAGCTTTTAATCCATGAATATGTTCATCCCAAGAGTCACTGAAAAGACAGATGTCATCTATATAAGTAATGACATCGGGACGATGAGACAATATGCGGCGCATCATGCGTACAAAGGTAGCTGGCGCATTCATTAATCCGAATGGCATAAAATTCCATTGAAAAAGACCCCGTGGCGTCGAGAAAGCGGTGAATGGCTTTGCTTTAGGAGTGAGTGGCACTTGCCAATAGCCCTTTGAAAGGTCAAATTTCGAAAAGAATGTGGCATGAGATAAACCTCTCCAATAAGTCGTCTAAAAGAGGTAACGGTTCCGCATCGAATTTTGTAACTTTGTTTAATTTCCTGTAATCTACGCAAAGACGTATATTGTTGTCCTTCTTCCTAATGATTACCATAGAAGAAGAATATGGTGATGAAGATGGTTCAATTATATTTAATTGAAGCATCTCATCCAATTCCTTATCAACCTTATCACGAAAGTGTAAAGGGATAGGATATGGGCGAACTCGAATAGGCGTATCGTCAGTCAGAATAATGTCATGTTGGATGACTGACGTATGACCTGGGATGTCAGTGAGGACATCCTCATACGAGTGTAGAATATTAGAGACTTGCTGACGTTGATCAGCCGAAAGAGTAGATGAGATTGTAACATCATTCCATTTCTCAGTGGAATGGAGTGGTACAACTGGTATTGGTAGTTGTACATCATCGAAAGAAGATTCTTCTTCTTGGATGACTGACAAACTAGAATAGTGTTGAATAGGAGGTGTAGGATCGTCAGTTGCCTGGAACACTGACTGTAGATAATCAGGACGTGAGTAATACTCCTTCAACATGTTAATGTGGAAGGTTTTATGTTTACCATTAACATCAACGATGTAGTCGACATCGGATATTCTTGAGATGATCCTGAAAGGACCTCTCCAGGTAATTAAAAGACGATTGTTATGCGCAGGGAGTAATACAAAAGCTTCGTCACCAGGAATAAGCTGGCGAAGACGTCTATACTTGTTTGCAAATAGACGAGCTTTTTCTTTGGCTTGTTCGGATGATGCAGTAGCTAGTCTACAAGCATCTATGATTCTCTTTCTCAGAGAGATCACATACTCATAAGAGGATTGAGTTTCCTCTTCAATATTCTCGTCAACCAATAAGTCGTGGATTAACGACATCGGACCGCGTGGTTGCATGCCAAAAACTAGCTGGAATGGAGAAAACCCCGTGGCTTGATTTTGTACTTCGCGATACGCGAACAGAGCAGCGGGTATGACCCGATCCCAGTCTTGGGGATGGTCTTGGGTCATCTTACCCAACAACTGCTTGAGTGTCCTATTGAGACGCTCAATTAACCCATTTGACATCGGATGATAAATAGAACTAAGAGATCTGTCTATACCTAATGTCTTCATAACTTGAGACATGGATTCAGAAATGAACTGAACCCCATGATCCGACAAGATTTTCCGTGGAAAACCAATGCGTGAGAAGATTAACATCAATGCCTCTGCTACACTGGCAGATGAAGTGTTCTTGAGAGGGATGGCCTCAGGCCAACGAGTGCACATATCAATGCACGTAAGAATATGCGTATGCCCTCTAGCAGATGGAAGCATCGGACCAATAATGTCTATAGCCATTTTATCAAATGGTCTAATCGGGATGTCCGCAGCTTGAATAGGAGCCGCATGAAATGGACCCCGTACCTTAACTTCCTGACATATCAAACAGGACCGACAATAGAGAGTGATGTCCCTATGGACGCCTGGCCAGTAGAATGCCGAAAGCACTCTGGTTTTGGTACGCGAAAAACCCATATGGCCCGCACATTGCGAGTCATGCGCATGTCGTAATATACGAGATCTCATAGAGGATGGGACTAAGATCTGATAACATAAGGATGAATCCTTTTCCCGTATTACTCTAACCAAAATCCCATTTTTAAGTATAAAGTCATGTCTAGATTTTGCAAGTTTGTTGCTGGTATTCTTTTTGTTCACATACTGAAAATTTTTTTTTAATGAATCATCATTCTTTTGCAATGTTGCAAACAACTCCCGTGAAATAGGAGCATCATCATCACAAGTGGTATGAACTGTAGGTTCAATAGGTGTATCATGCGACATATTAGTAGCTTGCGCTCTAGTCACTACTGCATTTGCAGTTTGAATATGTCGCTCTTCCCATTCAGCAATTTGCTGTGGTGTACTCTTTAATACCATGTATGCGACCAAGTATTACATCACAAATTGGATTCGGAAGGAGACATGCCTGGATCTTTCCTGAAAAAAATGGTGTATTAAGGTCAATAATAGCAGTGGGAAATGTTTCAACGGTGCCACCAAAAGTCACACACTTGACAACCCTGCCCGTGGCACAACTTGGGTTGATCAGCGAAGTCCGGACGCCCACAGTACTACAACCTGAGTCAAATAGGAGAGAGCATGAAATGTTGTTGACAAATCCCTTGTTAAACTTAAGAGAGCCCTGTCCCTGGTGTACTGACGCAGCAGTGGCCGTACAGACTACAGGTAGACTAGGCAAGGTATGTCCGCAACGCAGCGTCGTGATCGCCTTAGGCTGGAAAAGAGTCGAGCATTCTGGACAGTCTTTCACCTGGGTACAATCAAGAGAACAAGACATAGCATTGTGAGTTTCAGCTACTTTACCCTGTTCAATGTTAGCCTGTGTATCACTTAAAGCGACATTAGAATGTCTACCCGTATTACTCGACGATCTATCTCTACGACGCGATCGATTTTGATTATTTGCATTAAAATTGCCATAATTGTCGTTTCTGCTTGAGTTAAAATTTGGATGAGTCCGATAATTTGTATAATTAAAGTTATGATGTTCTTTAAAATTTTTATTCCAAGAACCTTGTCTGTTTTGCGGACCCTGAGATCTTGATCTCCAGTTTTGTTTATTATAATGTCCTTGATTATTTTTAAAATTATTGTTACCAAAATCTCGCGATCTGTGAGCTTGGTTCCAAGAAACATTAAATGGAGCAGATTGTTGAAATTGCTTCCCTTTGTAAAAGTTATCATTGTTAAAATTGTAATTATTTCCCTTATTGACATACCTGTCAGCACTAAAGGAACGATTTCGTGAAAAATTGTTTTGTTGTGCTGCAAAAGCAACAGGCAATTCATTCTTAATCTGTGCATTACTTAGATCCATGGTTGGGTGAGCAGTGCAGAAATTTTTTGCATGTTCTTCTAAGTCTTTCATAGATAAAGGTTTCCGTTCGTGTAAAAATGCGAGAAATGTAGGATTTACAGACGATAGTACCTTATCGCGCATCAGTAAATCGAAGAGACCTTCATACGACTTTTCAATTTTGGATAATTCGATCCATCTTTCTAGGGTTAGTCGTATTTGTGACAGAAAATCACTGAAATTTCTGCTTGATTGCGGTAGCAATGTACGAAATCTTAATCGGTATTCATCTTCTGTCATTTGAAATTTCTTCAGAAGTGCGGCTCTAAGAGCATTATAATCATTCTTCTCATTAATACTGGTAGTATGATAAACTGCTAAAGCATCCCAGTAAGTAACCTGGATAAATATGTGCAATACAGTGTTTTATCCACGTTATAAGACCTACAAGTGGCCTCAAATCTATCTAGGAAAAATATTACGTCATCCGACGGGGGATTAAATTTAGGTAATTTAAGGTGAATTTCCTTAAAATGATCATGTCTGGATGAAGTTTGGCTTTCAAAAGTTCTCTGAGAATTAGCTTCCTGAGTTAACCTAAGTCTCTCATATTCTGACTCTGCTAATTTCAGTTCATGCTGTCGTTTTTTTTTTTCATTCTCTTCCATCTCAAGCTGAAGTCGTTTTATATTTTGTTCAGCTATTAATCTTCTTTCTTCCATTTCCTTTTGTTTATTTTCCATTTCCTTTTGTTTAACTTCCATTTCCTTTTGTTTAACTTCCATTTCCTTTTGTTTAACTTCCATCTCAATTTTAAGTCTTTCTTCAGCCTCCCTTTGCTTCTGTTCTGCCTCTCGCTGAAATCGTTTCTCTTATAATTCAGCGGCTAATCTCATTTTTTTCTCCTCTTCCTCAGCTATAAATTTCCTCTTCTTTTCATCCTCCTCAGCAGTTAATCTCATTTTTTTCTCATTCTCCTCAGACTCAATCCGTTTTTGATCTGCCTCAAATTGAAGTTTTTCTAGTCTTAAAGTTTCTAACTTTCTCTGTTCGGCTTCTATTTCTTGAGCTTTCTTATATTCTGCAAGTGCAAATGCTTTTGCTTCATCAGGAGCCATCTGAAGAGCTTTTGCTTGCTTAATGAAATAATCTAGTGAATACATTATGCTTTATAAGTAGTCACAATACTCTTGATTTATAAAATGATAATTAATCAATGTAAATTAATTAACCTTGTTACTATAACAAGTGTTCTTCGTTCCTGTCCTAGAACGGTATCTTTTGTTATCATATAGTTATGAAATATATCAATAATCAATATAGTAATTTATGTAATGAAATGTCATGAAATCAACAACGTGAAAGACAATAGAAACATTACCGACAAGACACACGATAATCAAAGACGAGTGAACACAATCGTAGAAATCAACAAAAATAGAAATGTGTAACTAAAATAGAATATCGTAAAAATTTACGATGACAACTACGATCAGATACTCAACAGGACAATTGACAACACAGTGTAAAAACATAGGTTTTGTAAAAAACTGAACGACAGGAAAGGTGAGACGGACGCATAATACAAACAAAATTCATCATAAAACTAAATACGAGTAAAAATAACTACCAAAAACAACAAGTAAACGTGACGAAACAGCTAAACAGATACTATCATAAGGAACAATTAGCGATCGGAACTTCGGCAAGGTTTCTAGCCTTGGACCGGAATTATCGCTCAATTGAAACTTACAAGTTGAGCCCTACAGAACGTCTGACGAAGAGCCCGAATTGGCTTCGAGATGGATCTCGTTCGTCAGATCAACCTCCCTACCTCCCACGACGAATGTACAACATATAACATATAACATGGAAAATGTAAAGATGGACATAAGTATAGAAGGCACAGCTAAAAGTAATAAAATGTACAACGAAAGCACGTTATACTCATCTCGCGTGTGCCGGGAAAAAAACAATGTGCCTCGTCTCCGTGGATGTACGTCTGAGGATAAAATACTTCGCTCTGCGTATATAACAACAGCTCGCACGTAATAATGACGAATAGGTGATCCCAAGGCAGTCAGTCACTGTAAAACTTGACGTGGAGGTTGATTGATGACCTTGAGCATTTGGTAACCGTAAGTTGATTCTGATTCATCATCACACTAGGTTCCAAGTTTGAGATGTTGTCGCCTTGAAAGTTCAAATCTTCTTTTCAACCGATACTTGGATTGAGTACGTTCCTGTGAAATTATTTATTTCCAGACCACACTGGCATACCATTTACTGTTGGGTCCGTTCATTCTAATGGTGAAGAACTTCATTACGCGAATGGTTGCAAAGGAACAAAAATGTCAGAAAATGTTCTTCAAAACGAACTCCAACAAGTAGTGTTTAACTGGTCACTTACTGGCAGCACACAAGTCTGTGATGACTGTACATATATTTTATTTAACGTGACACATACGGAGTGGAACACACAAGACGATCATGGTTACAGATTACAGATGCAAATGTCATACTTTAAAGTTGCTGATCATACTCTTAAATTCTTGGAGATTCTTCAACAATCAAGTCCTCTTCTATCCAAGTGAGCTGAGGATCACTTCTGTTACCCTCTAATATACATTTACAATGAAGTCCGTTGACCTTCTTCCAAGGACGTCTATCGTGGTAAACGGATTCATGTTCAAGGATCAATCTTTGATATCATACCCGTAAAATTCCCAGACTTTCTTCATACAATACTTATGTAGCATATATATAATCCAGACAAAGTCATACACGGCAATACAATCAGGTTAGAGTCTTCTGTTGACTAACCTCTCCCAAAATCCATGCCATGACTTTGGCATTGGCGAAACGGCATATTAAAACATGTGAAGCATACAAAATCAATTAACTTCGTTTCCTCGTAGGTATCCTCCCTCTACGGTAATTCAAACAAGGCAATCGACTCCGTTTGTCCATTCTAGGAATGACATACTACGATGGATTCCCGCTAGACCATAACTAGGAGCGGCCTGATACTTCAATTAAAAATCAATAAACATTCAATGTGAAATGGGGCGACACTTACATGATACTTCCACTATTGGCTTCGACATGAAGACCAATATATATATCAATAGAAATAATGGCTTCCACAAACTTGCCACGAATACAAGAAATATTCCACGGACATCAACATGGTCCGTACTGCCCCATACAAAACATGACGTCACAATCCCTAAACTAGGTTACCCGTGCGTCCAAAGCAACTCACACTGCATTGTGCACGTCAGTGCGTGAATCAATCGAACGCTCAAATAATATAACTATATTAAGACTGGTGCGTACATTTGGCAGGACCGAAGACTACCCCCTTAGGTAATAAATGTACGTAACAGGAACTCATAGACTTAATAATCATATCAGAAACTATCTTCTTCCTTATAATAGATCACAGCGATCAACAGACTTCGGACTGGTCTCCGACATGGCATTCACCAGGCATTCCATCATCACGGAAGACCCCTTTTCCCTCTCCGCATGCGCAGAAACTGCCTGACCCCAACGTTCAGTAGAAGGAAAAATAGTCCCACATAGACATACAAAGATATCACGATATAAGACCGAATCGTCTGAAATAGACACGGAGTAAACATAGACTCGGACCATAAACATTCCTGCATAAACCTAAGCAAGAACAATCTGTTTCTGGCCCAACAAGGAACAGACCACCAAAATCTGGATTCATACGCCAAATTCGATATCCAGGGGAGATAACCCATATAACAAAAGTATCAATCAATCATGGGTGATATATCTTTGACCAGGAAAGCATCCTGATTCTAAAAACAAATACTTTCCCTCAGCCAAATAAATATTATAATAACTACATACATTGCCACCAGTAATCTGTTGGTAACAGAAAGGTTTTCACATCTCAAGGTCGTTTTAGGACAAATATAAATTTAATAAGAAAAAGGTATGTAATGTTGATTAACGTTAATTACATTTATGAATTATGAATTTGATTGTAACTATAAACAATTGTGTGTTTGTCCACGAGAACACCTGCAATGGAGTCGTTTAATTAGGACGTGAGAAAGGCAAGATACGCGCTGAAATCAGCATTTTACACTGTTGTCAGGTTTACAGAAATCATGGATTCCTGACACTTTCCCAGAAAACAGTAGAGAAAAACAGGTGCCGGGTTCAAAATGAAGGGGTATAAATACTAAACACTAGCACGGTCAACAACAACTAGAGACCGATAGATTAGATTTTATGGAGATTTAGATTTAGAGAATTATAGACTTTTAGAGATGAACACTACAAATATACGAAGTTTGTTATAGGTCCACGGGCTAGACTAGCTAATGCGTGGACAAATGATAAAGAAGGAAAGATGTGTAGATTTGAATCGATACTTTTTGTTGGGAATAGCTAATAATAATAAAAGTTAAGAAGAGCATTTCTAGATAATCGTAGCCAGTGTTAGAATAACTCCTAGGATTGTAACGAAGTAAGAAAGAGAGACAGTGGTTCTGAAGCTGTTAACAAATGATCTTAACCCGCTAAGTTAAAGCGTTTCGTTGCTTTTTATGTAATGAAGAGAACAATGATTCTCAGGTTTTTGTCCTTATGGGGACCAGAATATAATTAGTTGAGAAGAATGAAAGCAGACTTTCTCAACTTATTAGATAATGATAGAATTAGTAAGTGTAGTACAAAAGTAATAGAAATGAAAATTATAATTGTTATACAAGTGTACATTGCATGCTTGAACATTCTTATATCCAACTTTTAATCTTAATAAACATGTTATTATTCACTGGATTGTCGTCAGTGATTAAACTTATTATTGTTAGTGGTTTATAAAATGTTTGTCAGTGAAACGGTTAGTTATCGCGGTGACTTTATTAAGTGTCGTCAATGACTTATGTGTTATTGTGAGATAACCGGTGTCAACAAACTAAAGGTGAGAGATGACATTAAACTATACGCAACATCATGTGCCAAGAAACATCAAAATGTACCTGTAGCTGCATTCTCATCCGGACGAACCTACCTGGGTTGTCCAAGATTGCACACAATAATATAGACTGGTGGAAATAAACATCTAGGGCGTATAGCCTTTCTGACCACTGAACCCTTATATAAACGCGTACATAAACATAACATGTGCCTGGTGTTAATACGGTGCAATCTGATCTGAACATTGAGAACATTTGAACACTTAACATTATCAACAAACGTTTTTACAACAGAGTGTGCTCTGTTACATGATATTAGTTGGTGTAGTGACCACTGGCCCGGTTACAAACGTATGTCTTGATATATATATATATATATATATATATATATATATATATATATATATATATATATATATATATATATATATATATATATATATATATATATATATATATATATATATGGGAGCCGCGCTGGTGTAATGGCTTCGGCGTTGTACTGGCGACCAGGTGTTCATGGTTCAAACCCGGGCGTCGGCGTTTGAAGAAATGTTTACGGCCGGAAATTTGACTGAATAGCCTGAACGGCTCCTGTGATAAACCCTCTGTGGATGGGAAGGAGCGAAGCCTGACCGGGTTGGAAGGAAAGTCCTCAGGTTCCCCAGCCTCGCAATGACATGTCATTGGGCCGAAGGGGCTGAAAGCCCACGTGCCGCTGGTTAAGAAAGAAAAAAAAAAAAATATATATATATATATATATATATATATATATATATATATATATATATATATATATATATATATATATATATATATAGAAAGCCATGCATGTCTAAGTTCACACTGCCTCACGGTGAAACCGCGAATGGCTCATTAAATCAGTCGAAGTTCCTTAGATGACACGATCCTACTTGGATAACTGTGGCAATTCTAGAGCTAATACATACTTACCGAGGGCAAGTTCCATATCCTACTAGTGACAGGCTGTTGCTACTGGTGTCAGACTGTAACAGCCAGACCGTTCCTCTGACATCCAGGCCGGGTCATGCTGCATGGGCAACAGCTCGATCTACATTTGCCCAACCTCGTGCCACCGAAAGTTATTTCGGGAGGTACGCTCCTTTGGTCAGAAATGACTGGTAGGGAAGATAATATATATATATATATAATGATAGGAAACTCTTTACAGAGCGATACAACAGGAAGCAATCTGATCATCAGATGACATTAAACTATACGCTACATCATGTGCCAAGAATCATCAACAAGTAGCTGCATTCTCATCCGGACGTATGAACAAGAATCTTCAATATATATATATATATAAGATTCTTGCTCATACGTTTGCTGTCATACCTATAATACCTGAATCAACTATGACAGTTTTGTTTTAAAATAGCATGTAACAAATTTAATAATCAATTAGTTTTTAACAGGTTAAAGTAATGATGGGAAAATGCTGAATTTTTGATGTATATATAAAAAGTGTCTTTACTGAGACAGAGGTTAAGGAGTTATAAAAAAAAGCTGGTAGTGATAGAGACACGGACAGACTTGATAAAGTATTTCAAAGAGGTCATATTAGGGATGGATGAAAAAATTGCCTAGAAAAATCACAAACAGCCAATAAAAGCTGGGGTTGATTGTCAAGTCCTGTAAAGGATAAGCAACTAACTAACTAACATAGTAGGGATAGAACTAGGGAAAAAGCGTATCACCCAGAAACAAAATGCAGAATAAAAACTGAATAAATAAAAATGAACGCGGTAATATAATGTTGGAAGGATGAGGACGAATAGAGAAATACAAAAATAAGCAAATCAAATTTAACAAAAAAAAAAAAAAAAAAAAGGAAGAGATGCTATGCAGTGAGGAAAAAGGAGAGATAAGATAGGAGCAGAGGGATGGGCAGTTTAGGGAGATGGAGACACGAGATAATAGTGAGACGGTGCAGTCATAGGTTAATGGAGACACGAGATAATAGTGAGACGGTGGAGTCATAGGTTGATGGAGACACGAGATAATAGTGAGACGGTGCAGTCATAGGTTGATGGAGACACGAGATAATAGTGAGACGGTGCAGTCATAGGTAGATGGAGACACGAGATAATAGAGAGACGGTGCAGTCATAGGTAGATGGAGACACGAGATAATAGTGAGACGGTGCAGTCATAGGTTGATGGAGACACGAGATAATAGTGAGACGGTGCAGTCATAGGTAGATGGAGACACGAGATAATAGTGAGACGGTGCAGTCAAACAAATGTATATTAAGTCGAGGAAGATGAGAGCAACTGACAATAGACATGGAGTACATTTGAAAAGTAAGAACACAAAATTGAAAAAAGGTCATTACGAGGACAAAAGACAAAGAAAGTAGCCAACATTGCGGCCATAAGGTCTTCGTCAGGGAAAGGAAAGCAAGTGGGGGCTAGGCGGTATTCTTAGTTGTCAACATGTTAGTATATATTGTTCCCCTTTATTGACCTCAAGACATGACATACACAAACAATCTTCTGTCACACAATACAGGCCATCTTTGATTGATGCAAGGGTCAGATTCTGCGAAAACCTCGCATAAACTGATACCGCGTAGATCAAATATACTAACCTACAGACGTATAAAAACATAAAACATAATGTCTGAAATGTATTTTAGCCTGACTAAAATCATGTTCCTACATTAGAAATGAGCACCAACATTAATGGAAAGATTATCTTATGCGACTTGGACATTGTTTCATGTTTTTTTTTTTCGTACGCCCGCTAATACTCGAGGCGAAATCTCAGGTTATTATTTTTATGTCTAACCTGACATTGATTTTACGTGAGTATCCCTTTATTTCTTGTACAGAGACAGGTGTCCCTCGCCATTCAGGCAAATACTCGCCGATTTCGGAGGTACCCATTGCAGCTGGGTCGGCTCAGGAGCCGCCAGTCCCTGGTCAACGACACTCCTTCAAATGTTCTCACCAGTTCTCGAGTTAATCCAGTCCAAATCCCGGTCGACGAAAAATCCTCAAATGCCGTCGCCCGGGTTTGATCCTGTATCACCCGGTCCCCAGAGCGGTGTTGTAACCACTACGCTAGCGCGGTTTCATGTTAAAATGGGGAATGAAGTTTCAAAATAGGTCAAATTAGACGAAAAGATAGCATCATCTCAACCCGTAACCCGTCATGGGTCGTAGGGGTGCCTTGGTGGAAGCATCAGCAGACAGGGTCCTCCACCGCTCTCTATCCTCAGCAATGCGTACAAGTGTGGAAAAACCGTGCCCTGCCCATTCTTTGATGTTATCGGCCCATGATTTTCTTTGCCTTCCTCTTCTCCGTTTATCTTCGACTGTTCCCTGGAGGATCGTTTTCGAAAGGGAGTCATGACGAGTTACATGACTGTAGCGAAATCTGTGAAACAATCGCTAAATTCAGTAAGATTTTACTCCTATGAAAATAAATACTGTACACCCGCCCGTGTGTGTTTGCCTATCTTCGTCCTCTACGCCAGTAGAGCGCTAAATTTTATACAGTAGTAATGCTTAGACAATGATCCCGCCGTCAAATATTACACGCTTTCCTAGTTACGTCCTTGAGACTTACAATTAACATGTGCCAGAACTGCGACACCAAACTGACGTTCTGAATTAACGTAAGATTTTAACTTTAACGCCACTAATAGTAGCGATTCGGACATTTTCCAGAAGTGTAGAACGAAACTGCAGTAAGAATTAACGCCAATATTAACGCCGCCTTGCAAAACCCCTCGTCGCTCAACACGCGGTTCTATGCCTATATCCACGCTGTTGGACACTCCAGAATATATAAACACACACACATTAGTGTATTTCGGGCTAAAAAGTAACTACAATGTAACCTTCGGCAAACGCGTTGTCGAATTGTGTGACGTTCTACAAAAGCGCTGTTTCGTTCTGAATGAGAACGACAGTTAAAGAAAAAATTACGATTTAACGTGGAAATTTTTTGAAAATATATTACGAGAGGGGGAGAAAAGGAGCATAGTTGGTAGTGTCTCAATTTTGTTGTTTACAAGCGGGGCATAGAAGGTTAGATAGAAGAAAAACTTAGATAATTTTCTTATATGCTAAAATAAAAGACAGTGACGAATACAATGACATTAATTGGGTAATAGAAGAGTAAAGTGTTAATGTATCTTACCGTAGATAGGAAAATATGTTATTTGAAGAATTGAAGAAGAAAAACGATAATAGTAAATATAATCAATAAACGTATAAAAATAAAAGTACTGTGTGACAGCCAGCAATGGGATCAATAATTATTTATCAGAATTTGAAACACTCAATAAATAAAGGAGATATTGACAGAAGACAGATGGACTAACAGACCACATCTTTCTCAGCTTGACAGATATTGGGATAGGGTAGGGTAGTCCAAGATTTGAAATTTGAGTTCAGTTTTGAAAAAAAAGGACGCTCGGAGCCAAACAGTCCCCGATTGGCTGGAGTCTAATATACTAACGAAGGAATAAAACTAGTTTGAAGGTAGTGGTAGTCGCCACTTGAAAAAAATTTGTATTACACTAAAGTTGTGTGAAGACAAGATATTAGTACGATCTTGTTTTGCTGATCTGCACCAGCAAGCGATCTGGATTTGACCATATTTATCGCAAATCAAACTTATTAGTGTTAATATTTCTCTGATTCGGTAAGAAAGAAAACATTTATATCATCATCATTATTATTAGTATGTATGTATTATTGAATATGTATGAAAATTATGTGGGTAGAAGTTTATCTAGAGGGAAGTCAACATCAAACTTTGTGTTGTTTCACAGGTTGTAGAAAAGCCAGACAGGCTTTCTGACACTTTGGGAGAAAGTAAAATTAAATATTAATGGGGAAATTGTTGTACAGTATTATGACATAAGACCAGGAAAACCACTGGCCGTCGTCTTCAGCAAGTCACCGTGATTGTACATGACTTGATATTATTAACTTAAAAAGTTTCCTTTGTCAAGGAAAGTGTCAAACTATAGTTTGAAGTTTATTTGACCATGAATGGGGTAACAAACCAATTAAGAACGTTAACTAATTGTTTAGTTACCATGCTGAGTCTGAATATGATTGAAATTGTTTATTAGTTAGGGAAAGAGAGAGTATATCAGAGGTTGAGTAGGACGCATTTATATCGTTCCAGGGTTTCATCTATGACTCAAAGTGTGCCCAGGTCAACCTATACCTGTATATACTTCTGCATCTAAAGAATTGAGGCAGTATCGACTGTGTGCCTCCTTGTTATATTTCAAGAGCAGAATCCTGACTTGGCAGTGGAAGCTGGTGATGTGAACATGATTCATTCGAATACCAGAAAATACTAAGATAAGAAACCGTCCCCGGGCACTTGATATATCAAACTCAACTACTCTCATTTCCCAAATGTGTATTAGATCATTCAGATTATGATGAAGACAGACGTTCTTTCAATCAATACCCATTCATAGGAGCAAGAGTAAATTGACACTGTTCCAGATTGACATATTTAACTCTTTTAGTCCCAAGCACAAAAGTAGGTTTGGCCCAAGCAAAAATGGCCACCCCAGTGCGTTTTTATTGTTGTTGTTTGGAAATAATTTTGTAAAATGTTCATATGCATAAATAACTTTGTTGTTGTATATGAAACTGAAGGTAATTGGATGTACTTTACTCTTGTGCTACAAGTATAAAAGCTTTCATTGAAAAATGATTAGTTATTCAAGGTAAAATGGAGGATATGCGCTTAAAAAATGATTAGTTATTCAAGGTAAAATGGAGGATATGAGCTTAAAAAAATCGCTTTAAAAATCTAAAATAAATATCTCAAAACAGAAACACGTTCACTCTTAAACACGTGCTGTATTTAAAAGAATGTACTTGCAGTCGGAAATGACTTTGTGTGTAGTTATAATTAGAAACAGTCTCAAACAGAGGCACATATACTAAAGGCTTTTTAAAGTCGATTGGGCCAAGCGCGTCTAACCCCTGAGCCTTTATAAAGTCGATTGGGACTTAAAGATTTAATTAAAGTTGTGAAAAATAATATACTCAGTTATAAATTGAATCACTTTGATGTAAATACTTTGAATTATCATTTTGAGTTTCAATATTCCAGTATACACAAAATTGTGATACTGGAACAATAAATTGTAAAAAAGATTTCACATTTTAAACTTAACTCTGGGTGTTGTTAATTATTTTTCATAGAGTTCTTAGGTGTATTTGTTGTCATTTTATTACAGCACCTTGTACATTACCCTAGACACTAGCCAGATAACAGACATACACCATTATTATACTTAGGAAAAAATACGTCGCAGGTTGAGGTCGTAGGGTGGTAGCAGAAAGGTTCACTGAAAACACAAACCCTATTATCTATTATACTCAGGGGCCTTCACAGCTTGACCTCTCATCTGCATAAAATTCACATTTTATCATTTAACATCAAAATCCACCACAATGACCAAACCAGGCAAACTTTCGACGTTTCGCTACTGACAAAAGTGGTTCTTTGTGGCCTGCATAGGTGTTTATCTTCTCTTTAACATAGACATTTGTTTTGTGTTCTTTATAGCAAATGCGCACAATTCTTCTATAACATTTATACTCGAAAGCCTGAATCCTTCGCTCCGTATCTGTAGGGAGTGTCCAGCCCTCGCACCCATACAAGAGAATAGATAATACAAGTGATTTGTATAATTTTATCTTCACAGGAAAACTGATGTTACTTTTCCAGATCACACTTAACCACGAAAAGATAAGTGCTGCAATAAAAGTGTGGTGAGATATGTATACGTAGCGCACAACACTACAGGTCAGCACATCATAGTGCTTACTGCAAAACTAAATAACACCAACGGGCCAGTGTTGAGCTATCTCAGTATCAGAATGTCCAAGTTTGGACTCACACATTTCTACAACCACGGAAGATTTATAAACAATTTCCCATAAAATTTTCGTGTATTCCAACACCCGTACCACACATTCCAACACCTCTACCACACATTCCAACACCCCTAAGACACATTCCCATGTTCGTTTTCTTTTCCCACACATATGGCAAATTTTCCAGAAGTGTCAATATTGCTTCGAAGGGAATCTCGAGTGTAAAACGCATTGGAGTGCATGCTGTCGCGGGAAAGCAGCGAATTCAGGGGAGTCTAATCATTTTGAGTTCCACTGCACAGATTTGCATAACAGCAACAACTTCTCTAACATTCTGAGTAGCTAGAAGAATTAGACCTTTTACGTATTAACACATGTATAGAATTAACATCAATCGAGAGGCCCCTGTAATCTGCTTCAAGTTGCACACTTGGCAGTTGAGATTTACCAGTTATGAAAATGTAGAATGTCCTTATTCGGGTTGTGTATAAATGATATGGATGTCTGCCTTTCAGGCAGTGATTTTAATTTTCAATTAATTACTTTAAAAAATAATTCTTATTAATGTATTAATTGACTGCAGATGGAGCGGGTGAAACGTAACTTTGTTTCCTAAGCTGCCGAGGGTACAGGAAGGGTAAACATCATGAGATCAACTAGCAAATACCGTGTATACATCATGTTTTTAATGGACACCATGTATACCACGCATGTGTAAATGTACGTTACACCATGTACACCACGTAAGTGTAAATGTACATTACACCATGCATATCACATAAGTGTAAATGTACATTACACCATGTATACTCGTAAGTGTAAATGTACATTACACTATGCATACCACGTAAGTGCAAATGTAAATTACACCATTTATACTAAGTAAGTGTAAATGTACATTCATTACACCATGCATACCACATATGTGTAAATGAACATTACACCATGTATACTCGTAAGTGTAAATGTACATTACACCATGCCTACCACGTAAGTGTAAATGTACATTACACCATTTATACCACGTAAGTGTAAATGCACATTACACCATGCAGACCACGCAAGTGTGAATGAACATTACACAATGTATACTCGTAAGTGTAAATGTACATTTCACCATATTAACAGTAAGATCGAAGCTCCACGAAAACAGCAGTAATTGTGAAGGCTTCCTGCATAGCTAGCGTTATGATCGAAGTGTCACAGAACGTCTGAACATGCTCTTTTGTGTGATCTCTTACACCTTCAGCCCTACGGCAGTATCATTCCTTTTTCTTCATTATTCTCACCAATCGCTTTTACTTGGCATAAATCATGCCTTTTCATTCTTGTTACTGTCTTTGTTGGATCAGTGACGTTCCAGCACTCAACTCCCCTTCGGAAGTATCTGCTATGGGACTACCTTTATCCTTTTAAACGTAGATGTGTTTACGTTACGTGGGGTATTATCAGGTGATTAGACAGGTAAACGGATTACGCGGTTATCGCTTGAGTCGATTTTGAAAGAAACAGGCCTGTGTTGCCCGATCGTTGAATAGAACCCCAGAGGGTTTGTCAAGACGGTTGGCGGTCATATCTGTCTGTCTGGCGCACCCACAGGCGTTAATTATATTAGCGCTTCCGCGGTCACCGGTCTGTATCATTATTACAGATAAATATGTCAGAAGAAAACATTGGCGGAAGGCATTATCCAGCATAGTCACACATTTGTGTGTGAAGTTGAATTAAGATGCCAGCGGAAATATTAACGCATTATTTGAAAAAGGTACGCGTTGGAATATTAAATGTAATATTTTAAAACACGTGGGGGATATTTTGAAATTAGACACCCAAGCCCAGTGCTAAAGATATTCGATTGGTTTGATTTGAGGACCGGAATAAACAATGAATTTCATTGGAAATTTCAGTGGAAACACAATCTATGATTGGAACTGAGAAGTGGGAAATATAATCTAGCGAAATCAGAGACACAGAACTCAGAGACTACATCGCATCCTCAAGCGAACAACTCTCAGAAGCCAGTGAGACATCGGACTTAGAATTCCTATATTATAAGTGACAGATCGAAGTATTTGTGAAACTTAAAACCTTAAAAGTAAGCCAGTCTTTATAAATACAAAACTCTGAAAACTTAAGGGACCAGGACTTTAAATATTTGGACTGGATACCTAAGGACTTGGATCACCCGTCATAAGAGAAACTTTCCCAGACCAAGTGTTTTGCAGATTCACTCGTCATAAAAGGGATTCAAAATTTCCAGACCAAGTGATTTGAGAACATATAACCTAAATTGCTCGTGTCCATTCTAAACTGTGCTATGAGAGTGTATATAACCCAATGGGGGTAAGTGTAACCTTTATATTACAAATGTGAATTTGACATGTGTTTCTTGCTGAGTGGTTATATATGAAGCTGGCAACTTCAACATGTGAAAATAGTATATGTATGAACCACTACAGCAAGCGCTGGTGATTTTTTCTGGCTAGTCGTTCGGAAAGCCTGACAGCAGAGGTGACCCCCAGACTCCGATTGGAGCAGTGATCAGTGATGATTAAATCACATGTGCCTCAAGTGTAACATATCATTTTGTAAGATATATGTAACATTTTAATGTAAGTTCAGGCACAAAGCATTATTCGCGCCGTCCAGACACATGTTCCCAATTTAATAGCCAGAAGAATATTAGCGAATTTTAATCATCGTTCCTGAGCTACACTGTATACTCAAGGATTTAATTCTTCTGAGAAATTAACATTGGTGGGGGGACAGCGAGAATGCGTCTGTTAATTGGCAGCCCACAAATGTACCTAGCAGAGGCATTTGTTTTTCTATTTTATCTAAAAAGTTCGTGTAACGAAGATAGTCGTGAGTGAAACGCCGGGAATCAACACCAACCGCCTAAATTGGACAAGTTGTGTAGAGAAGAGCCCTCACCACCGAAGAACGGACGAAAAAAACGGCTGCAGGGACTCCTTATATCAGTTAAGTGCTTATAAAAAGGCACCAGCAATCTGACATAATTTTCTGAACTAAATTCTCACCCTAAATCCCCGTGAAGAGAAAATTTGATTCCAATACAAAATTTCACCAATCTTTCCATATTTATTTTAACATGTTAAAGACTAATTCACTATTAAATTTGTTACATGTTATTTTAAAACCTACTGATAGAGTGGGCAAGAACATATGATATGATAGTAGGAAACACCTGGTTTAAGCAGCATCCTTGACATCTTTGGACGTGGAAAAGTCCAGAAGACATATTCATAAATCAGATTGACTACATACTAATATGCAGGAGATTTAGAAACAGTTTGAAATCTGTAATAACTAGGCCAGGAGCATACTGCAAGAGCGATCATGTACCAGAGATAGGAAAACTTAGAATAAAATTGAAGAAAGTAAAGCGAGCTTCAAACAACATCAAATTAAACTTAGCCTTACTTAAATTAAATAAGGAAATGAGTGAAAGATACAACATTACAGTAAAGAATATGTACAATGCAATAGACAAAATATAGAGTATTAATGAACAGTGGGAAATGCTAAAGGAATCAATACATGAAACATCAAAAGAAATCGTACCAGAAGTAAAGAGGACTGCAAAGAAGAAGTGGATGGCAGATGACATTTTTAAACTGACGGATGCAAGAAGAAAGAAGGAGCAAGACAACGAAGACTAAATAAGGAAATAGTAAACAAATGTAAAACAGCAAAAGAAGCATGGCTAAACCAAAAATGCAAAGAGCTTGAAGTGCAGAACCGACAAGACACAAAATCTATGTAGAAGCAAAAAAATGAGTTAGCAGGCAGAAGGACACAAGCAGTCACTGGTTGTTTGAAATTAAAAAAAGGAGCATTGTTAATGGGTCATGAGAACATGATAGAAAGGGGGACAGAATACATCAAGGAGCTGTATGATGATGAAAGATCAGTGATGAACAGTGCGGATATATAGAAGGTAAAGACACAAACAATGTTATATCTCTGCATAATATAAAAGGCAACGTTTGCCTTCTGTTACTTACAGACCTCAAGAACGGCTGAACCGATTTTGATGTGGTTTTCTCCAGCGTATTTGACATTTCTCTGGGAAGGTTTTAAGCTATGTATCATCATTTTACAACATAAGGAGGCTGAGCAGTGAAGAAAAAACTCCAAACATTCTTATCTCATTCTTATCTCAAGGGACGTAAAAACTCTACCGTTGACCCCTATTATGGGTTAACGCCTTTAGCTTACAAGCTGTATAAGTCATAGATTTGTCTCCATTTACGTTAAATCTACAAGTGCGTTGCTTTCTGTTATGCAAATTTTCTACCCGGATTCCTGACACAAGCACTACCTATCAAACCTTTAAGGGAAGGAAAATTTCAACAATACTCAGCTTTCTAGTGTTGTTCACGATACGCCTCTAAGAATACGTTACATTCACTAAATTTGCTCTGTGAATGTGTCATGACCTTGGCATTTCGCGCCAGATTCTAAATCTAGGAGATATTGGACACCCCTGTAGATTTACGAGCAACGGTTCTTTATGGGACTGAAAGGCCCGAGATCCGTGGTCGTAGTTAACTTCAAACAAATCAAACCAAGAAAACCACTGAAATACTAACGCCACCGCTGAAAGTCGTAAATAGTAGCAGTAGAAAAACGTTTTGTGCGCGTGTGAGTGTGTATGTGTGTATATATGTGTGTGTGTGATAGGTATATTATTTTTATTTAAAAAATTTCCAAACTGGAAATAATCCTAATTTCTTTAACATTATTCTATAGCAATTTAATTATGTCCTTTCATCAAGAGAAACTGAAAAAAAGTATAATATATGGGTGAAAGTATAAATGTGTATGTGAAGGAGTGGTTTTATACGTGTATTTGTTACCTATTATTGCCAATGTTTCAATGCACATGTCTTTGTAAATTTGTAAATTTCCACGGAATGTGAATAAAATTGTTAATTTTCTTTCTTTTAAATGAGCGAATGGAGTCAAAAAAAGGGCTCCCAGTTGAGGAAACATGAGTGGTGGATATTGTACATAATTTATTTGACATTGTTAGATATCATGATATGATTATACATTACATAAATCAAAACCGAATGAAGAAAGTCGTGTTGTCTATATACGTGTGATTCATACGTGTTGACTATATACTTGGCAAGATATGCAATAGTACAATTAAAATCAAAAAAAGTTAAACCTTCCTAAAACGATTCAAATCAAACCCGACTTGCACGCATTCCGACATGGACCCGGGCTAAGCCGCGTATGACCTCTAGAACTATACTGTTCAAAAAAAGAAACGCACAGCAATCCGAGGGCGCGTTTTTATGAGTTTGTAAGTAAAATTTGATGCTAGGGTATATAAAAACCAGCCCCAAATGTTCTTTACAGTGTCAAATGCACGTGTTGACCTGAATTGCATTCGTTTTTGTAATCGTTACAACGCAGTGGTCAATAGTGTTTATGACGCAATTTTTGACCACAGCTCATGTTGCGCGCACGTGAAAGCAACAAAATTTGGGGTGAACACTATTCACTGACTACGCAACTGAAACCTTATAAAAGGATAACGCTACACCAAAAAAAAATTCAGTTCATTTTCAAGCAGATATTTATGGCGTCTCTATCGATAAATTTAAGGAACATTGCTATTGGCCGACTGCATGCAGGCGAAAGTCAAAGTCAGGTTGCCAGGCTTCTAAACGTGCATCAGAGTACCATCAGTCGACTTTGGCACCGGTTCCAAGCCACTGGCTCAGTTGAAGACCGGCATCGCAGTGGACGACCCAGAGTGACAACAGCAGCGGAGGATCGCTTTAGTCGGCTTCGTCACCTCAAAGACAGGTTTACAACAGCTTCCTCAACTGCCCAGTCATTGCTTGCAGGACGTCATGTGTCTGATCAAACTGTCCGGAATAGACTGCATGACGCTGGACTTTGGGCACATCGACCTCACCGAGGACCTGTCCTTACGCGCCGCCATCGCCAAAATCAACTTCTTTGGGCCAACCAGCATCGTCCCTGGGCAGCTGGCAATTAATGGAGACGTGTCTGGTTTAGTGACGAATCTTTCTTTTTGTTGCAGCGTCATGATAGACGGAGTAGGGTTTACCGTAGGCGAAATGAACGTTTTGCCCAAAATTGCGTTGATGAAGCTCCGCCGCACGGTGGTGGAAGTGCAATGGTGTGGGAAATTATCAGTTACAACGGAAGGAGTCAATTGGTGCACATTGAAGGAGGCTTGAATGCGCAACGATACGTCAATGAAATTCTTCGACCCCATGTCCTTCCACTTTTGGCTGCCCAAAGGTCTGTGTTTCAACAGGACAACGCCAGACCCCATTGTGCACGGTTGACCACGCAGTTCCTGACTGCCAACAACATTCTCACCCTTCCCTGGCCATCCCTGTCTCCAGACATGAGTCCGATTGAGCACCTGCGGGATGAGCTGCATAAACGTGTTTGTCGCCAAGACGTTGCTCCAGCCAATTGTCGTGATCTGTTCCAGGCACTCCAGATAGAGTGGGCAGCCATCCCACAGGCCAACATCAGACGTCTGATCGCATCATGCCCAGCAGATGCCAGTCGCTGATCGATGCAAGAGGAGGCCACACACCATACTAACGGGAAAGCCCGTACGCCAAAAAACTCTCGTGACCCAGATGCAAAACAACTGTCAATTGATTGGTTGAACCCTAAGGTATTCTTGTGTGCAATTTGAACGATTAACTCATTACATTTTAAAAAAGTTATTGAATGTCAAAATTATGGCTATGTGTGTGCCTTCAGTAGCTATGCGTTTCTTTTTTTGAACAGTATACATTGTAGAGGCCACCATCCTGACAGGTTGCGGTAGCGGGGAGAAAGTCTGAATACCAAGAATCCGGGCTAAGCCGGGTATGACATCTAGAATTACATTGTAGAGGCCACCATCCTGACAAGTTGTGGTGGCGGGGAGAAAGTCTGCATACCAAGAATCCTAATGATTCCTTCCGATCTGCCGTTCAATTTTAAGAGACTCCAATTCCCTATAAAAGTCTGTTTTTCAATGACCATTAATAAAGCACAATGTCAAATGCTTCACGTTGCCGGCGTCGACTTGAGCAATTGGTCCTTCTCACACGGCCTACAGTGTGTGGCATTTTCACGAATTAGCTCACCGGAACACTTACACGTGTTGTCACTAAGTGACTGTACTTCCAGTGACGTCTACAAAGAAGCCCTTACTTAAATCTTGTGCGTTAGAAGCATACCTCAATGCAATAGTACAATTAAAACCAAAAAAAAGTTAAACTTTCGTAACACGATTCGCAGTAAATCCGACTTGCACCCATTCCGACATGGACCCAGGCTAGGCCGGGTATGACCGCTAGTATATTATAATAACATTAATAGAAAGAGCCATAGAGGTGAAGAGAGATCTGTACTTGTGCTTTATAGATTACACTAAAGCATTTGACAAAGTGAAACATGAGGAAATTATCAAAATGTTAGAAAGCATTAATATAAGTATTTAAATAAATAACACGGTATTTAATCAGTTTTACAAATTACGGTTCACAAGAAACAAGGGACGTTTCGGGTTTTACCCTTCGTCAGCCACAAACAGGTGACAAAGACAAAAATTACATATAGGTACTACAAAACTATACGATGATGAGAAATATACAACAAATGGGCGATACAAGCAGATGGAAAAAGTAAACAACAACAGTGATGAGAGAAAAAAAGAACAATAACAATACAAGAAAACCGTAAAATCTAAAAGAAATACTGAAACAAGAAAGTAAATAATCAACGAAACGAAAAAAAGAAGAATAAACAAAACTGTGGAACTAGTAAAAGTTAGCTTAGCTCGATCCAAAGAATCTGTGGAATAAAGCGGTAGTCTCTTGTCACAGAAATCACAAGGAAGTGACGTACGATAGCGACAAAACAAGAGATATAAAAAGATACGAAACGAACCAAAGAGAAAACATAAGAAGATAGATCTAAAAGACAACGAATAAAGAATGAAAAGGAGAAAAGCTACCATAGTTTATGCAAAATGATGTTGTATATCCACACCATCGGGAGCTAAAACGCCCATTTTAAAAATAAGGCGATTCTCCAACGAAAAGCGAGTCTTGTCATTACCAGCACATGAACGGAGGGCAGTGACATGTATATCGGAATTACCTGAATGGTCAGGCCTATTGAAATGAAGGGCCACCGGTAAATGTTTGTCATGATAGATGTCATTCAAGTGGTCACGAAACCTGTCTGCCAAACGCCTACCAGTTTTAACATTTAACAAAAAGCATTAACATTGGTGGAAAGGACTTGAGGTTAATAAAGAACATGAACTGGCAACAAACAGCAGCTGTAAGAATTAGAAGCCAAATAGGAACGTTTCAGCAAGTGAAAAAAGGTGTCAGGCAGGGATGTGTGATGTCACCGGATCTATTCAATCTGTACAGTGAAATTATAATGAGATCTCTACAGGACATTACAGGAATATCATTTGGCGGACATAATATAAACAACTTGAGGTACGCTGATGATACAGTCTAAATAGCAAACAGTGGAAAGGGGCTGCAGGAAATGGTTGATACAAAAGTGATAGATGATAGTGAAAATAAAGGCCTTAGCCTTAACAGCAAAAAGACAGAAGTAATGGTCGCCTCAAAAAAAAGGGCTTCCCCAGAATGCACTATCAAAGTAAATGGAGCCGCTTTAAAACAATAAATTCAAATACATGGAAACATTAATAACAACGGATGGAAGATGCATGTCAGAAGTGAAGAGCAGAATAACTCAGGCAAAAGTTGCATTCTATAAAATGAAGAGTATTTTATGCAACAATTATTTGTCATTGGAAGTAAGAGAGTTCTTCGTTGTTATATACAGTAGAACCAATCCTGACGTATGGGAGTGAGTCATGGACAATTAGTAAACAAAAAAGGAAAACACTAGAGGCAACAAAGATATGGTTTTGAAAAAGAATGTTAAAAATACCACGGACAGCCAAAAAGAGTAATGTGGATGTCCTGAAAGAGGTAAATCCGCAAAGGAAACTTATGTCAGAAGTAAGAAAGAAGCAATCCACTTTTTGGGTATGTTATGAGAACAGGAAAGCTGGAATATATCGTAACAACAGGTAAGATTGAAGGAAAAAGAGATAGGGGAAGACAAAGAGAGCAAATACTGGACAGTTTGACATCGTGGTATGGAAAGACGTCAACAGCAGAATTGATAAGTTGTACTGGAGACAGGAAGTTGTGGAGAGGCATGATCTCCTACGCTACTAGGCACGGTACTTGAAGAAGAAGAAGAAGAAGAAGAAGAAGAAGAAGAAGAAGAAGAAGAAGAGGAAGAAGGTCATTGATAACAAGGACATTTTGCAACGCACCGCAACAGCACGTTTTGCTAGTGGTTGCTTCTTTTAACTTTACTATGTCAAGCTCATTAAAACTCGGAGTTTTTTTAGGTCTTGAATTCAAGTAATTGAACTGGGGGGCAGTATGGTTTGTGTATGCTTGCGGAAATAGCTAGAAGTTTCTGGCTACTCGAAGCATGGGTATAACACCAGGAAAATTCGGGGGTTAGGCCCTAGGTGCAGGGGAGGACAACTTGAAAATATGAAGCACCAACTAGGGGGTATTTTTGTGTTTGGGCTGGCAGTGCGGGTCAGACTAGCCGATTGGCTAGTTTTGGGGTTCATTGCTCTTTAACAACCTTTATGCAAAGCTATAAAAGTTTTTAGAAGTGGTTTAACGTTTTTTATAGTGTTTCCTTTATGAAAGCCTCGTGTTTATCTCCTTATTTTGCCCCTACATTTCAATATTTCTAATTATTCCATGTACCGTTGCGGGGGGGAAAGCAAGGAGGGAATATTACATTTAGATCGTACAAGGCAATGCATAGGGGGGCTGTATGTCCACAACTGTTTATATGTTCTTAGAATCATCAAGATTCGAGCATTAGGAGAAAAGTCAGCGAATAATATAATTTTATTGTGACTTGATTGCGGCTGGCGGCAATGGTGCGGACAGCACCCCATCCAATGTCATATGTCTCAAGATTTCGTGAATCCAGTTACATCGAAAGGGTAGGGGTTATGCAGTGCGGGAAAAATAGTCCTAGCGATTTTGCTTGACCCCCGAGGTAGATTCGGTTGCGAGTGGATGAAATGTGGGAAGCAAGTAGGGAGCATCGGCAGAGTTGGGATACCTGCAGTAATCATTGTGCGTGAAAATGGGTGGGGAGATATTAAGCTTGGGAAAAAAGGTGATGTAGTGTTCAAACGCAATGCCACCGAACCCGACATTTTAATGGATTGGAGCATGGTCAAGTGTAGAAAATAGGTAAATAAAGAATCATACTTACTTACATGCCAAGGCTTATTTCCACAATATGGAAGGGTTTTAAATTGCGACTAAACGTATGGTGCCAGTTTTCATGGAAATGATCAATTGCTACATGATAAATGTGGCTGGGGAATACCATGGTTTGGCAGATGGGGGAGTACCGGTCATTTAAGTCGCTCAAGAATTAAGGGTGTTGGCTAGTAACAAACATACATGTGGGAGAGCGCCCTGGGTGGGTCTGGACGAGGCTCACATGTACAGCCCACCCTCTAAAGACTTATGAGGTTTATCTTTATGCAGAACGGAATCGTCAGCGTTGCTAGCTGGGACTGCGAATGGGATGGTCAATGAGCGGTTGTCTAAAGGATGGGATGTCATGTTTGACAGCGTGACCAATGTAGAGTATGACAATTGGGTAAACATAACGCATGCAGGGGGGGACGCATATATGGGTCATGCCAGGGGGAGTTCTTATACAAGAACCGCGTTCAAGAGGGTGGGGGGGTTACAGGGGGGATGTGTGAACACAAAGTGGGGGGATTGGGTAAAATCGGTTGCGACTAAATGGTACACGAGCGTGCTGAGGGGTAGGGCAATCTATGAATTAAGTGAAAATGCAAGTAAGCGCACACTTATCCTGAGAGTAAAAGTGTAGATCCCATCCGTTCATATGCCCCCCAACCATATTGAGTTTAATGAGCACAGTTTTAATCCGTCTATGCGTTGTAATCTTATTTTATACGCGGAGACCGGACATTAAATAGGGGGGGTGCATGTTACATTTTGTGGTTTCAAAGATGGATGTGGACTAGAAAAATAAACCACCATTTTTACTAGCACCTATAAAATTCTATACCCTGTCAGGGAGGGCAAGATAATACCATCACTGTAACTCCCCAAATGTGCTCACTAATAAAATACTAAAACTAATATAAATATCTATATGTTTAACCTACCAACAATACATCACCGGGGGGGTGTTCAGTAATTTACACAATCCTCCCAATCTTTTTAACAAACAAATATACTAGGGTTGGGGCGCAGAGGGGGGGGGCCGAAATATTGCCTACCAACCCAACTAAAATCAACACCAACAAACCCACAACAAAAAAATCAATTACCCCCCTAATTAAAATACATCATTACCATCTATATTTTATTACATACAAGTGTTAAAAATTTTATTGAAATTTATACCAATCTTCATATATTACCATTTATAATAATAAATTCTAATATAAGAATTAAACTTACATAATATACATTCTTCAGAACCAATCCTCTCATTTTTCCCAACCTCATTTATATCACTAACCTATTATTATACATATCCCCTATATTATATTTTCACAAATCATATATCATAATTTAATATTTAATATTAATTTTTTTTATCATACTCAAATTAACAAAAATATCCAATATATTAACCAATATATTAAAATATCAACTGTTTATTGATTCATCTAACAAACAATATCCTCAAAATTTATTTTTTTTATATCTAAATTCAATTTAATAATATTACCCATAAATATCCACACCATTTCAAATTTACACTTTTAAATTAAATAAACAAATAATATTATGCTTAAATCTACTATTACATTTTCATATACTTATTTTAAATATATATATAATTTTATAATATTGTGTTTTTAAATTAATGTTTATATATTTTATATGTTTAATGATTTTATATTATAAAGTTTTTTTATAGGATTAATAATGTTTTTAAGATTTTATTCTTATTATTTTATATTATTGTTTGTAGGTCAGGGTGATGGAGGAATGCCGTCATATGAAAAGGAAAAGGGGAGGGGCCATAAAACGAGGATTAACTAGGGTGAATTTGTGGATGTTGGTATAAAAAATATTTATGATCTGGGGCAGGGGGATGGGGGGACTAGGGGAAAGCGTGAATGGGGGCAACAGGTCCTACGTGGAATGGATGCGTGGGTCATGGGGGGTAGGTAGGTGTTGGGCAGACGCGAGAGTGGGCTGGGGGGAAGGGCTGGTGGGGAGTGAAGCGGCTGGACTCAGGGAAGACTGAGGTAGTGGAAGATGAGGGTCTATTTACACTGGTACCCGGTTGCGGGGGAGCTCGTTGTTAAGTGGGCTTCGGTTTACGTGGTGGGGGGAATATTGGTTGAGAAAAGGGGCAGGATGGGCAACAAGTGTGTACAGTGTATGGGGCAGGTTTTGGGGTGTGCGAGATGCGAGTGGAAAGTGTCAGGAGGAGATGGGAAGGAGGGGTGTCCATGCGGGGCGGTGGTCGGTATTTTTCGGTAGGAGGAGGGTGCGAGGGCCCGGAAAGCGCAGTCATGTGACCTGGCGTAGGCAGTGGGATATGGGAGAGGAGGCGGAAGGGTTTGAAGGGGGGTTGGGGACTGAAGGGCGGGAAGCGTGAAGGGCATGGCGCAAGACGGAGCTGAGGGTATGGGGTAGGGTGGTCGGGAATGGCGTTGCAGAGATGGACGTGGAGGGAGAGGGTTAGTGTGTGGAGAGCGCGTTACCCGGGCAGGTTGGACCACGAAATGCTGTCGTAGGTTGTGGGAAAGGGGGACGGGAATCCGGGGACACAGATGGATGGAGCCCACGGGTGGTTGACTGCGGCGAAACCTGACCATGGGGGAAGTTATACTCGGAGGCTGTTCTGGACAGGATGGTAGAGCACCGGACGTGGGTTAATCGCCGAGTCGGCGGAGTGGACTCATTCGGGAAGGGGAGGGAGGGGCAGCGCCGTGTCTGGGACTGAACTGGTGTGGGGAGGGAGTTGGAACTATCCCAAGGAAGGCAGGACGTAGGAAGAGGGGACTGCCTAGTGTTGGGATGGATAAGAGAATGCTTTGATTCCAGGGGGGGAAAGCAATGGTGCAGTGTCCTGTAACAACTACAATGCTTTCTGGGCAGTGGTTGTGAGAAAATGACCAAGGGGAATTGTGTCCCGGAGGGTTGGTGTAGCGCCCAACGCCGGCCCCTAGGGTAACTGGGTTAGGGCCATAAATCCAGGGTATACTATTTTCTAGCCAGTCACGAAGGGAGCCAATTTTTGGCTCACTAGTCTAGACAGTGAGTCAGGACCCAACCGGAACCCCATTTGACGCCGAACCGGGATAGGCGATAGGGATGAAATTGGAGAGAGAGTATGATTCCAGCGATACGTTGTGTTATTGGGTGGTTTGGGCCCTCGGAGCAGGAGTGGGCGGGGAGGGGCGGGGGGCTGGGCCAGGGGAAAAGGGGCTTGACTAAGATGTCCTAGTTGGGGGGGGGTAGGCTTATATGGAGGAAATAACCCGCTACAAAATATCCACATGGTAGTTGGCGGGAGATAAATGGGGGTTTGGGCGGGGCGTGGGAGGTGGATTGGAGGCGACGGGCTGTCGTTAGATGATACGATGAGAAGATGGTGCGGTATAGCAGAGGTCGTAGGCGGGGAATGGGGAGGGGGGCGGGAAACGGGGGTGTTGGAGGAAGATGTGGGAAGGTGCGGACTGTATTCCATCATGTTTATTTTAGCTGTTCGCAGGGCTTTTGCCTAAGCTTTGAATTGTTTGAAAATTTTTGAAAGGCTCTTGAGATAAGGATTACCTGTTCATTGTTTAGTTGTGTATATTTGCATCATTCCCTTTTTAAAAGTGAATGACCTGAGAGGATTTAGTCATTTTTTTCATCATCATTTTAATTTCTGCTTCCCATGGAACATGGAACCACTACTACAGCATGTATCTTGTAGGATTTGAACACCAGACATTCACACGCACCTGTAGCCGTGGTTTCTATAGTAGTCTGTTTAACATGATGAGGGCACCAGCTCCATGAACAAAACTTATATTAGTCGACTTGTACGACATGCCTGATGGAGCGGTCGGCCATGTTCTTTAGTTATCTCATCAGACACACCCCCTTGAGCCCTCCATGTGGTCATTCATATTCAGCGCTTTCCAGGAAATCTTCTACCAGATATTTGTTTTTTCTGTGTTGACATTATCTTTTGTTTCTCTGCCTCAGTTGTCATCAATATTGTGTCAACATCTGGACTATACTCATAGAAGGCTATAAGTTGTTAACATAACTTTGATCAAGCCAAACTGGTAGGTGATGGCTCTTTATTTATTTATTTTTTTTTTTCAATGAGTGATGCTTGTCAGTTCTGCTGAAGAGTTCTCATATAACAAAAGGACATGTGTTTGTGATTGAGACATGCAGATAACAGGAAACTGTATATATATGCTAATTATAACCCATCAAAGATTGGACGGAATATTCGTAATCAAATTTTTTTTTTAAATGTTCGCAACTGTGCTTTCGAGAACGTTTTGTAAATACTAAATGACTATTAAGCTCAGCTGATAAACAAACAGGCCGGGATGGTGATGCCAGTGTGTACAGACGGGGATGGTGATGCCAGTGTGTACAGGCAGGGATGGTGATGCCAGTGTGTACAGGCAGGGACGGTGGTGCCAGTGTGTACAGGCAGGGATGGTGGTGCCAGTGTGTACAGGCAGGGACGGTGATGCCAGTGTGTACAGGCAGGGACGGTGATGCCAGTGTGTACAGACAGGGATGGTGATGCCAGTGTGTACAGGCAGGGATAGTGATGCCAGTGTGTACAGGCAGGGATGGTGATGCCAGTGTGTGCAGGCAGGGATGGTGATGCTAGTGTGTACAGGCAGGGATGGTGATGCCAGTGTGTACAGGCAGGGATGGTGATACCAGTGTGAACAGGCAAGTATGTACTCCATGCTGAGAAATCAGGTTGTGCTTTCTTGGCTAGAATAAAGGTCAGGATCATCGCTGAACAGAGCGGAACTTACATGCCAGCAATCTCTAGCCTGAGAATGGAGGTAGAGGCAGTTATCGCAGCGCTGATGTAATTGTCTGAAGCTACATTAACCAGGGGAGTTATTGTGTCGAGACTTACACGTCATGTTTGTCCCCACTTTAGGTGCTCTCGAGGTCAGTCTGTCAGCTCTCTCATTGCCACGTACCACTGCATAACCAGAACAGTAGATCCACTCCCTTTCTTGAAGACTTGAGAATTATATTGATGTTTTCCATTCCTACCGCAGCCATCCGTTCTGAACTTTCCAAAGCATGGCTTGAGAGTCTGACAATATAACTGCCCAGCTTAACGGAGTTTCAGACAGCCACCTCTGTGCTGCGGTAACTGCCTCTACTTCCATTCTCATGCTGTAGATTGTTGTAATGTAGGATCCATGCTACAGCTCTCCTTGTCCATTGCCCCAAGATCTGCACTCTCTGTTACGGTTAATGATGACCTGCAGGTAGTTTATTCAGTTCTCCTCTGACTTATTCCACTAAACCCTATTCCTTACACTCTTTTGAATTTCTATTAAAAAAATCATTGTTATAAAAAAAAATAGGAAAGGAAAAACTGCACGGTTTTATAACGGATACCAACACCTAATGTCGTTATGGTTACGCTGCAATAATCACGCATGCGCAAAACCAGCTGTGGCGATGATGACATTATAACTGAGTTGAAGTACTGCTAATTTTGTTTATTTGTTTTATTTATCAAGGAAACAATAATGCTGGTCTACTTCTGATAGTTTGTAGTTAGGATCTATAATGCCGTTACATGATGGGCACATCTTCGACCCTGTCTACAAATTTATATAGAGTAAATGACGATTCCGTATTTCTGGATGTGTGGATGAATGTATTTATTTCTGTTATTGTTTTTTTTTTTTACATATAGTATAGTTGGCCCTTTAGCCATAACTGACCTTGGGAATGTGACCTTGGGGTGATAGCCTCAGCTGATTTAATTCATGGTGGTCCTTGTTTATTGTTTTTGTCTGCTTGTTGTGACAGCTTCTATTCTCTCAATCTGAGGTGGCGCTATGAGGGGGGGGGGGGGGGCATCATCATCACTTGTTGTGACAGCTTCTATTCTCTCATTCTGAGGTGGCGCTATGAGGAATCATCACCACTTGTTGTGATCGGCAGCTTCATACTCTCAGGTTGTTGGATGTATCTCCAGGGTTGTCTTTCTTGAACACATCTTTGAACCTCAGCTGCAGGCGGACGGCTGTTCTTGTCCCATCTGGCAGTTATCCGTAGAAGGTATATTCAGGGATGCGACCATCTTCCATGCGGCAGATAAGGCCAAACGAGCATACAATATTTGTAATCACTTTTTCCACAGGAAGTTGATATTTTGTCATTGTTTATGTTAGATTTTTGGTGGTCAAATCAGTAAACATGTCGGAGAGAAGTCATTGTCTTCTTGCCGTCTGATATTACTGTTGCTCATCCGCTGTATTTAAATCTTTATCTTCGTGCCTTGTGTAATTTACAAGCTTTGTTGTATTATTCATAAATCGAGAATTCTCCTGTCTGGTGCGACAACTATACGGTTTCATTGAGGGGGGAAAAAAGATTACACGCTTTTAAATAAGGATAGGAATACTCAGTATAAACAGGCGAGTTTGTATTTTTATTTTAAGCACGGCTGGCTCGTTTCTTACCTGACGTTATTGCATGTTTGGACAATGTATCGTAAGTAAAAGGCATAACAATAAAATGTTAGATCGTAAAGAAGGTGAAAGGCAGAAACACTTGTCCGACGTGGAGACCACTTATGATCATTAGATTGCCTCCTGTTACAGCGCTCTGTATCGAGTTTACTGGTAATCGTACGTTGTATCAGGTGTGATGATTGCAGAGTAAAAAGATTACTCATGCGCAAAACACCTACTTCGGCTATGTTAAACTATTTATTGCATTGCTTTATCGGAATGGGTCACTGAAGATTAAAAAAAAGTATCGGAAAACCCACAAGTTATAATTACTCAGGGACAAAAAAGCGTTGGCATACCCAAATACGCATCACTTATCGATAGCCATTTAGGCGAAATTTGACCTTTCAGCTTTACTTCAACTGTCTGGGCCGAACCATTCAACCATCGACTGCTTTTAAGTTTTCTGTAGGGATTGTTTATTTGTAGATGTTGCTAGTTTGTGTACAGTGTCGTTGCTCGCGTCTAACGGCAATAGGAAGGAACGCCCTTCCCTCTTCTACTTGGTCCACGCCTGCTCTCCTACAACCACACTATATGAATCTCATTAAGGTCTTCTTTGACTTCTCTCATCGTCATACAGGCTTTTTCTCAAAGCGGTTGTTGAAGCCATTTTTATCGAATTGGTCCTACTAATGAAGCTGCTATTTCTGGACAGCAATGTTCTCCCGTAAGCTTGGCTTACACCACACAGTCTGAAAATTAATGTGATAAATGATATGTGAACCTGATGTCACCATTTCTCCATCAGGGTGTGGCTTATGATAACCTTGCCCACGTGACCGATTGTGGCTTATCACGTTGATGAACTTGAAAATGATGAATTTACGGCTCGCCGTAGGATGAAAATGCATTGATAAGACCAGCTGATAGCATTACAAGGTAGTCGTTGATTCCATCACGTAAGATAAATAGAGAAAGGCAGATGAGACACTTTATAGCCGTGATAGAGACCTCACTGTTCTGGGATTCAACTTTATAGCCGTGTTAGAGACCTCACTGTTCTGGGATTCAACTTTATAGCCGTGTTAGAGACCTCACTGTTCTAGGATTCAACTTTATAGCCGTGTTAGAGACCTCACTGTTCTGGGATTCAACTTTATAGCCGTGTTAGAGACCTCACTGTTCCAGGATTCAACTTTATAGGCGTGTTAGAGACCTCACTGTTCTGGGATTCAACTTTATAGCCGTGTTAGAGACCTCACTGTTCTGGGATTCAACTTTATAGCCGTGTTAGAGACCTCACTGTTCTAGGATTCAACTTTATAGCCGTGTTAGAGACCTCACTGTTCTGGGATTCAACTTTATAGCCGTGTTAGAGACCTCACTGTTCTAGGATTCAACTTTATAGCCGTGTTAGAGACCTCACTGTTCTGGGATTCAACTTTATAGCCGTGTTAGAGACCTCACTGTTCTAGGATTTAACTTTTTATAGCCGTGTTAGAGACCTCACTGTTCTGGGATTCAACTTTTATAGCCGTGTTAGAGACCTCACTGTTCTAGGATTCAACTTTATAGCCGTGTTAGAGACCTCACTGTTCTGGGATTCAACTTTATAGCCGTGTTAGAGACCTCACTGTTCTAGGATTCAACTTTATAGGCGTGTTAGAGACCTCACTGTTCTGGGATTCAACTTTATAGCCGTGTTAGAGACCTCACTGTTCTGGGATTCAACTTTATAGCCGTGTTAGAGACCTCACTGTTCTAGGATTCAACTTTATAGCCGTGTTAGAGACCTCACTGTTCTGGGATTCAACTTTATAGCCGTGTTAGAGACCTCACTGTTCTAGGATTCAACTTTATAGCCGTGTTAGAGACCTCACTGTTCTAGGATTCAACTTTATAGCCGTGTTAGAGACCTCACTGTTCTGGGATTCAACTTTATAGCCGTTTTAGAGACCTCACTGTTCTAGGATTCAACTTTATAGCCGTGTTAGAGACCTCACTGTTCTGGGATTCAACTTTATAGCCGTGTTAGAGACCTCACTGTTCTAGGATTCAACTTTATAGCCGTGTTAGAGACCTCACGGTTCTGGGATTCAACTTTATAGCCGTGTTAGAGACCTCACTGTTCTAGGATTCAACTTTATAGCCGTGTTAGAGACCTCACTGTTCTAGGATTCAACTTTATAGCCGTGTTAGAGACCTCACTGTTCTAGGATTCAACTTTATAGCCGTGTTAGAGACCTCACTGTTCTGGGATTCAACTTTATAGCCGTGTTAGAGACCTCACTGTTCTAGGATTCAACTTTATAGGCGTGTTAGAGACCTCACTGTTCTGGGATTCAACTTTATAGCCGTGTTAGAGACCTCACTGTTCTAGGATTCAACTTTATAGGCGTGTTAGAGACCTCACTGTTCTGGGATTCAACTTTATGAGTTACCGTTACCTTAAATCAATATCAGAGTTTGATGCATGTCTTAACAAGGGAATAGGGACACTTAGAACTCAGTGCATGGCACGCGTAGGCAGGCTGGTAGTATGGCACCGCGTAGGCAGGCTTGTAGTATGGCACCGCGTAGGCAGGCTTGTAGTATTGCACCGCGTAGGCAGGCTTGTAGTATGGCATCGCGTAGGAACTCTGGTAGTATGACACCGCGTAGACAGGCCAGTAGTGCGCATTGCTGAAGACCGGTATTATACAAGGAACAGAAATGTCAAATAAATATCCACATACATTTATTTTTTTCTCTGTTTTTTTTTTTTAGTCTGGACATTTGAAATCATGGTATTTTGAGCATCTACAATGGTGTATAGAGTACACCTTTCCATCCCTTGATTAGCTAGCATATAAAACTCAATCTGTCATCTTAAAACGATTACAACTCAATAAATTAGATGTTATTTTGGCATAGACTTTTGTCTTTTTTAAGAAAATTTTTTAGTTCTGTTGTTTGACTTAATGCTTCTTCTTTTGTAAAAATGTAAGACTGGCGCGAAATTTGTAATTAGAATTCTAATAATTTATTTTTTATTTCAAAGCAGTCTATATCACCTAATGTAGTTGTACATTGGATTTTATTTCGACTACATCTTGGTCAATATATTGCTTAGTTCGCTGGGATGGGTCCAGTTTAATACATAGAGCATTACGCGGATCCAGGTATCATGTTGGCGATTTTTTTCTTAGTACATCTCAAATTTTTTTTTTTTCGTCGACGCACGAGAAAACATGTGTTTACCCGGTTCAACCTCCTATGGGTTATACGTCAGTATACAGTGTTCTTTATTCTATATAGTTAAATACTACATGGTTTTGTTTGTTGTTCTTTGTGTTGGTTCTTATAGGCTGTACGTTCTCTATCGGTTGTTGTGTTGTGTCCTAGTATCCAGTTTAATGTTATAGGTTGATTCGTGTTACAGCAAAATACACATTTGCTATGTTGGATAGATCCATGGGCCGGTCTTGTTTTAACACAGAGTTTTGTGCTTTCAAATATTCTGTCAGTTGTTTTTTTTTTTTTTTTTTTTTTGGTGTTCATTTTTTTTGTACGTTAGTGTAGGTACTGCGATATGGTACTTTTCTACAATATGTTCCAAAGTGGCACAGTGGGGAAATTTGGGACTGGAGAAACCAACGATCGAGGACTAAGGCTACTAGAATTTGCCAGCAACTATAAACTAACCCTTGCAAATACACTATTTCCTCATAAGTTATCAAGAAGAACAACGTGGCATGCCCCAAAAACTGAGATACATAACCAAATTGATTTTATTCTTGTATCCAAAAGATTCAAGTCCAGCATTAATAAAGCCAAGACTAGGACTTTTCCTGGCGCCGACATTGGTAGTGATCACGACATGGTATTGATGACGCTCAAGCTTAAACTCAAAAAGAACTATAATCAAAACAGATGTTCTCAGTTAAGATTCAATTTAGACAAATTGAAAGATCCAGAAATCGCGGGAATCTTTGAGGCAACTGTTGGAGGAAAATTCGCAGCTCTCAACTTTTTGGAGGATGATATCAACTCAATCACAGAGAACATGAAAGACGTGCTCATTGAATCAGCAACAGAAATACTTGGTAAAAGAAAGAAAATAAACAAACCATGGGTTACAGATGACATTCTGAAGTTATGTGATACACGACGGGAAATGAAAAAGGTTAAGAAAGAGGTTCCTGAAGCAGCATGGCAATACAGTATGGTGAATAAAAATATTAGAAAGAAAATGAAACAGGCCAAAGAAAAATGGGTAGCTGATCAATGTGAGTCCATTAATACGGGGCTAATAAAAGGTAACAGCAAGGCAGTTTTTGACACATTAAGAAGACTATCAAAACCCCAACAGCCCAGGGTAACTGTCATAGAAGATAGCAATGGGGCTCTGCTCAATGAAAAAACAGCTGTAATGAGAAGGTGGACAGAATATTGTAAAGAATTATAAAACTGTAAACTTGACACTGACTTAGGCATATTAAACAACATTAAGTGCGAAAACAGAGAACTCGGAAATGCAGCAATACTACGGGAAGAAGTGGAAGAGGCTATATGTTCGATGAAAGGAGGGAAGTCACGGGGTGTGGATAATATACCAGCAGAGCTCTTGAAATATGGAGGACCAGATATAGTAAAAATCATGACAACAATTTGCCAGAAGATATGGAGTACAAAAAAATGGCCAAAAGAATGGACGCAGTCATTAGTAATACCGCTTCCAAAGAAAGGAAATCTAAAAATGTGCAAGAACTACAGAACCATTAGCCTTATTAGTCATCCAAGTAAGGTGATGTTAAGGATACTTTTGAACAGAATAAAACAGAAATCAGAAGAAATCTTGTCAGAGGAACAGGCTGGCTTTAGACCAAAAAGAAGTACCTCAGAACAAATCTTCAATATTAGATTACTGATCGAAAAACATCTCCAGCATCAACATGATTTATACCATAACTTCATCGATTTCACAAAAGCCTTCGATCGAGTCTGGCATGAAGGTTTATGGCAAATAATGAGAAAATTCAATTTTGATACCAACATCATAGATATCATTGAAGCACTATACAAGGACGCAAGCAGTGCTGTTTTTGCAAGCAATGACATTGGAGAATTTTTCAAAACAACTGTAGGAGTTCGCCAGGGATGTATCCTGTCACCAGTGCTCTTTAACATTTATCTAGAACATATTATGCAGGAGGCTCTCTACGATTATAAATCAACCATATCGATTGGAGGCCGACCTCTGTGTAATCTACGTTTTGCTGATGATATTGATCTGATAGCTGGAACAGAATCAGAACTTCAAGACCTTACCTCTAGACTGGAGAAAGTAACAAGAACATATGGGATGGAAATTAATATAGAAAAAAGCAAGATATTGGTGAATAGCCATAAGAAACATGTTCCGACCAACATTACGTTAAATGGGCAAACGTTAGAAGAAGTTAACACCTTTAAATATCTCGGGTCCACTATATGTAGTGATGGAAGATCAAATAAAGAAATCAAGACAAGACTTGAGATGGCCTCAGCTGCCATGACAAGGTTGAATGTGATCTGGAAAAGTAACATCAGTTTTCCTGTGAAGATCAAATTATACAAATCACTTGTATTATCTATTCTCTTGTATGGGTGTGAGGGCTGGACACTCACTGCAGATACGGAGCGAAGGATTCAGGCTTTCGAGCATAAATGTTACAGAAGAATTTTGCGCATTTGCTATAAAGAGCACAAAACAAATGTCTATGTTAGAGAGAAGATAAACACCTATGCAGGCCATCAAGAACCACTTTTGTCAATAGTGAAACGTCGAAAGCTTGCCTGGTTTGGGCATGTAACTCGTCATGACTCCCTTTCGAAAACGATCCTCCAGGGAACAGTCGAAGGTAAACGGAGAAGAGGAAGGCAAAGAAAATCCTGGGCTGATAACATCAAAGAATGGGCAGGACACGGTTTCTCCACACTTGTACGCATTGCTGAGAATAGAGAGCAGTGGAGGACCCTGTCTGCTGATGCTTCCACCATGGCACCCCTACGACCCATGACGGGTTATGGGTTGAGATGATGATGATGAGAATTTCTCTCTCACACAAATGCTGTTCCCCATAAATGTCTGATACGTTTTTCTTGCAGGTAATTTTTTTGCAAAACATGCCACACAAAAATAATTATTCTGTCACGGAATACTCTCATTCAACGTGACATTAGTCTTAATAGTTAAGTTATTCACGTTTATGTAACTTTGATTAATTTATTGATGTACTAGTTCAGAACAGCTAGACACCAATGAACCATTTCGTTCTGTTTTGTGTTTATAGGCTTCCAAATTAGCCCTGAGAAGACACAGCGCGTTTGGTGCTGTTGACTGCAATAAACATTGGACACTCTGTGCAAGTGAAGACATAGAATCCACACCCGTATACAAGTTCTATTCCAAGGGTCACTATTTGAACCGAGTTGACGTAACTGACACTTCAGTACATGACTGTAAAAGCATCGTATATTTTGTGGAAAACAATCCAAAATACGTAGCCCCACAACGCTGTGTGCCATATCCACCAGTTACACCTGATGCGAAACGTAAGCGTTAATGTAAATTAAACTATACAAACACAGCATTTATTAACTTGTCCTAATTCAGGTTTAACACGGTAAACACTTTCTAAAATAGAGGACATGGTATTCCAATCAAAGAGTCATTACCCCAAAACAACACGGTCAGAGCAAGAAACTCTAATAGCGTACACAAATTAGGCTATTGCAGGTTGTAAAAAGTGAGAATAAAACATGAGTTTGGATAGAAAGATATTCCGTTTATTGCATCGTGTTCGGAGACGTAAGTATGTAGCTGTTAAATGAGATATGAATGAATTTAAGATCTCCCAAAAATGTATCCATAAATACCATCCCCCAGAAGAGACACACATGAGATACAGAGATAGAGATAACGGCAAATCTTTCTCAGCTAGTTAAATGTCTTTGAGGATTTCTGAAGGGTGTATTATATATCTCACATGACACGCTTCCTTCTCACATTTTAAATGAGTAACCTGGAAAATAATCCACAGTCTTAGTACTGCGAAATAATAATATCTTCTTCTTCTTTGCTCCATAGTTCCTGACTGACAGAGCAGTCAGTGGCCATCACGCCTAGTCCGCCATATTGTCTTTGGTCTGTCTCTCTTTCGTCGTCCTTCTGGGATCCACAGCAAAGCAGCCACGGCGACCGCCCCAGGGTACTCTTCGAGGCACCAGCGTCCGCCCGCAACGACGAGGCTCATGCTTTTTTTGACTGGACCATGAAAGCATTTTATGGCTGGATGTGGCCCTGTTATAGCTGGAGATTAATCAGCGTGCAGTCGGCTGGTACGGGTGGTAGGAACGTTGGAGGTGAGCTAACATAGGAAATTTCCACTGAGTGAACAAAGCGCGGCGTTCAAAGTGACGGAAGCAATCGATAAAAAAGTGGTGGAAACGGTATTACACTAGTTGGACTCAAGCACGGAATTATCGTCACCTTAGGGCAGGGGTAGGATGGGCTGAGCTCTTCTGAGAAACACTGAGTAAGGCACCACCTGAGATGCACCTGAACACCCATTAGACGGAAGGTCACGTCGATATCAGTGCAGATGTTCCGAGAAGGGAAGAGATCATCGCCGCTGTCGGGGGTTGAGGTAGGGAGGAGCTCATGATCAGGACAACGCGCGGAGCTATTTAAAATTGATCTTGAATTACCAGCGGAACTCTTAGCACTACTGTTTCCACGGGTTTGTCAAGCGGAGACAGCACCTCTTGAATGGAGAAAAAAGAACAATTGTTGGATTGCCAAAGCGAAAAAAAAGGGGAGGGCGACCTTGTGGAATGTAACGGTTAGAGTAACCAGGATAAAAATCCAGACTCCCCATACTGCGAAATAATGATATATAGATGTTGATAACTGCGGATACACTACACGACACGAGAGTTAATGAAAACATGTTATCAATAACGTTTCAATCACTATTAAACTAGCTAAGGACTATAGGCTTTCAACAAACACGTGACAAGTCCTCCTGTCACGTGCCATCAGCTCAAGTTGTCCTCGTCATTTGCCTACCTGTCTGGGTTGTCTTGTGCACGTGTTTGTTGGTCTATCCCTGCTGCTTGCTCCCTAGTTATTCCAGAATACGTAGCGCATGCTAATGTATGTCAGGTGTACAGATGGGTATGGCCTAGGGACTGACATCAATAAGGTCTCCAGAATTCGACTCGTAAAGAAAAGAAAGAGACCTATTTGAAATAACGATACCAAGAAAAGAAGGCGAATGCTCTCCACTAGATAGTGATGTATAATGAATTACTAAGTGTTACTTCTGTATCCCTGCGACATTAACTTCTTTTCCTAATATCCAGACAACGAGAAGACCCTCAACATACCAAATGAATGATTTTGCTTAAATGTAAGCACTTAACATAGACAGTACGAGCGATACAAGTAAATCACTACTGAGTGATCAAAGATCACCAGTGCGAAATATATTTATTTGTTATCTAAGCAGAGAATTCACCCTGTTTTGGGTTATATTTATGGTTCGGCATACAATTGATCGTTATTTGCGATGACTTTAAATTAAAATTTGTTGTTTGCTTATTTCCTGACTATTTCCAGTGTATAATTTCTCTTTTCCTTCTTCTTTTTTGCCATAAGTTTCTTTTTGCCTTATAATGTAATCGGGGAAACAGTTTTAGTTCCTGTATCAGATTTGTTTGGTTTCTGGTTGCTACCTGATAGCTGATCAAATCAATGGCAGTCAATTTCATAATGGACGAACCCTGCAAAACGGACTTGATAAAGAGTGGAAGACTTGTACTATCTTCTGGAGCAGAAACTGGGTTTGTTAGAAGGCTTATTGATTAAGTGCAGGTTTGCATCGATGTCTCTGCCATGTACTTCGCCTTCACTGTTGTTGTTATACGGTGACCCCTTCGCTTAGAGTAGGTGTTGAAATCTCCGATCTCAATGCAGTTGGAGTCCTTTAAGTCAATCTTTGCAAGGGACAGGTCTTTTATGGGAGCCATTTATGGATTTTCACTTCCTTGATTGTTATATCAAATCCGTTTATTTCTGCTAGATTGTTTAAATTCACTGACACCTCATGCTTAGAACTGAGCTTCGGATAAGTATCAGCGGATCTCCATCTTGTCTTTCTAGGTGGTCCAAATACCTGATAATCTCTCCGTAAATATATGTGTTTGCTGCTGCAGTGTGTCTCTTGAATGCATATAACGTGGACTGGATCTTCATATCGGAAATATCTTAGAAATACTTTTTGTTGTAAAGACTCCTTCTGAATGTTACTGCATTATTTTGAGTTTTCTGTGGGCTAGGTCTTTAACTTGGAGGTACAACAAGCGAAGACAACTATTCTACTTGCGTTGCATTCTTTACTTTTCATTAAGAGAGATATGTAGCACTGTTTTGTAGTCCCGTGGGTTAGCGTATCCCATGACAGCAAGTATTTATGTCAAGTCGACTCCCTCAGCCCTTTACTGTACCAAGCTTGCTGTAAAGGCAGCAGGGCTGTGTACTCGTTGTTTGGTCCCTACCCTTCAACCTGCCTGGTCTGGGAGAACCAGTTGATCTACTATCGCTATAGTTTTGAAGTTAGGGTCACACTCACGATCCTTTACCATGACATGGTGAGGACACGAGAGAGAAGCAACATTATGTGCCACTGCGTCCGTATGGACAAACATGTTAGTCGGGGACAGTGATTCCCAGCCCTGTTTCGTTGTCCACATTTTCTGAATGAAAATTTGCTAGCGCCACTCTAGTTTTTTTTTTTTTTTACGTCGGTAAGAATTACCTTCAATTAACAACATTAACTCGTAGTAGTGCTTTGTTCATAACATAGAACACAACAACAACTTTATAAAAGTTGTATACATATATATGTATATATACACCCAGAAAGTATAAAACTAATACAACTACATAAATATATGACTCTTTTATAAAATATATAGATTCAAATAGAAGTGTGAGCTTGTTTTTTGTAAGGTAATCTAATTTATATTAGGTCTTATTTGCGACAAACAAACTCTAATCAATACAAGGAAGCGTCTCTCTGTTCTGGTCTTTAATATTTGTCACAGCTGAGAATCTATGCTCACAACAATATGTCGTGGAAAACTGTATCTATTGGATACTATTATTGGATATTATGACTGAATAAATTCGTGTAAATTCTTGGGGTTTACATACATATGTTTCCCACATTATACTATTGGTAACAAACTAATTAAGAAAATGACCTTCATATTTATTTTTGGCATTTGGATGTTAATTAAATCTCTCTAAATCCTTGATTTTCACTGAATCTTCCGGCTACACCTGCCATCCTCTTGGACTACACCATTTGGTAACCACTAGTCTAAGATATTATTACATAACGAGAACGTCTAACAGGGAGAAGAATTAACGCCATCTTAAAGTTTCAGCATCTACAGCACATTTAGAAGATTGACAAGTGGCTATAGGTACAAGAGAGTAATTGTACCAGTTACTTAATAGCTCTTTAATCACATTGTTTGATGTTGTCAATGTATGATTTCTTAAACAAATATTTTCCTTGACAGCTCGGGTCCTGACAATATACTTTTTAATTGTCTGAATTGCTTGCTTGCACGAGCGCTACGTATAATTGACGCGGAGCAAAGAATGGGTTTCGAAGGTATCCAACTAATGATTGCCCATGTTCAAAGCGCAGTACAATGTGTACCTTTTCCGTGTACATAACTGAAATAAAGGGACATTCGGGTGTTTACGTCAGCCTGGTATTGAACAGTTTGTCAACCGTGTGGTCTCGTTTAGATAGAGATATGTAAAGCATAAATTGTATCTACTATCTATTGAAGTTATTAGAGGAGGTAGCAGTCTCGGGGATATAGAATCTCCTATCCAGCTTTCTTTACGTTACCTATTGATACGGAAAACAAAACTGAATCCACTATGTCTATCTGTTACCTCAACTATATGTTTGTTGTTACGAGACAGACTTCGCTAGTCCCTTCACATATTCCTCTTTCATGTGTTTCGTTATACCAAAACATACTTTCTAAACAAAGCACCCCACCACAGTGACTGGGAAGAGGCATGCTGAGATATTTATTATCATTGTAGTTTAAAATACTACAGTAAGCTGCAGATTTAGACGTGGTAAGTCATGTTCTGGCCTTAGTTGGCCTGATATTAAAGGTAAAGGAAATACAAAACATATTATAAACATTCTTTAAACTCCGCTCTGCTGCCTCACTATTTGCAATCTTAATTACATGTCGCACTATTAGCTAAAATACAAATAATTAAATTTTGCAACATTAACTAATCTATCAATACTTTAATGTTGTAACATTAACTAAAATATAAATAACTAAATGTTGCAACATTAACTAAACTATAACTGTCAAAGTACAGTGTATATATAGATATAATACAAAATAATAAACATACAAAGTGCTTCCACTACACGTGATGGACTTAAGTAGGACAGTACAACGGGCTCGTAACTAACTAGCAGGCCACACGTGCAGTGGGGACACAGAATAAAGGGAGGGATATATATCAATTATCCTTTTATTAACATAATGACAAAAACCCCACGGTCGGATCTGACCACAACTCACCTTAGTGGATAACGAGGCACGCTTCAGTATCACATAATAATGAATTAACTGAAAAACTCACGATGCAAGAATCATTTTACAAAGTACACTACTGTCAAAATAGGATGACTAAGTAGTTTTCCATCACAAATATACCAGGACTAATCAACTTAATGGCAAATAACGCTGTCCCACCAATATTGCCAGAATATACGTTAACAAAAGTACCGTCGTCAAGACACGTCAGCATTGGGCAGCAATTACGGCCTAAGTCACGAATGGCTTCTTTTTTCCGCCACAATTCGAGCTGGTCACGTGACATCACCTGACCGAAGGTTTGAGATGTAAATCAGCCCTATCGAGTTTAAAACGACAGTAAACACGTGCCGTGACATCCAACCCCTCCTAAAGAAAGAAAACAAAGTTTTCTTCCATCCGGAGGATGGTGGGCTTTAGCCTCCACTATAGTGAGAAGACCATTAGTACAGGCAGCAGAGCTGGTATGATACTGCTCTATTAGTAACCCTTGTGACTCTAAAACACACAGATATGTACATCACGATGAGAAAAACATGCTTTCATAGTAAATAAAGAAACGGTAGTTGCAGCGCAAAAAATGACAAGTGCTAATGTACTAGTATCACAACTAGTAGAGCAAATTTGTACATCATATGTTTTCAGCCCATACACGAACATTATCTTATCCGACCTTACATCACTGACATACTAAGATTTGTTCCAACGCAACACATCCCACGTAATGTAAATTCAAAATGTGTCTACTTGCGTTTACGGTCGTAAACAGAATGAAGACATCAAATATTACAGAGTTTAACGATACATGTTAGAATGGGACAACTAATATGCTACACTTCGTAAACACAGCATGGGAGAGTTTAATCGAGAATGGAAAAATTGACTCTAAAACTTTAGGAAAAACTGAAAATCATATACTTTAGGATAGACTAGTATAATTTGTCATCTCCTCCACGCCAGTACCATGACTCGGTGTAGTGCAGGACTTACAACGAACTACACCAGTAATAATGTCACAGGTTGAACATCGGCGTTCCCTTTTGGAGTGGCCACGGGAACTACAGCTAGGACTGCTAACTGGTGAAGTTTTGGGTTCATTATCGGAATCCCGCGTACTATTTTTAAGGAACGAACGAGCATCATAATCGGATTCTCGACTGTTAGAGGATTCATTTATCTGTTTAGTGGATTTCCCTCTATACCTCCCCAATCTGAAGAGCATGAATCGCTGAAGTGGACATGTTTATGTGACTTTCTCTCGCTTCCACCTCTAGAATGGTGGTGGTTCTCCCTGTGCCTGTAACTCCGTCGAGTTTAGAAATTTTCATAAATACAATGAAACAAAATAAACTAGTATCGTACTAATGGACAAACATCATCTACGTAATAATACATACATATGTGTGAAAATATGCAAGTACATGCTCTTAAATGTCCATGTGTGTGTGAGTGTGTGTGTGTGCATGTTGTGTGTGGTGTTACACATGTGTGAAAATATGCTAGTAGATGCGCTTAAATGACCATGTGTGTGTGAGTGTGTTGTGTGTAATCATACAATAAACATATTTCAGTCAGCAATAATGCCTTAATACTCTTACTAAATACTAACTGCATCATCACGCGAGAGAAAACTTTTCCCATGACTTCTTCAAAGCCGGTGTTGACTGTACCTATCTTTGCATTCATGCCACCCATCAAAATTGTGACGTCTTTTCTTTTTACTTTTTCCATAATTTCCTGAAGTCTAGTATAAAATGCTTCTTTCACAGACTCTTCTTTGTCATTAGTTGGTGCATAACATTGGATGACATTTAGATTTATTTTCTTTTTAGCTGTTTTAAAAGTAGCTGTTATTATTCTGGGTCCAACAGCTTCCCATTCAATGAGTGCTTTCTGTGCTTCTTTAGATAACATAAGAGCTACCCCTTCACTGTAGTGTGAACTTTCGTCTTCTTTGTCCTGAGGACAGCACCAATTATTCACCTGTGATGACTTTCTTCTTGTCTACCCCCTTTCACTTTGTTTCAGACATTCCCAGAACCTCGATTTCATATTCCCTCATTTCTGCTGCTACTTGTGCCACTTTCCCTTGTTCGTTTAATGTCCGAACATTCCAGGTGCCAAATCTGGAAGTTCTCCAAGAAGAAAGAGGGTTAGTCAGCAACACAGACTCCTTTCGGCTTTCTCTGTGTTGCATCATACGCCTCCCTGCACGAGGACCTTCCCCTGTCTTGGATGGCTATGTTTTATTTTCCTTATTTCACTTGTCCATTTTTGTTCTCAGCGCTAAGTAACTAACCACTTCCCTGGAAACCCTAATAGCAGAAGTAGCTAACACTAGAAATAGGGCTCAAATGGCGGGCACCGCGTCACTCTTAGATATCACAGACAGCCGAAGCTGGCATACCAAAAAACTGCATCCACCATGGATCGCAGTCAAATCTCCACTGACTATATTCGCGCCAGACTTGCGCATTCCGTTACTTCCGCTGATCACATGACTATGTTGTTGTTGAGATTGTTGTCGATATCCCATAGCTGCTAAGCATGTCTACTCTTGGCAGCCCAATGTCATTCTTAAAATAGTGCAGGTTTTCTGCAGTTGTTTTAATGTTCCATATAGTGAGTTGGTGACTGTCAGAGGTGTCTGTAAAAGTTTTTCCTGGCATTTGTGAGTGATGGACACTCCATGAGGAGGTGTCTCGTTGTTTCATATGGATGAGAGCGGTGTCTACACATGGGTAGGTGCTGAGGGTTGTATATACGGTTTAGATGGCTATTAACCATGGCGTGCCCTGTTCGGAACTGAAAGATAAGACTTTGATTTCTCCTGCTGAGTCTGCTTATATTGTCGTCTTTTGGGCAGGTCATTTCATTAAAGACATTTCGGCCAGTCGGCCCGTTTGCCCATCTGTTTAGCCAGATTTCCCTAGTGTTGTTTCTGAGAATCTGTTTGATTGTTCTCATGCTGCAGAGTCTGTCCATTTGCTGTTTAGAGGCTCCTGTTTTTGCAAGTCTCTCAACTGTCTCATTTCCAGTTAGATCACTGTGTCCAGTGATCCACTGTAGGGTTACACTGATGGAGCAGGCTGTGATCAATTTGTAAACCGCTCTGCCTGTAAGAAAAATGTCCTTTTTCCATATGGAGTCTGTTTAAGTGCTTCCAGAACAGACATTGAGTCACTGAAAATCACTATGTCTGATGGCTTTCGTTCCATAAGGTCAAACTGTTGATGTAGTAATTCAATGGCTGTCTAGATGGCCTCAGCCTCCGCTTCGTAATTTGAACATTTTTCGCCACAGGAGTCACAGAACGCATAAGAGGATCCATCCAGGTACCATATGCAGACGCCGTATCCTGCAAAAGAGGTGGTCTTGAAAGCTGAACCAGCTTTGTAGGCCTGGATTGCTGATATTGGGTAGCTGTTTATCGTCTCCAGGGCACACGTATTCGACTGTGGGTAATGTTTCCTTGTTGGCCGTTTTATCTATCAGTTGTGTTTTGACAGTTGGTTGATGGAAGTTTTCCCAAGGGAATGGTCCAAAGTATTTGTTTTCCAATTCTCTCTCTTATAGGATATGGTGTTTATCCTTTTCCTCTTTGGCTATGTCCAGGAGAGATAGTTGTTTCAGTCTTCGTGTTTGTTTCCAAGTGTCAATAAGTACTTTGTTTGGGTGGTCTTTCTCTTGTCTCCTGTATCTCTCTACAGCTTCAGTCAGTGCTCTTTTACGCCTGATATCCAGTGGCTCTATATTGGCATCTATCTCACATACGGCTGTGGGTGTTGATCTCATCCCTCCACAAATTAACCTGAGAGCTTGGTTCTGCACAAGGTCCAGTGATGAGATGGTATTAGTAATCACAATGGTCTGGAGGTGGAGGTTATTTCATGGGGGTATAGCTAGTCAGAATATCAAGAAGGATGTGTGCATTTAACTAATTAAATGTTGTAACATAAGCTAAACTAGAAATAAGTAAATGTTGTAACATTAACAAAACCATCAACAACAATCTCCACAGCCTCACCAGTAGTAGTTCAACCACATTCCGTGCGCCTAAGCACCGCCGCCTCACCAGGAGTAGTTCAACAACAGCCCGATCGCTTAAACACACACTCACCATTAGTAGTTGAACCACAGCCCGAGAGCCTAAACACCGTCTCACTAGGAGTAGTTCAACCACAGCCCGTTCGCTTAAACAGAACCTCAGAATCCGTAACATCTCAAGGGGAATCCAGAAGACTACCACGTTCTTCCGGAAAACAAAGTCTCGTTGCCAGTAAGCAGGAGAGTACGGATTCTACAAGACCAGTAAATCCGAAAAAAGAAGAAGATATTAAAGAGTCAATAAGACAATTATTCGTCTTTCAGCAGCCGACACTTCGAGCTCATGTTGAGAACGACAAACGGAAAGCAAGATCTTTGTCCCACATAGCAGAAGAAGATGATAAGTCTAATTCTCCACGTGCCAACCTACCATCCACACCTTCATCCACGTGGTCAGACTTTACATGTTTTTCGCATGAAGATACATGCATGCAATCAGCCACACTAAGTCCACGACGCTGGTTAAATTTTAAAGAAAAATTAAGGAATAGATACCCTACGCCACCCCATATAGCAGAGTCTCATGAAACACGTTTGTCCCTAAACAGTTCAGCACCACCTGTCACACCTCGTGCACCACCTGCCCCGATTCGTGAACAAATTATCTCGCCTGGAAGTCCAAAACCACCTATCCCTCCCCGCGAGCCACTTCCCAAGCCTCGTCCAACACTGTTGCAGCTGAAAGAAGCCAGCAAAAGAAGAAAATAGTCGTTCATTGCTTGGCCACTGTATCATTATATAGGATCATTAACCCCAATGGTACCATGTATAGATAACGATTCAACATTTCCAAGTTCCCTGGACACTTTCATGAGTACAACAAACGTACGCGGATTAAGTGGTAGCACGATCTTCTCAAACAAAAAGATATGGCCCTGGTAATGTCCTATAACAGTAACAAGAAACCAACGGGAGCAGTTGGAGATTGGGGCACGGAACGTTGCATTAAGGTAAGAACAAGTTTGACTAATGTGTACACCTAGAGACTCATCTTGTTATCACAACCACCAATGTCTTATCATGTTTAATATGTTATTTGTGTTAGCCGCAACTCTCAACTCGTCTTGCCGTTATACACAACTCTCATTTCGTCCCTCTTGCCCCTCTGGCACCTGTCTGGATGTTGTCTTCAGTTCCACATCAGTCATTTTCTTATCCTATTTCAATCCTTCTATTCTAAGTAAGCACTAATTTATTAAAGTCAGCAGATTCCTGGTTATTGTACTTGATGTTCTCCATGTTTCACAGCCATACAATAGTACTGATTTGACTTTTGAGTAGAAGATTAAGATTGTTTTGGGCTTCATTTCTGTTGATCGTATATTTTACAATGCAATGAAAACTAACATTACCTTTTGTATTCTTATCTTATTAATATTGTCTACCCTCAACAAAATGTCTGTATTGCTGCCAAGGTTTATGCATGATTCTACATCGTGCCGTGATGTTTCTTCCAATTGTAGCCTCGCCATCTTGTAATCGTTATGGCGTCTGTCGTTTAACAGCGCCATCTTGTCATCGCCATTGTCTCCGTGGTTCACTGCCTTTTTACCACAATATCTTCAAGAGGAAGATATATTACTGGGCCACAATAAAGCCTAGTTGTGTTTTATATTTGTATTTTCGCTCCTTCTAGAGCATCCATCGCATTTGTTATTTGCGTGGCCCAATTACTACGCGCGCGCACTACTTTGAGTGATTAGACCTAGCGGCCTAAATAGAGAAGTGCACTGGCCAGCAGAGGCCTTTTTCTTCGTCAGTCACTTCAAAGAAACCACAGTCGATATGAAGATGCCTTGAACAAGTGAGTTAATTTAGGTAGAAGGTGATTCCTCAACATTTCGGACTATAGTGTTATAAATAATATAGGGCTGTAGGTCTGCCACCTATTTTGTACCGTGTTTAATGAAATAGATAAATAAATGTGTTTCCTAAAGATATTTCTTTTAGGACATTATAATTAGTTTTAAAGTTATATAATAATAAATAATAAATTCTTTAAGCACCAAACACGGCGCATAAGGCAGAAACCAGTGCTCTCCAGGTTGTTCGTTGTGACGTCACTCCTCTTAGCTCTTGCACATTATTTAGGCCCAACGTTCTTCCTTCTCTTATTATTGTTCTTCTGAGTGTTTCTTTTGGTCTTCCGTTTTTCCTCTTACCCTCAGGAACCCAAGTGAGCGCCTGTAGTGGTATTCTGTTGTTTTGCATTCGTAGGACATGACCGACATATGACCATCGTCTTTTCCTTATATAGTCGGAGACATATTTCTGCCTAGAGTCTTCTCTTATTTGTCGATTAGTCTTGAATTCTTTCCAACTGATGTTCATGAGTTTTCTAAGACATTTGTTCTCGAATGTATTCAGCTTGTTCTCCAATGATTTTGTTATTTTCCAACTCTCACAGCCGTATGTTAACACTGAGATAACATTTGAATTAAACAGACGAAGCTTGGTATGTATATTCAATGATCGTAATTTCCAAATGTAAGATAATCTATTGAAGGCGCTAGCTGCCAAAGCAATTCTAGTATGGATTTCTCTTGTTGTGTCACCATCCTGAGTCATTTTACTGCCTAAATAATTGAAACTTTCAACTTTCTGTAGTTTTTCCCCGTTCAAGATGATATCAAAGGTCTCGTTTGAAAAGTTCATAGCTTTAGTTTTAGAGGCATTTATTTGGAGACCTATTTTAACCGAGAGATGACACAAATTATTTACTGCTTCTTGGGATTGTCTTGGTGTTCATTGTGGGTATAGTTTCTCATAACCCAATCAATAGTTATTCCAAAAAGTAGTGGTGACATAATACAGCCTTGTTTCACCCCTGTTTCTACTGTAAACCATTCTGTATTCCCTTTATTTGTTCTAACACAACATCTTGCATTGTCATATAGCGCTTTGATTATATTCACATATTTTGTTGGAAAACCATAGATTGTAAGTATCTTCCACAATGATGGGCGGTGTAGACTATCAAAGGCTTTTTGAAAATCGACGAAGGTGATAATAAGTGACGATTGCCTTTCCACTAATTCTTCTATAATTGTTCTTAGTGTGAATATTTGATCAATACATGATCGTTTCGGCCTGAAACCCGCTTGTTCTTCTCTGATCTTTTCGTCAGCATGCAATTTAAGTCTTTCTAACATCATGCAACATAATAATTTTCCAGGTACTGATAATAGAGATATACCACGCGAGTTATTACAGTCTGATAGATCCCCTTTCTTCGGTAACTTTACAATAATACTGTCTTTCCATTGTTGTGGTGGTTGTTCTTCTCTCCATACTTCATTTATAATATCTAAAATTCTCAAGAGGTTGTTGTCATTAACTGCTTTAATCATTTCCCCTGAAATTTCGTCAACTCCAGCAGCTTTAAAATTTTTAAATCATTTAACGGCTTGTTTGATCTCGTCCAGCGTGAATTCATCGCAAGTTATTGGCAAGGTGGTTGTGGGTGTTTCATTATTAAAATCAGGTGTTACTGAAATAAAGGGACATTCGGGTGTTTACGTCAGCCTGGTATTGAACAGTTTGTCAACCGTGTGGTCTCGTTTAGATAGGGATATGTAAAGCATAAATTGTATCTACTATCTATTGAAGTTATTAGAGGAGGTAGCAGTCTCGGGGATATAGAATCTCTGTTAAAGTTATAGATGAGTGAAAATATGTGTGGATACATTTTACTAGTGTTAAGTCCAGATTGCGGCTGTAAGGATAAAGTAGGAACCAATTCCATTCATGAGACTGGGCAGAAAGGCAAATATAGTAGGAACCTATTTCATACATGGAACTGGACAGAGATGATATCAGGGACTGAAATTTAGATACTATTTGCTAGTGCGAAGATGGCAGCTAGGGCCACGTGTTAAATGTGCATAAAGAGGACGCATGTGAGCGACAATAACATTTTTAGTTACCACGTGCTATACGCCCAATGATAAGTTATTTATTATTTGAGAGCGCAGTGGGCCAATTATAACGTTTGTTAGCTTTGTTAGTCCAAGAGTTATTTTAGTTTATTCTTTACTGCGAACTTAATTTAGTTAGTATATTTCACGATGATTGATTATAATTTTATTGTATTTTTTAGGGGGTTAAACATGTTTATTATTTAGTGTTGGATGAAAATTGGGTTATTATAAGAGATGCTATTTTAGAAGTACAAGATTAATATAATTTTCTCCATTCATGCCAAGATAGTTTATTATAGTGGAACGCGGAGTAAGTTAATCAAACTACCATACATTCTTGTATTTTTCTGGCGAATAATAAACTCTTTCTTACTCAATCTTTCTAGAAGAGTAGAAGTAGTAGGCATCATCGTGTAATACTAGAAGAGAGAGTCATTTTTCTTTTCTCAACGGAAAATTTTCCTCAATGACGGAGAGTCAATTCTTTTGGCTATTTCTTTGAAAATAAACTCTGAATTTGGCCTGCTGTCTATGATAACGTAGCTTGTTGCCAATAGGACTTCTCTTTGGCGTTACGGTAGCCATGAATTTCGCATCGGATAATTTGCTTCAGGTGGACTAAAGTCCAAGAGATGACTGGGCTTTTGGTTAACCTGGATGTGAAGTGATGTTAAAGTTGTGAGGTTGATGAGATATTTACTGCTTAAATGCTATTGAGATGGTGACGATGTGTTGACGGCTTAGTGTAGTTGACGTGATCAAAGCTGGAGGTTTTAAGAAGCAATCGCTAGTTCTGGTGGAGCATCGAGCAACTAGTCAGTTTTCTGCCGACAAATTACAGTAATCGAAATCCAGTGATCAGATTATATCTGCTGCAAAAGCTGGCCAGAATTCTGTACTGAGTGCTCGGGCGTGTTATCCACTGCGTATGAATTAGAATGGCGTTACACTCAATGCGCATATAAATTTAGATAATGTGCAGTTTTATTCCTCTCTTCTTAAAGCTTCCGTAACATCCTTCAGTTTCTCAGCAAAGTGATTGCCTAACTTAAGATTGCTCACATTAAGTTAAAACAGGGGACTCTTTACTACACCAAGAATTCAATAATGCCAGTCTCTATTATAGACACACACGAAGATTTATCGTTGCTGTCTTCCTGGGGTCGACCAATGAACATGGATATATAATACTCTGGGAACCACTGTTTCGGCTAATCGAAGGAATCGGACCGAAGTCTTTCAGGAGATAAATGTTTAGTGCCTTTGTACAAGAATATATCATTTGGATCGAATGGCAGGTCTGTTAGTGAAGACAGTTAGAGAAGAACACAGGAGCAAATATTTTCTAGAAAACAGACAAAGGTGAAGGAAGAACCACGTACGAAATTTGAAAATAAGTGTGACGAAGCCTTCGAACAAATCTGAGAAGGCAAAACCGCAACTTCTGCTTCAAAGATGCCCAACATATGAACAACAAAGAAAGTACAAATGGCCGTCACTACTACCAATCCCGGAAACATTCTTTAATTTGTATCTCCATATATAGCCTCAAGCTGACCAATTCTTTCTTTGAATATATTCAACTAGACGTCTGATAGTCTATCAGATACAATAAGGAGAAGAAGAAGATTTAGCCTTAGTATCTTTGTCAACATGCTGTGACCTCTCATCCATTTTTGTCATTTACCACCATCCGATTACGCTTATGAAAAAAGAGAGCCAGAACATTGATAAAATCTGGATCATTACGCTGTTGAGTCAGTTCACTCTATTCCATTCCTTGCGGCTCAAGTAGAGGTTCTAAATACTCAATCTACTGCTAATTAGAAGAGAAATCGTACCAAAAGACAACCCTGCCGAACTCCTGTTTTTGTCCCAAACAGTACTTACCATAATCTTTCCTTCATGACGAATGTCGCTTGTCATGTCTTCGCAAGTTTCAATGTAAAGAGATATATTCCAGAATATAACTTTTATTTGTAGTTGAACTATCAGGTCTATTTTTTTAACCCCAACATATAGCTATACAACTCTGTTCAGCTTGACCAGAGGTGGACCCTTTTGGTTATATACTGAAGCACATTAAAAACGCACCATCTGTATAATCCAGGCACAGAGTGTGAAATGTAAATATGTGTTTACAAGTTTACATATTTTGAATCTTTATTCATTTTCCTATGAATCCATGCTTGTCATTAATTTGTACCTTTGATTGTTAGGAAATTCATTGCATTCTGTGCAGGCAAGGGAGAAAACCAAAATTGCAACCAATAAAAAAATTCATTCACACTATTATCAGTATCTGGTATGTCCACCGTGTGCTTGCAAACAAGCTTGGCAGCGGTTCCGCATGGAACGCACAAGTCTCTGAAGGAAATTCCGGGGAATCAAGTCCCATTCACGTGTAAGAGCAGCTTCGAGCTGTTGCAGATTAGCTGGAGAACCTTGCCTGTAGACCCTACGTCCAAGCTCGTCCCACAGATGTTCTATAGGGGACATGTCTGGTTATAGGGCAGGCCAATCAATCGTCATAATGTTCTGCTGCTGTAGATATTGCTGCGTAATGCATGCGGTATGCGCACGTGCGTTATGCTGCTGGAGAAGCTGCATCCTTCTGGCAATGGCCCGCGAGCTCATTCCGGTCACCAACTGTTAAGTCATATTTTTATTAATGGAGTTAAGTGTTAAAGACTTGTATGTACAGGTCGAATTTTTGTCACGCTAGTAAACACGCTCTGTGTGTTGAGAGATTTTTCTTAGTCGGGGGGATGTATGCTCAGTAATTTTTGAACACAGCTCTACTGACTAGCTGTTAGTATTTTTTTAAAAAAATATGATAAGGAATCTGGTCGACGGTTCTTGAAATAGTTTGAGGGGGAAAGGCGGATGAATTCTGCTCACATCTCAAGCTGCGAGTTCGCGCTTGAATGAATTGTACTGAGCTGTTTTAAGCAGCGGATTTTTCGTGACAGTACTTGGCTGGTAGAGCTTGGAAATGGCCGTTTTACCATTTCTCTAGTGTGTTCCAGTATATATTTCTTTTTTGAAAAGGGGAATTTAAGATATTTCGAAGATATGTTCAGCCCATGGATTATACCGGCCATTATGATTATCATGATTGATATTTCCTCTGATAGATATTGTTCCCACGCAAGTAATAGCACTGAGAGTTGCTGATGTTATAAGAATTTTATGATGTTCCTTTTGATGGATTTAAGATGTTGGAAAGTTTTGTTCCTGAAGGATATTTATTGTAACAAGTGTACTGTGCTGAGGCCTGTGGTTTATGCAACCAATGTAATGGATATTTGATACTATGTTCTGCATCCACTTTTTCCATCGATATTTTGTGTCATGATTTGCCGTGAACTGTAACCTGTGAAGTGTGCTATTACCATGATGTCTACGTGACTGTGCTGTCCCAACGTCAATGTTGCGGTGTTAATAAACAGTGTATAACGTTGCCAGGTCTTACAACATTTCCTGACTTCTACGTTGCTGTGGTGTGAGTGACTTATTATAGACACACTTAAAGAACCTATACATATTCGCGTATGTTATATTTCCATAGTCACACACCTGTCGGCCATCCGTAAGCCCGACTTATGCTGATCGCCATTTATCAGCGAAAGTAATAATAACGTTTATCATCTTGATGACCCCACCAGTATCTTCCATCAAATAATCTTTATCACCAACATACCAATGGCTCGTTGGTAGTCGCTTTCAGATAGTCGTGGCATTTCAAGCTCATGTACTAGGTGTTTTGTCTCAACGGCCTTTTTATACCGAGTATACTGCCAAAACGCGTACAAATTTCAGGGTCATAGCTGTTGGGAATCGTCTTGCTCGTGTAACTTTCATTGTTTTCATGTAGTCTGTACACAAACCCGTGGGTTGAATCACGCACTTTCCATTCCAGCAGCCATTCGCTCTCTATCTCATGACAAACACGGGGAAAATCCATTCCCACACTTTTGTTTCCAGCTTCTCGGCATCAGTATATATAATAGTGGTGAGTTTTTAATGTGCTTCGGTATATTTGGGGTATACTGATTATTAATTCAATTTTGCTGCTAGACTGACGTTAGCCTTTGTTCAACCACTTCCTGTTTTTTCCCCTCTCTACATCTGGTTTCACTAGTTCGCCGTCTGCCGGAGAAAGTCAACGGTAAAGGTAGACCCATAGCAGATACTACAGTAGGGGTGTGAGTGTTAGAGACCACCACACTAGGTCCAGAATCGAGAGATAGGATGACCAGTACCCTTCATCGCTGTCTTTTCGTTCTCTAACATAGTCAGGTACCCATTTGCAGCTGGTTTTTATGCTTCACTCTGTCAATCGGACGGTGCCAGGAGAAGGGCTAGTCTTTAAAATGACTTTTAGCTGAACTGTGGAGCCTTGTGCATTTTGTTGTCCGTCTTTGTCTATGTGTTCACGTGCCTTTTCCATTGCATGTGTTGTCTTGTTTGGCTGTCCCTGGTTTAAGACTTTCCCTATAATTTTTGGGTCAAGATCCTCAAGAATTTCGTTTTTCTTTGTCACTGGTGATTTCTTTTACTTCCTTGTGAGATTTTAACTGAAATGTCATGGATGATCCTTCTCCATTGTTCTGTTCTTCTGAGGACCTTATCATTGTGCCCTTTCAGCTCTGCTAGTTTGGCCAAGTATGTTTCTATTTTTCCATGTACTTATTTCATACAGTCTGTCATAACATTGTCTCCTTTCAGATCTGCTAGTTTGGCCAAGTCTGTTTCTATTCGTCCATGTACTTATGTCATACAGTCTGTCATAACATTAGCACTTTGAAAGGCAGTTCTCACGAGATATTTTCAGAAGTCAAGAACAATGCTGCATAGCTGATCCGTCGCCTTTTGTGAAGAATTAAGCAATGGTTTAAGCAACTTCAAACCCCCATCTGGTGTAAATCCAGAGAAATTCTTTTTATATGTGCTCTATAGATGTTACTATATGTCTAAAATATATGTTACTATATTAAAGAGTCGCTCTCATACGTATGCTTTCTTACCTATAATAACTGAATAAACAATTGTTTTGTTTTAAAATAACATGTAACAAGGTTTAAAATCAGCTAGTTAAAACAACGATGACGTGATAGTTAATTTTAGATTGAAATAAAATTGGCTTCACTGAGACTTGGTTTGAGGACTGATAAAAAAACAATTGTACTGTTGCTGGTTCCTTTTACAAAAAACTTAGCTGGTCTAAGTGAGTCCTGCAGCTGTGGTTTCGTCAATTCTTCTGTGATGAGGGCACTGCTTCACACAACTTGTCCAAAGTTGGCCTAAGTCACAAGAGGAATCTGGTATTGTAGATATAAGACTGGTTATTTCTGCCTGAAAGTAAGTTCTGAAGTCTGTACAAGTAAATGAGGTATTGGTGGTTAACAAGTCTGGTGAATTTCGTTTGTTTGCTAGGGTGTTGATTGCTTTCCACATATCTTTACTGTTGGTTTTGTTCTTAACTCAGTTTTTAAAGTATGTTTTCTTATCTCTACGTATAAAATATTGTACATTGTTTCTGTGTGCTCTGTATGTGTTAAAAGTCCTTATTTTTGTGAGCTCGATCTCGCTGCCTCATGGCTTCTAGCACTGATTGTGATATCCAAGGAGATTTTATCTGTCGTTTCTTTAGTTGGAGCGTGGCTATTAAACACACAAAGAAAGATACGTGTCCAATGCGCAATGGCTTCATCGGGATCAGATAGTTGGTAAACACTGGCAAGAGATGCAGCTCGCAAAACTAGTTCATGGTTGAAGTTTTCGAAACTTCTAAATTTAATACTTATAAGTTTATTTCTGGGAGCTTTATATTTATTCTTTGACCACGTGCAACTTATTGGATAGTGGTCACTCATTGCGACAATAGGAACAGAGCATTCTATAATGTTTCCTGCAAAGGTGGTGTAGATGTGATCAATTGTTGTGGATGATGTTGTTGTTACCCTGTTGACTTTTTGTTTTAGGTTGCAAGAAAGTATCTTGTTTTCCCACCTTTGGTTTGTGTTGTGTATGTCAATGTTGAAATCGCTTACAAGAATAGTGTCTTTGGCAGTGGTAAATACTTTGTCCATCATAGTGGTGAAATCTCATATCGGATGGTTCCTGCACTGGAATTTCTATAAAGATACCCGACTAAAAAGTGTCCCTGACTCGGTATTTTTATTTCTAACCATATGCACTCGGTTTTTTTTTTGTCTCTAGATTGCTTCTGCTGCGATACCTAATAGAAGTGGAAATATATACTACAATAACTGTTTCTAGCTTTCTATTTGAGTCTCGTCGAACAGTTTTAAAGCTTTGTAGCGCAATATCATCATGTGATATTTTGTCATTTAAACGACTTTCCGAAAGTCCAAAAACATGAAAATTTTGATTCAGAATTCGTGTACGTTCAGGAACTTTGCCTAATAGATGGTAAATGTTTAGACGACCAAGCCGTAGGCCATCCTTAATTAATCAATGTGTCTGATTTGTATGCATGTAATTTTGGATAGGGGGTGTACAAATATCAGTAAAAAAGCAGTGTTAACACGAAAATCACGAATATTTAAACTAATTAACTTTACCAAGTGAGTGAAAGTAAAAATGTTATTACTTAACTTAAGAAATACTTGGCATTGGCAATACTAACAATTGCAATGGACTGAAACTGTCAGGAGTATATGCAAATAGTCACAGAAAAGCAGGCACGCACTGTTTCACACCACAAAACTTAAAATCTAACAAAGTAATTAAAGAACAGAGAAAATACGACTTTAAAGTAGTCAAAAATCAAACTAGTAAAAAAGTGTTAAAAGCCTGTAGCCAATAAAATACGAGTGATAGTTAACGAGCTACATTCTACATCAACTATTAATAGAGACACCCTTGGAGCATGGGATATGTCTAGCAAGAAGGTGACTTACTTCATAGTTCTGTTCTATAGCTACCATCAAGGACTGTACAGTTATCTACAGGACTTGTCCTGTGTCATTCAGTTCTCTTCTATAGCTACCATCAAGAACTGTACAGTGTCATAAGAGGTTTTGATGTTATTAAAAGATGGGCTATCCTGGACAAATAGGTGTATCAGATGATACCAGGATAGTGCCAGATAAGAGACTGGTCTTAAAAGTAATACCCACTTCTCTGAAAAGAGCAAGGTTGTATAGACATCAAAGTGGGGTCAAGCTATGTAAGTTCTCAAAGAAGATGATGCTGATGTACTCTGAGTCCCTAACAGCTACCTCTCCTGATCCCAAACTGAGTTAGCTACGGGTCTAGGGGAATGTATTTAATATATTTAATGATTAATTTCAAACCGAACTTCAACTTTAATAAAATTTTTTAAGCAAGGCTGTATGAAATTTATGTACAATTTAATTTTCCTGAACCTCAATCTTTTTGGTCAGGAATTATCAAAATCAAGAAAATGCTTATTTACATAATAAAATAAATATTTTGGAAAATCTGTTCCATTTCTGTAAAGGGGTCACTGGAATGTCTACACACACAGTTCCTGTTCCTAATATTGATACTGCTACCAATCCTCCCCTGTAAGGTCTCATACTTTCATCATACAACGGTGTTTAAGTTTTCTTGGGTGAATGAGGTTGGATGAACTGACATTGCCTTCTTAAAGGACTTAACTTTAGACTGTTGCTGTTGCTGTTCTTTCAATAGTAGTCAGGATCACCAACTTTGTGACTCCTGGCTGAGAAGATGGGGTCTAGCTCCAAGTGTATGAGGAGCTCTTAACTCCCACTTGTTCTTCTAATTAATTGCAGGCAGCCAAGAGGTAAATTCGTGATATAACCTGGAATAGAAGGACAACCCATTCCATGTAGAAGTCTGCCTCAATCAATTCACCCCTAAACAATATTAAACTTACCATTGTCAGTTAATTGTGCTACCAAGTTGCACAAGACCTTGAATTCCATTGTCTACTATCAGTTTCATGTAATCATTCTTTCTCTGTGTTCATTCAATGTTTGGGTCCCTCGTCCATGTTTGGCTTCCATACAATAATCATGGCAAGTACAATACAGCATGTGACCTATGGATTACTTCATTCTAACCTTCCCTATATGTTTAACGCATGATCTTTGAACAGTGTGTCACTCCAGAAGAAAATACTAAATTAAATCGCTACTACACTTACTGTCGTAACTTTGTTGCCAATTTGCAAACACTATACACATTTTTTTCATTTCGAACAAGCCTGCACACATTCCTACTTAGGTCAGTGTGACACAACACATAAGTTTCACTTTCGAATTAATATGGAACACATATGCTGTTTACTGACAGGTCAATTATTTAACAAAATAAGCAAATAAAATATCTTTCTTACCCTCAGGTAAATACGTTCACACACACACAAGCTGACTGGCCGTAAAAGGGTTTTTAGTACTGCTCTCTCTGTTCAAACGGCAAAGGCTTGGTCATACTGTCTTTTAGGATACGTCAGCTCGGCGTGGTTTTTATGATTCAATGGCGGAAAACCACAAGAGGTTGTTACTATTTATAGAACTACACCCGGCCAATCAGAGGAAAATCAAAAAGTTAATTTTTTAGACTAGTAACTTATGCGGTTCTTAAGCGTTTCTGTATAATCTGACCAAATTTGAACATTTTATATTATAGTTATTAGTGAACCCATAAAAGCCAGATCCAAACCTCAGAAATGAGATATCTGAGGAAGGTGGTTGAAGAAACAAGAAGAGACATGGTACGCAACCAGACGATACGTCAAGGCCTTAAATCCTACCCCTTGCAGACCCAAATAGAACAGTCCCAACTAAGATGGTTTGGCCATGTCTGCAGAATGGGAGAAGATCGGCTACCACGACAAGCATGGGAAACAAAGAGCCAAGGATCCAGACCCCGAGGACGACCCAGAGTCCGCTGGGAGGACAACATTAGACAATCTTTGAAGGACCGAGGACTAGAATGGAACCAGGCCAGGAGGAAGACAGCCGATCTTCCAAACCTCTACACCTCACGGTAGAAGGGGAACGACTAAGTAAGTAAGTAAGTTATTAGTGGACCGATTTTAATTATCAAAAGTGATAATTAAACAGCCAATTTCTCTCTATCGTTCTATATAGTTTTCCCTCAGTTATTCCTTTGCATTTCAATTTGGGTAATTTTCAAGTAATTAAATTGGTCATTACCCTGATGTGCAAATATCACTAAATTAAATTTTTCTAAGGCAATATAATTTTCTTATGAGGGAATCTTTATGTTTATGTGTTAAGCAATATCAGCGCTATAATTCGAGATATCCCTTTCATTTCAATTATCTATAGTTATTCAGAAATAAATTATCTACGTTCGGTCAAAAACACAAAATAGGCATTATTTCCACGTCAACCAAAATTTTCTTATCACTACAAGAAAAGGAAACGATTTGATTGGTTGTTAAATTGGTACTATGCTCTTAGATAAATTTTGGTGGGCGGTAACTTTTGACTTGTTTCCTAGACAAATTCAAATACACTAGATAAATTGTTGGCTGTAAATTTGACTGGGCCCTCAGACAAATTTCAAATACTGTAGTTATTTATAGATTTTAAAAATACGTTAACTAGTTTTTGAGCGGGGAATTTTTGAGCGTGTTCTCATACAGATTCACTTCACTACATACAGTTATCTTCAAGACTTGTCCTGTGTCATTCAGTTTTCTTCTATAGCTACCATCAAGGACTGTACAGTTATCTACATGACTTGACCTGTGACATCCAGTTCTCTTCTCAAGTTCTGGGAACTATATCTACTATTTTCTATCCAACATTCCACCTCGCCATGGTAACGAACCTTTCCCGTTGAACCCTTCGTGAAACCCAATTTATTATATCCTGGAGTTCAAATATAATTCTAAGAAGAAAGCCATCACTTTGGCAACTTGGCTGTCTACGTCATTGTGTGAAAACGTACTACGTACTACTCGTAATTACGCAATTTGCAACTGTATATCTGGGATACCGCCCAGGTGTCTTTTTATTTTATTGTGCTTGTACATAAACTGATTCAAATGACATTTATGAATAAGATCAATAACGCACAAATAAAAACTATCACTCTTTCACCACTCCTTCACCACTCCTTCACCACTCCTTCACCACTCATTCAAATTCCACTCTTCCTCTATGTGTCTCACTCCTCCGTAATAAACACAATTTATGCCCTACGAATAATACTGGCAAACGCTTCTTTATTATTCTTAATTAATTAGTTAATATTTTACGGTGTACTTGTTATGTGAAATGCAAAATACTATTGACTCATGACAGGTATTATTGTCACCAGGTCGCCAGGATTACACCGAGAGAGATGTGTGGACTACACCAAGAGAGATGTGTGGACTACACCAAGAGAGATCTGTGGACTACACCAAGAGAGATGTGTGGACTACACCAAGAGAGATGTGTGGACTACACCAAGAGAGATCTGTGGACTTCACCAAGAGAGATGTGTGGACTACGCCAAGAGAGATCTGTGGACTACACCAAGAAAACAGAATTTAGCGCCAACAAAAGGAGTGGCATCTTTGCCATTGAAGATACATTTCCCAAGGTTTACATCATGAACGCAATATAAGATGCTACTGTCATTGACTCTTGTAGTTTGAGGAAGTAAATAAAATCAGTTTCAGGTCTGGGGTAACAAACGTTACTCTCTTTATAATTGCTCATGACGTCATTTCGTAATCTTCATAAGCCTGGTCTGAAATTTCCTATATCCGCTTCAAATTGTTTATAAAAAGCAGCATTTCCCTGGTACGTTTTCCCCAATATAGCTACTGCAAATTTAATTCTGGTAATAGTTATACTAGTAGAATTGTCTTTTTGTTAAAGCCGAATTAAATTGTAAAGAAATTTAAGTACTGCATGGCTAAAAAAAATAACTGCTTATGTAAAACAGCCTTCATCCATGATTTGATAAAATAAACAGAAAATTAAAATACATTCAAAACTGGTGGTCTTTTTTTTAACACCAGCGCTACTGTAAATGTTAAATGTTTGCCATTTTCTGTTACAGTTTATATTTGTATATTATTTAAGATGATATGAAACGCTGAATTATTAATTGGAAGCAGTGACCTTCAGCTAACAGAACCTGGTTAAAATGACAACAAGAATGGCCGACGATAATTGTTCTTGCTTGCTCTGTTCTTACTACCAAAAAATCAACACCGCCATCGGGAAACTGAAAAAGAATATGAGACTTATTCATTGTAACATAGAACCATTCTTCTCATATGCATGAGCGTAATAGACAATAAATAAGCAAACAACAAAATCCTGGATGTAACAGTAATGGTTTCACCAAAAACAAAATTGTCAGGAATACTAACCCTGCTACACAGAGTTGTTATGACGACATCAAGGAATCAAAGGCCGACAAGGAAGGTTAGTGCTTACATTAGAATTAAGGAATCGTTTTGTTTGGAGCATGGCATGAGAGAGGACCGTTGGACTATAATGTGACTACAGAAACGATTGAAGAAAAGACAGGTAGTCTATGATAAAAGAGAAGTTACAAGACAGTTTCATAATTGATAGAAATCCCGTGGAGCATGGAATTGAGAACAGATGTGATCGCCTATGCCGGCCGGCATGGTATTGAAAGACAAAAATAAGAACAAGAGAAGAAAAAAAAGAAAGGTTTGACGTACCAAATGTGGCATCGGTCCCAGGTTAGATAAACATTGCTCGTTGTACTCACATCAATCCCAGGTTAGATAAACGTTGCTCGTTGTACTCACATCAATCCCAGGTTAGATAAACGTTGCTCGTTGTACTCACATCAATCCCAGGTTAGATAAACGTTGCTCGTTGTACTCACATCAATCCCAGGTTAGATAAACGTTGCTCGTTGTACTCACATCAATCCCAGGTTAGATAAACGTTGCTCGTTGTACTCACATCAATCCCAGATTAGATAAACATTGCTCGTTGTACTCACATCAGTCCCAGGTTAGATAAACATGGCTCGTTGTACTCACACGGGGGTATGACAGACGGTGTAGTCACTACACAAACACAGTCTCACTCGTGACAAACGTTAAAATATTCCACAGAAATCTGTTTTACAGTCTCATATACATATTTGAAAGATACATAGTCCTGGACATCGGTAACATTAGCAGATCTGCCATGCAAACACAAGCCGATAAAAAAACTAACAAAGGCCCTGGGAAGACACCTTACTATATAATGATGACCTTATCATGACTTATCAGCCTGTCATCTCAGCTATGCTGGCACACTTGCAATCTCAGACAGGACACGTCGAAAATCTCAGTCTTATATGGTGCTATATGCATGTCGCACTTTGATACTCCTAGTCAGATCAACCTCTAACTACAAAACTACCACTGACCAATTACTCATTATAAAGTCAGGCATTATGACTTTGCGCCAGTTACAGCTTTAGGCATATCAAATTGTGACAAAATGTCTGAACATGCTCTTTTGTGGGATCTCTCGCACCTTCAACCCTCCGGCAGTATCTTTTCTGTTTCTTCATTTTTCTCACTCATCGCTTTTATTTGGCATAAATCATGCCATTTAATTCGTTATTTCTACTATTTTGCTCTATGCTGGACATAGCATGGTGAATTCTCTAACACGCCACTCCCCTATGGCAGTATTTGATACGGGAGTACTGTAATGCGTATCTTATTGTTTCACACTGTGGTGAGATATCCGTGATACACCCCGCCCAACTAAAGAAATACTACAGCGTTAGAACGTTTTCTATGCCATAAAAACAAATCAAGTGCAAAAATATTTAACTAACGATTTGAAATTTTGTCACTACGCCAAGTAAATTTACCACCCAGCCCGACATCCGTACCCTACCCCTCTTCTTAGTGTTTATGAACGAACGTCGAGAAAATTGGAAAATATTTGAACATTTCCACTATTACGTTAGAAAACCTGCAACTAAATTCTAGGTTTGACCTTTGTTTGAAGGCCAATACTACTAGATTTGAAAATAAACAGTTAGAAAATCTATTAATAACTATAGCCGTAGCGACAGTTACTAGGGCCATCGCAAAATACACTAACGCAAATGCGTGGCTAAGATTTGAATCTTTGGTCAGCAAGCGGGCAAGTCCCGCCCTCAAACACCCACTTTTTCTATACCCGTACCAATTTCTAGGAACAAATGCTAGACATTTGGCGAAAACCAATATTGTCGCCTCGCCTTGTAGGAAAAAGAGGAGAGACAGAGTGAATGAAGATTCAAATCAGATTTTATCGGTGTGTTTATTAAACTTAGATAATGGCGTTCCTTGTAAAAATGAAAGGGATATATTGCAGGTAGCGCAAATATTAATAAATAAACTACCCTAAAACAATTCCCTTATATAAAGTATCTTGTCTTAGCGAAGTATTTAGTTATAGTGAGTTTGGGGTAAAAACAATTAAACACAAGATAATTACACAGATGAAAACGAAGATAAATCATTAAAGATAGAGGACAGTTGTCTGTTTAATAATAACTTTCCATTTTGAAAATCGGCCCATTAATAACGGAGATATTGTAGAAAATAAAAATTGAAGACAGACAGACATACACAGTGGTAACCGCTCAACTTTAAAAATCTTCGGAGGTTACATGGTCTAAACGCGTTTTTTGAAAGAAAGTTAAATTGGCGTTACTTGATTTCATTGGTTGAGGTTAGTCTAGGAAGTGAGAGAATAAAACGAACGCTTTACTAAGCATAAGTGCCACTGGAAAAAATATTTCATACAAGAAGGGTTAAGAGCAGATGCAGAGTAATTTGTGACCAATAGCCTTTGCGGTTTGGAAATCGGCGATCTGAACTTGTGCCATTGATCGCTAGTTAACCTTATACTTGTGAAATATTTCATTGATTGCGGTAAGATGAACAATTTTATTGATATATATTATTATCAATATGTAGAGGCCAACCCAGATAGGGCGCCCACAAATTTTGGTTGTGCGACATTTGCCTTTGTGGAAGCTTGCGACATACTAGGAACACAGGCATGCCTAAGTAGACTTATGAAGCAAATGAAAGTACATTGTGTTGAAAAATGAATATATAAAATATTACGACTGTAAGACCAGAAAGCCACTGGCAGTCTTAGGCAGACCTCAGGTTCCAATAACTTTAAAATTAAATAAGATTTATTATGAAAAGAATTAACAAGATCACTAGAAAGAGAAAAGTAAAGAGTGTATCCCAGCTGAAGATAACGAAGGTTTAAAGTGACAGGGGCGTGGAAACCATGTGGGGAGAAGAAGATACCCCCTGAGAATGAAGCAGTCACAATTAAAATTAAGGACTGTAGCTATTTGGTTAGCCCTTTTATCTGATCACAACGCATGTTTAATGATGTTTAATTATTAGTGATGGAGATACATAACTAGAGTACTTAGGGAGGACTGTTCCTCTTGTTGCAGGGTTGAGTCATATATTACCCAGTGAGCCATAACCTGGAGCTGCAGACATTCGAGGCACCATGCTGGTTGCTTGAATGTGAAGTCTTATCTGCCTCCAGAGAACACGGTTGTGAACGAGTGTGTGTATTTTCTCGAGCAAGTGATCTATCTTCAAAGGAACCACAAGATAAGCCATAAGATTGCGGGCTTATGTCAATTCATCACGTTGTATTCTCCACACGATACTATAAACTGTTTTGTGAAATGATGAGACACACAGTCCTTCCAAGTAGTGACACTTCATAGGACAGTATTGTTTCAGCAGGGAAGAAAATTCTATAAACATTGTAGTAGTGACATTTATGGACAAGATGTCCTTCATATTTATTTAATGCTGTACATAAACACATTTCACTTTAAGTTTTAAACATTCCTGTCCCAAAAGATTTGCGGTACAGGAAATTAAAATTGTAAGATAATATTATAACTTTAACCCCAGTCTTGTTGATTTAATTTTCATTAAGTTAACGTTGTGTTTGGTTTTGTCAGGCATTTATCACTACATTTGCATTACCCTAGACACGTAGCCATATAACAAACATCACACAATAGATATAAAAAAATATTGCACAGCGTGAGATCTGAGGGAGGTAGCGTTAGGTCCCCTGAGAACACATCAACACCACTTTCAACTATTAGACTCAGGGTCTTACATAGCTTGACCACACGCTGTAGACACATATAGTTGCATTTAAATACCATCAATTAACCTCCCCGGTGTAAATCCACCACACACACTCCACTCCCAGACTGTTGTTACGATTCGCCAGGTTTGGTGATCCGGCCAGCGATAATATGTTATAGCTTAATCTGTCTGACCGCCTGTGGAAACAGGGCGGTCAAACATGTGACCCCATTGGAAAGCTGTTGATCATGTTGACACAAGCCGGATGGTGATACGATGAAAGAAGATCACCCGATATGATCAGACATCTGTCTTGCGGAAGCACGCAGATAAAGGTGATACACAGAGGTGCGCCGGAAGTCTTAGGTAACGATATGATTTCACTGTGTAAGAGGCCACGCGTGTATATTAAATTTAATATTTTCAAATATACGAGGGGGACCTCAAGACGCAGCAATAGAGACCGCAGTCAGCGACTCATAGCTTGACTGCCTGCGTCAGGACTAGCGAACCAGAGCTGGTCAAGACCGTGCTCCACCTCCACGTGGTGGTCCTGGAAACAGTATGCAGCAATGCAGGCTGGATGAGCGAGCACGGATCGCAATGGGAAGGCAAACCCGGTCCTAAAAAATGCCGTGCAGAAGTCGGATGTGTCGACTGAAAGGTGCAGATATCACAGCTATGTTGTAAACAGACACAACGCAACCACCGTCCTTTTCAGGGCGAAGAAGAAGAAGAAGAAGAAGAAATATGCGAGGGATGAGTATGATAAACGTCCCCACCCAAACAGTGCTAGATGGATTGGATTGGTTTGCCAGAATCTACTATGATTTGATTGGAAGTTTCGGCGGAAAGACAGCTGGGATTTGAAATTAAGGATTGTGAGATATAATCTAACAAACTCGGAGTCAGCACACAGACAGACTACATCGCAGCGGCAACTAAACAACAACTACAAGCCAGAGAAAAGAGGAGGGGACTTATCATTCCACAACTATAAGTACCAGATCGAGTATTGGGCAACTTTGGAATTTACAAGTAAACCCGCAATTTTAATACAAGACTGGAAACTTGGAAATTTTATCACAAGGAGTCATTAGAGGAATTATAGATTTCTAGACCAAGTGTCTCACCCGTCAATAGAGGAATTATAGATTTCTAGACCAAGTGTCTCACCCGTCATAAGAGGAATTATAGATTTCCAGACCAAGTGTCTCACCGGTCATAACTGGAATTATAGATTCCCAGACCAGGTGTTTCACTGTGGGTCAATTCTAATCTGCGCCAGGAAAAGTGTGTATTCCCAAAGTTTTGGGGTATGTGTAAACAATTTTTTTACTAATGTAAATTTCACAGGTTTCTTGCTAAGTGGTTATATATATGAGGCTGGCAACCTCAACATATGAAAATAATATATGCATGAACCACTACTGCAAGAGATGGTGATTGTTTCTGATTAGTCGTGCGGGAAACCCACAGAAGAGAGCCCCCACACCCCAACGGGAGTAAGGATGAGTATGAGTGATGATTACATCACATGTTCCTAAAGTGTATAGAATCATTTTGTGAGATTTATATACCTTTTTAATTGTAATTCAGGCAAATCATTATTCATGCACTCCAGACGCAATTTCCTAGTTGACACCCAGAAGGATATTGGTGAATTCTCATCATATTCCCTTAGTTACATTGTGTGCTCGGGGATTTAATTCTTCTGAGAGGTTAACATTCGTGGGTGGAGCGCATGAAAATGGACCTGTTAGTTTGCGGAGAACAAATGTACTGAGGCATTTGTTTCTTTCTGATTTGTCACAGTTCGTGGTTACAAGACATCAGACTTAAGTACTGAAGTTATTACGCCACTAGTGTGAGAGAAGAGTATCACAAACAACCGCCTACAGTGGACGAATTATGTGGAGAAGTATACTTATCACCAAAAAGAAGTGACGGAAACCATAGCTGCAGCACTCATCTGGAACTAAGTTTTATATAACAGGCTACAGCAAAATACGGACAGTATTATTGACGCCATACCAAAACCTCAATGAGGATAGATTTAATTTAACTTTCACCCAATTTTCCATATTTATTTTCCCATGTTACAGACTGATTGACTATAAATTTGTTGTATGGTATTTTAAACTAAACAATAATAGTTGATTCAGTTTATATGCACGAAAGCAAACGTATGAGCCAGTTTTTCGTGATAAATAAATAACAGAGCACATATCTCAAGCATCTACACATATATATTTATATCTGCTTCTTCTTTAGAGCAGCTAGGCCTCTAAGATACTGATCAAATGTGGTCATTTAGACCAGTGAGTTGTGTATAATTTAATCGCATCTATTGGCATATTTTCACACATGTGTAACACTACACACACACACACACACATGGACATATAAGTGTTAAGTACTTGCATATTTTCACACATATGTATGTATTATAACGTAGATGATGTTTGTCCTTTTAGTACGATGCTAGTTTATTTTGTTTCATTTTATTTCAGAGAGTCCAGCAGTCTGTGCTGGGTTATTATATGGTTTTACGTAGAAAATACCTAAATAGCTTGGTTATATGGTGTTGTATTGGAATTACCTACAAAGTAAACTTGTGGACAAAATAGTTTTCTGTATGATTCATATGCTACCTGATTGGGTTTAATTAATAAAAGTGGGACCCCTGTCATCAAGAGAGGTTTTCTGTGACTGCGGAACGTGTGTGAAAGTAGGCCAGAGAGAGAGAGAGAGAGTTACGACAACATTACACATGAATTCTTATTATTCTTCACACATCGTCTTCGCACCGTCACAAATGGCGTCGTCGGCAAGATACTGACAGACAGTGTAGTAAAGAGTCATTCGCGGAATGTTGAACGCTGCAAGAGAGCACTACAATCAGTGAGCACCAAGGATACCTCAGCTAAACCTCGCAAGAGTATTACAACACCCAGCACAGACGGAACAATACATCTGCCCAGTACATCTCCCCATTGAAGAGTTGCACCAACGCAGGCTCAGAGAAGAATCATACCACCGTACATCCATTGAATATCTTATCAAGCCAGGGACTAGCCGTTTGCAGTTATATCAATTTTCCTGCAATAGTATCCTCGCTAATGATACTCCATCACAACAAACAGGAACACTATTGCTACGCCAGTGTTATTATGCCAAACCAGTGGCCGACCTACCACGATTAACATTCAGCCAGAGACTCAATCGTATCACCAGGCAGCAACTGAAACTGCTACAGGCCACAACAGCGAAGAGAAGACAAGAACAAGCAAAAAAATAAGAGACACTTTCTGTTATTTATTGTAATATTATATAAGTGTTTTCCTTCCATCTGTTTTTGCATTGTATTTTGCTAGGTTAGGTCTAGAGCAGTGATGTCAACTCAATGCGCAGACGCAATATGCCAGTCAGAGCCTAGGAGCACCTCGACAGCTAGAGGTGGCTCCCGTGAAGAAATCCTTACATCAGGAAAGAACCAGAGCGATGAGCATGTGAGTGTGATATACGTGAGGGTGCCGGAGGTAAGAAGATTTGGTGAAAAGCCAGGCCCCACTTGGCAAGAGTTTGTGAAGGAGGTAAAAGCTGCATGGAAGGTAGGGCCCTTAACTGTAGAAGATAGGTTAGACATTGTGTGGACTAACGTTACACCAGTGGTCTCTAGGGAATTACGGATACGTGGCGGAGCCAAGGCCAGCCCTGAGAAGTTACTTGAAACGGTGGAAGAAGCCTACAGTGAGCGACAACTAGTCAATGCGATGACTAGGTGTTTCTATGCCATGAGACAGGGGCCTAGCGTATCAGTAACGGAGTTCTCTCACCTGTTGCATGATTATTTCTGAGATTGAATGCAACGCGGGTGAAGAAAGGCTTGGCTCCTGCGGGCCCATCCATGCTCAGGGATCATTTTGTTGCCTAGCTGAGAGATGATCTGAGTAAGTCATTTGTGAAGAAATTTGTCCTAGAAAATCCGGGTGTCTCATTTAGGGAAGTTAGGGACTATGCTGTTTTCTGGGAAGGCAAAAAGTCTGATACACTAGTGCAGATCGCAAGTACAGAAGCTCACAACGAAGAGGAGGCACTCAAATCAGAAGTAGCTAGTCTCAAGTCCCAGCTAGCACAGCTATCACAGAGTATGGAGAGCACAAAAGGAGACGCGAAGTAGAAGGAAACAGTGCCAACCGCATGAAAACCTAGAGCAGAACCAAGGTTTGAATCAATTGGAACCAAAACTAGACCTTCCTGTAGGTGAGTCAGGCAGTTGATAGTGAACGCAGCGATTTAGAGGTAAGTAAAAACACAGATGCACCAACACGGCGGCAAGGATTTTGTAAGTGGTATAATGTCGACAAAGGATGGTGATTTATTACACCGGATGATGGATGTCGTGAAGTATATCTGTATAACAATACGCTCAAATTCCCCGCATAAACGAACTAGCAAACGTATTTTAAAATCTATAAATAACTCCTATATTTGAAATTTGTCTGAGGGGTTAAGTCTATTTACCGTTAAAAATTTAACTAAAGAATTTGAATTTTTCGACTACCACCGGTTAAAAGTTACTACCCCCATACACACACACCCACCCTAATAATTATCGAAGGACGTAGTCAAAATTAACAACCAATCAAATTGTTACCTCGTTTGTAGAATCAAGAACAAATTTGGTTGTAGTGGCAAAAATGCCGATTCTGTGTTTTTGACAAAAATTAAATAATTTATTTCTCAATAACTAAAGGGAGTTAGAAAGAAAGGGATATCTTAAATTATAGCGCTGATATCGATTAATATATTAATCTAAAGATTCCCCTTTAATAAAGTTATCTTGACTTAGAAAAATTTATTTTACTAATATTTGAGCTTAGGGTAGAACTATAATTAATTACAAAAAAATTATTCAGATGAAACTGTTAAGGAATAAACAAAGGAAAAGTAAAGATAACGATAGAGGTCAGTTGACCGTGTAATTATCACTTTTAATATTGGAAATCTGTCCATAAATAACTGAGATATAAAATACACAAAGATAATCAGACGCCACTTACGATTGCTCAAAGTTTATAGTCCAAAAATAGTTAAAATTTGGACTCGCTTTCTGATTGGTCAGAGGGTAGGGTAATAAAAATTAACACCTCCTTGTAAGATCAGGCCATTTGAATTTGAAAGCCATCGCAAGTTGAGATCAGCGGGAAAGCATTGCTTTTGCCGTCTGGACAAGAAAGCAGTCAGAAAAACCCATTTACTGCTAGTCAACTTTGTGCATGTGTTATTATTCTTTACTTGAGGTAAGATAGATGCTTTTATTTGTATATTTCCTTAGCAAGTATCAGGCCATATGTGTATGCCGATACATTTTATTTCGATACTGCTAATTGGGAGATCGTTCAGGTTACGACGACCTAGGTAGGAATGCAGTCTTTTTCGGAGTGAAATGTGTAGAAAAATGCTTTGCTATTGGCCTTCCAAATTTTGTGCCATAGTGCCGTGGTAATAAAATTGATATTGCCATTGGGAAGTGAAAATAAATGTGTTTGTAAGTTTGCCATAAAATTTTGCGACTGTAAGTCCAGGAGAAAATAAATTGGTAGTGGTTTATGGAGTGACACAATGTTCAGATAACATGTGACACTCTGCATAGAATGTTTGAAAGAAGTCATTAACAGGTCACAAGAGATATTTGTACACCCCTGCTGATTATGTGGAAGACAAGCAATGCTAAAGGAATAGTGGCTTTAATGCCATATGAAAAAAAGAATGAAAACACAGGACTGAGTGTAGTCAAGGAAATATAGGGTTTGGTGCATATAGCCAGCACACATGGCTGACCCCAGGTATGATTACCATTGATTAGTTGTGGAATTGTTATAGACAGGCTATAAAAGGGAGGAAACTTTCCTTCTCATTTCAGGGTTGTATTACCAGTAAAAAGGTGTGGCAGACAACGTGGAGAAGACAGAAATTGTGGGCAGTGAAGGCTCACAATATACTTTGAGCTACAGGCCATATCTTCATCCAGAAAGCATCACCATTTGAGTGACCATATACATAGTCTGGAGCCCATATCATCAGACAGGCTTAATAGCTAAGTCCCTCACTACGGGCACATGACAGTTCCTCTCAATATAAACCACCACAACAAAAAGAATTTCCTGGGGAATGATGAAGAAAACAACCCCTCCAATAACTGACTAGTGCTACTATCCAGTATTAAACATCAGACAGTGGGGTACTCATTCTAGTGACAAGTTTATTTTGTTACACTTCATGGACAGAGTTCCAGCTTATTTATTTAAAATCTGTAAATAAACATTTTATGATTTTGACAAGACCTGTTCCAAAAGATTGAGGTTCGGGACAATAAATTGTATATTTATTCACACACACACACACACACACACACACACACACGCACACGCACACGCACACGCACACGCACACGCACACGCATACGCACACACACACACACACATATATATATATATATATATATATATATATATATATATATATATCAAAACGTTCCCACCAGTCTTACTTACTTACATTTTGTTGAATTACAGTTCTGTTTGTATTTAATCATTCCTCACATTAAATACATACATACCCTAGACACTTGCCATGTACATAACACTACAGAGATAAATATACACTGGGTGAGATCAGAAGAGGTAGCGGATAGGGACCCCTGAGAAATACATCATCATCTTTCTGATTCAGGGTACTTACATAGCTTGACCTCACCTTGTTAACCTTTAAATTTACTACCATCAAAACCTCTTATCACAATGGAGGTGTTGATGTATTTGTACATCAGACTAAGATTTTCAGAAAGGGATTCCATAGTCTGGCGAGAACTGAGAGAGTAGAATTTGACAGCAAACCATCTGTTCAGGGCATTGAAGCGGTCTTTGTATGCGTCATTGGCGGCCAGGAATGTGAGGGTAGCAGGAGGCGACCCATGGCACAGAGGAAGCCTAAAAAAAAAAGATGCTACAATTGTGGAGACTTTTCAGACCACATGGCAGCCAAGTGCCCTCAGTGCCCGCTTCCGAAGCGATGTTTATAGTGTAAGTCCCCAGAGCATTTGATATCGGTTTGTCCCTCACAAAGCGCCCTCTCTAAACGTACCGACACATCTAGGTTGACTTCAGGGTGCAGGCCAGGAGATGGACGTGACAACTGTTACCTTAAGGGCGCCAAGAAAAGCTGTCAACGTTCAGAAGAGGAAACTGATCTTAAACAGACAGGAGGGAATACACACCGACGCTCCGGAGAGGACACCAATCTAAATCAGATTGGGGGGAATGCACGCCAACATCGACGGAAAACAAGTGTAAAACACGTTGGAAGCAATTCCCCCGCCAAGGCCGACAACTGCAGGCACTAACTCGTTGAACTCTCAACCAAGTAGCGATGCTGTACGGGCGGACAATTCTCCCAGACCGCGACAAGCAAAGAGACATAAACTTAGAAATGACAATGGAGCAGAGCACGTTTGTGGGGACGACAAAAAATTTAGGGTGGAACATGTGACCGAGTGACCAGAAAGGTGTAATTTTTGACTGAGTAATAGTTGTCGATCTTGTCTACGGTGTATATTTGCGCTCATGCTGGCATTCTCACACTGGAATGGGCGATTTAAACGAAACACACCTTTGTCATCCGTGAAGTAGACAAACGTGTGAGACTCAGAAGATGCAATGACAGACGGCTCTTGGCTTTAGACATCTTGGCGCGGTCTGACACCAGAGGAAAACACCTTGTTGAGCACGAAACCGTGAGGTGTGACTCCAGGCAAGAAGTATCGTGGGAATGTAACCACCAGTGGGCGGAACTTCAATTGTGGACGTCTAGAACGATAATCTTTACTAAAATGTGATCTCATGTCATCCAAACTGAGCATAGGACTCCTGATTTGCTCCCTCGAGCAATGGGTGAAGCTTTCCCTGACATTTTGACGTAGCTATCATGTGGTACAGGGTTGGAGATGCAGATTTAAACTGAGACAGTGAGAGAGTCGGGTCAGAGCTGAAAAGAAGCCAGATTGTCTTCTTGTGCAAAACGCGCCCTAGTACAATAACCAAGTGTGGTTTGGGCTGTTGCATAGTTGCGTCTGTGCCAAGAGAGCTAACGACATTGAGGAATGAGAACATTTTATAATACTTAATATAAAGTAATGTTAGACGTTTCAGGTTTAGAAGTTAATGCATTGTAGCGTTTGTCTATCTATAGCTTGATAGAAGCTGACTGGCGATTTATGTGTATTTAAGTGTAATTTCATCGCTATTTTCAACAGACAGACTGTGTATTAAACGTGTAAAGTACTAAGTGATTTTATTAGAGGAATTCTAGTGTCGCATTGCGCCGTATACAAGTGTGTACTTAGTACCATTATTATTATTATTTGTGTAGTGTTAAGTAATAGTTATATTGCATTCTTGTGAGCCGTAAGTGTGGTTAATTTTATATCAGTGCTTTTTGTGAGAGGAAGATTAGCGTACCCTCTGACTCCGTGAGTAGCGTATGCCTATTACGTGTAGTATAGAGCTGGAAGAATAGAGTATATATATATATATATATATATATATATATATATATATATATATATATATATATATATATATATATATATATATATATATATATATATATATATATATATATATATCTGCTTCTTCTTTAGAGCAGCTAGGCCTCTAAGATACTGATCAAATGTGGTCATTTAGACCAGTGAGTTGTGTATAATTTAAGCGCATCTATTGGCATATTTTCACACATGTGTAACACTACACACACACACACACACACATGGACATATATGTTTTAAGTACTTGCATATTTTCACACATAAATACTAGGCAGGATAATTATACAGAGAATTTCAAAGGCAGTAGACCACAAACTGAGAAAAGAACAAGCAGGATTTAGAAAGAACAGGAGATGTGTAGATCATATATTCACTCTCAGGAACATTATAGAGCAGTGCTCAGAATGGCAAAGACAGCTTTACATTAATTTTGTTGATTTTGAAAAGGCTTTCGACAGCATACATAGGGACAGTTTATGGAAAATACTGAGGGCTTATGGAATTCCAAGCTGCATAGTGTCAGTCATAAAAAGCCTCTATGCCAACTTTACGTGTAGTGTTGGGCAGAGCAACCTAACCTTTGAGGTGAAGACAGGAGTACGACAGGGATGCCCCTTATCAACCACTCTATTTTTAACAGTCATAGACTGGGTGATGCGCGAGACAACAGAGGGCAGTCCAAGAGGAATAAGATGGACAACATTTTCTACATTGGAAGATCTGGAATATGCAGATGACATTGCACTACTAGCACATTCACATCAACACATCCAGGAAAAAACGGATAGACTTAATAAGTTTAGCCAGCAGGTAGGCTTGAATATCAATTTAAAGAAGTCTGAGGTCATGACGCTCAATGTGAGCAACCCTGAGCCCATATCAGTAAGGAATCAGCAATTGGTACAGACAGATACCTTCACATACCTAGGAAGCATAGTAACACCAGACGGCGCGGCAGGCAAAGACATCAACATCAGAATGAATAAGGCAAGAACAGCCTTCTTTAGCCTAAACAACATCCGGAAGTCCTCCCAATACAGCACAAACACAAAATTAAGATTATATCAGAGCTGTGTGCTTTCTGTGCTTCTCTATGGTGCGGAATGCTGGAGAGTTACAGAGAAGGAAATGTCGAAATTGTCCTCTTTTCACTCAACATGCCTAAGAAAAATTCACCGAATCTTTTGGCCAAATACCATCACTAACCAAGATCTGCTTACTCGTAGCAAGCAAGAGGATATGCACACCATCATAGCTGGCAGACGCTGGAGCTGGGTTGGTCATGTCCTTAGAAGAGACCCCGATGCCATCACATGACTGCTTTGACGGTCGGCAGCTAAGGATCAAAGAAGAAGAAGAGGAAGTATGTATTATAACGTAGATGATGTTTGTCCTTTAGTACGATGCTAGTTTATTTTGTTTCATTTTATTTCAGAGAGTCCAGCAGTCTGCGCTGGGTTATTATATGGTTTTACGTAGAAAATACCTAAATAGCTTGGTTATATGGTGTTGTATTTGAATTACCTACAAAGTAAACTTGTGGACAAAATTGTTTTCTGTATGATTCATATGCTACCTGATTGGGTTTAATTAATAAAAGTGGGACCCCTGTCATCAAGAGAGGTGTTCTGTGACTGCGGAACGTGTGTGAAATTAGGCCAGAGAGAGTGACGACAACATTACACATGAATTCTTATTCAGCAAACCATAAGTCAGAAGAGTTCAGGACCACCACTGGTGTAAGACAAGGTGATATCCTGTCACCTTATCTTTTCATACTCCTCATGGACGATGTCATCAAGGGATGTAAGGAGAGAACAAGAAAGTATTCAGTGGGGTACTGGAAGATGAGATAGGTCTGTATTTCAGAGCTGGCATTTGCTGATGATGTTGCCCTGATTGCTAAATAAGAGGCACATCTCCAATCCAACTTGCAAGTCTGGAAGGAAGAGCTGGAGAAGAAAGGGATGGTCATAAGCAGCTCTAAAACAAAATCCATGGTCATGTCACGAGAAGAAAGAAGACATCAGATTAAGCTGGGAGAACAGGTCCAGGCGCAGGTCGACCACTTTAAATGCCTCGGAGCTATTACAGACCGAAAGGGAGGCATCAAAGAAGTGTTTGCCACTCGAAAAGCAGCAGCAGGGAGACGTTTTCAGGCCCTAAATCGAGGATTCCTCAGCAAGAGAGAGGTTGATAAGAAAACGAAGATGGCTGTATACCACACCACCTATGTCCCAGTCTTGACATATGGATGCGAGTCATGGACAATGACTACACCCCATAAAAGCCAGATCCAAACCTCAGAAATGAGGTATCTGAAGAATGTGGTTGATGTAACAAGAAGAGACATGGTCCGCAACCAGACGATACGTCAAGGCCTAAAATTCCACCTCCTGCAGACCCAAATAGAACAGTTTTAACTAAGATGGTTTGGCCATGTCTACAGAATGGGAGAAGATCGGCTACCACGACAAGCATAGGAAACAAAGAGCCAGGAATCCAGACCCCCAGGACGACCCAGTGTCCGCTGAGATGACAATATTGGACAATCTTTGAAGGACCGAGGACTAGAATGGAACCAGGCCAGGAGGAAGACAGCCGATAGAATAGTCTGGCGCTCTCTCTTCCAAACCTCTACACCTCACGATAGAAGGGGAGCGACTAAGTAGGTAAGTAAGTTGTTTGGGCAGTAGAAGTTTGTTACAAACAGGGTTTTTGGTGTTGTGTGTAGTTTGATGGTGAGATGTTCAGAATCCTCTAGGTTCCGTTCGATTTATGTAGTGGGGATATTGTTTCTGAGCATAGTGATGATACCACCTGTGCGACCTAGTCTGTCTTGTCGGAAACATTCAAAACCTCTGATAGAGAATCTGCAGCTTTCGTTCAAGTGAGTTACCTGGATGCTCAGAACATCTATCTTTTCTTTCTGGAGGAAGTTCTGCAATTCAAGCTTTTTCTTCATTACACCCACACTGTTCCCCTGCATAATTTAAATTGTGTTATTTTTTGTTTGACCGTTAGCTCTACTCTGCTTAATCCCGGGTCCCCTGTACGCAGTCATCGTCAGTAGAGTTTGGTGGACCCTTTGGAGGCTGGGAGTCCGGGGCCCCGCCTGCGTATTGATGATTCACAGTGACAACCCCATGTCGTGAATTAAAGCCGATAATAGTCATTAACTGTATGATGCGTACATGTCCATTTCCATTGCTGGGTATCCACGCCTATTAGGCTGTGTTGAGGACTGCCTTATGGTGTGTATCTTGGCTGGTTTATTTTCGGCCAGGGTGATTGCACCATTCAGCATCCCAACTAGAGACACGCTAAGACGTATCACGTATAGGTCGATGACGCTAAAATATATAGTTACAAGTAGTCTGCGTTATGCCCTTCCGGACGATAGGAAGTGCATTTAATTAATGTGGTTTTAACCGCCTTACAGTGTGTGCAAAGTGTGGCCGTTGCCACGTAGAATTACTGATAACAAGTGTCTTTCAGGCCCTGAGTGTCCAGAGATTAAATATGCCTTGTAAAAAGAAAAAAAATAATTCGTTAGTTGTGACTGTGCAATGCTCAAATGCAAGAGAGAGTTTGGTAAGAAAAAGAAGATGGCTGTATACCGCTCCACCTATGTCCCAGTCTTGACATATGGATGCGAGTCATGAACAATGACTACAACCCACAAATGCCAGATCCAAACCTCAGAACGGAGGTATCTGAGAAAGGTGGTTGAAGTAACAAGAAGAGACATGGTCCGCAACCAGACGATACGTCAAGGCCTAAAATCCCACCCCCTGCAGACCCACGTAGAACAGTCCCAACTAAGATGGTTTGGCCATGTCTGCAGAATGGGAGAAGATCAGCTCCACGACAAACATGGGAAACAAAAAGCCAGGGAGCAAGACCCCCAGGGTGACACAGAGTCCGCTGGGAGGACAACATTATACAATCTTTGAAGGACCGAGGACTAGAATGGAACCAGGACAGGAGGAAGACAGCCGATAGGTTAGCCTGGCGCTCTCTTTTCCAACCCTCTACACCTCACGGTAGAAGGGGATCGACTAAGTCAGTAAGTAAGTTTATTACTCTGTATGGAGTTTCCTATCATATAGGCAGATAGGAAAACAATTAGTTTCGTATAAGCAAATAGGTTTTAACTGTGACATTTTTTTTGCTTCATTGGTCTTGTACACGTTAATGTCCTTATTTTTGTTTAATAAATGTATCCGCCTTCCGCAAGTTGGCACCTCCCCCAACTCGGCGCTCGGGGTGGTTGCACCGCCCACACTGGCCAAGGGCTTGACCTATGTGTAACCAGAGCACAATATTTCACCTCTGCATATTTGGAAAACCGCCTTGTATGACGAGGAATGCTCAGTATGCCACGCACTTCTTCCTCGTAGCTTGGGACCAGATGTGATGAGCTTTACATGCCAGCCAAACCGGAGAAAAGGAGCTCATGACTTCAAATCAACACATTTCGGCATGACAGGAAAGCTACAGGGACAGCCTAGATCTACAGTGTAGATAATACCAATGAATCTTCTACTTGGTATTCGCTGCTAAATAGAAGCTCAGTAGGCGTAGTTAAACAATAGCTATACTGGCCTTCAATCCTATCAACAGAAGAAACCCAGACTTAAAGGATAAATTCGGTGCACTGGCATCAAAAACGACAAAAATTAAATTTAACCGTACATTTCAAGAAACGTTGTGGTGAAAGAACTGTTTTGTAATTAGTCAAATTATAACTAACTTTAGTCTGACTTCTCCCACTTCGTGGCTACATAGTCAATGCATCCAGATAATACTTGACAACAAAACTTGACTCACGCTGAACGGGATTAGAACAGCAAAACGTGGCAAGGTCAATGAACTAGATAGGCAAGAGCCCTGCATAGTCCGTAACATGGACTGATGTATGGCATAGTCCGTAACATGGACTGATGTATGGCATATGGCGCCTCTTAGACTGTCACTGGTTTTCTCCCCTTTGCAGTGATGATCCAATCGTGGCAAAAGTTCAGAGTATCTACTGAGGGTCTTCAAAGTTGTCTACCTTTCGCTCAAGATTACTCTTGGTAGAGATGTGAATTGTAGAATGATGCTTTAATTCTATGGAGCCTTATAGGAATTCAAGAAATCAAGCACCACAGCTGATATTATCAACGCCGTAATGGACTTAGTATCTTCCCAGATCTATGTGAAGAAGAGAATTTTGCTCGTTTGATGAGCCTCCAACTGATTTAATTCAGTAAAACATTACGTTAATAGCTCTGTTTTTACGTATTTAAAATGACTGAGACATACGGGTGCAGTTCACTTAAAATTATTAAACCATTTATACATTTGTATATATACAGATAACATATTTAATAATTAATTAGGCTTAACATGGTTAAAATAAATAAAGCTGTTTATGAAGAAAATAATATCTTTTAAGGATTCATCACAGATGTTGATCTAGTTAATTTTGGGAATTTTCTTAAGGATTTCTTTTAGCAGCTCTGAATGGGTACACATTACAGAATAACCTCGAACGTCACATTTACCTGTGCCATCCTATAATTTATAATTCATGTGCTCTTAACTTTAGTTTTCCCACCACCTCTGGTAGTATTTGGTATTTTTTATTCATGGTTTGCACTCCCTTCCCTCAATTCTAGTTAGGTCGGGACTTCAGGAACCCTCTTTTGCTGAATAAGGTAATCAATCCCTTTCGTTTGAACCCATATTGATACCTGGGATCTGTAGAGAGAAGTGTGGTTTACTAGTGTGTAACACATTTTCCTGCCAGACCAGACAAGTGCAGGGGAGTGACCCGATTAGTGAGTAAGCAGCCTTGGGATGACCACAGTCGATTATCTTATCGATGGGAATGTTTCTGTTGGACCAAGCTGTTGTCATAGTTTGCTGGGCCGGATGAATTATATAATCGTTTCCCAGCAAGATATGGCTGAAGAATAATTATACATCTTAACAGAGATTATCTGTCATTTTGAAGTCGTGAGTGTAAACATGATGGATAATAGACGGAAGCTGGCTTACCATATAAGGTGATTGTAAACAACACATTTATTTGTGCGTTTGTTACGCAGAGTTTTTTTAATGAGAGAAAGGGAAATATATGCATCTGGCATGCTATTAGCTTGGCATTTAAAATATAAAAATACAACATTTCTGATTGGAGCCTTGTCATATGTCATTGGAATCTGGATGTGGGCCGAATGTTCCATATAATTTAGAGCCTTGTGAGTTGACCGAGCTGCTAATTCCAACTCCTCAAGAAGACAGCCAGACAAGCCAGAGTAAAGAATATGATTAGGATTTCACTTTAAAGGACCGGATACCGTTTGGAGCAGCTTGTACGAATCCTAGGAACCTAAACACTAAGTCATAGTAGATTATATTTGCAAAGTAGTACCCCCAGACCACGTATAAGAGGCATCTTAGTCAAGTTGCGTTAACTTTGTCTCTTAGCCAGAAGTCAGTTTGTATTCCCAAAGAAATTAAGGGTAAGTTCTACATTTTATAGTTCTATATTTTGCATCTATTAACATGTGAAAACTGCTAGTGAATATCCAAGTCATACGTGGCTGACAATCTCAGCATATAGAATGATGGTTTCATGAACCATCACTGCAAGAGTTGGTGACTGCTTCATGCGGGTTTCTAATAGAGAACCAAAAACAGAGGTAGTCCCAAGTTCCATATAGAGCAGGGAGTGGATGATGATAGAAATGATGTAAATACTTATTATATTAACATTTTCAACCAGTGCGAATGTAAATATAAACATGTTCAATATAAATGTAATGGATGTTTTCCGCTCCTCGGGATTAATAATACTGCTCAGAGAGGGTAAAGGTCTGAGGTAGATGGGATTGTGGAATGAAAAGGGGAAGGGGGGGGGGGGAAGAGACACCTGATTTTGTGTCAGGAAACCCAATACTCAGGATGATATTTGTTTCTCAATTATTTCATGATGCTAGTCGGTGGTACCAATTGGTTGTTCTATCTGTGGAACAAGTGTGTGGTATAAGTGGCTTACAGTCAGAGCTAGACACTTACAGCAAACGGGTCTTAAGAGAAGCTGGACGATATTCGCAATTACTCCACGATACTACGAGGAACGTGTTGCGTCCACAAGACTTGACCAGTGACGAGAGTGAACCAGTTCATAACCTGCAAAGAACAACATCCCTTGTGCTGAAATTTTAGAGACTCTATCTAAATTCACCCAACCCTTATTTATTTTACATTTGTTAACGATAATTGATTATTAAATTTGTTATCTGTAAATATAAAAATTTATAGTTGATTTAATCATCTGAGTGAACTGCACCCGTATGTCTCAGTCTTTTTAAATACTTATAACAGAGCTATTTACGTCATATTTCACTTAAATCAGGTGGGGGCTCATCAGTACCAGCAAAATTCTAACTCATAGAAGGTCAGGAAAGATAACACGTTTACACGCCCTGGATCATATCAGCCGTAGTACTTGATTTCTTTAAATTCCTATGAGGCTCCCTAGAATTAAAGCACCATTCTTCAACTCACATCTCTGCCAAGAGTAATCTTGAGCGAAAGGTAGACACCTTCAAACACCCTCAGTAGATACTGAAATGTGGTCACTGTTGGACCATCACAGTATATCCCATGACAATCTAGCTTTGCTAAGGCCACTTATACTACACACTTATTCCACAGGCTAGTACCACCGATTGGTACCAAAGACCCAAATAGGGAGATACATATTACTAGCTAAGGGAAATAGCTTCGGCACTTTGGTTAAGATGCCTCTTACACGTGGTCTAGGGTATTACTTTACAATAGAATCCCACTATGGCTTCGTATTCAGTTTTCTAGGAATCCGGGCTTTCTGTATTAGAACTGTCTTCTTGACGAGTTGAATTATCAGTGCTTTAATCTAAAAATGTGGTATATCTTAAGCAACAATCGACCCTGTTCAGGGGCTTATCTCTCACTACCCTTGTTTATCTAGAATCGCCTTCAAAACGAAATAAACTAATGTTCTCTGCATGTCATCTACAAATTTTGTCTGACACAAGTTTTGCCTCTTCCGTTGATTTTCACAACTTCATAGATCTATCACTGAAAATCTCTTTCAAGATTTTATTTTCTTATAATGATCCATCACCTCAAAATCTGACTGGAGACGATTACACAGATTACGTAATCCAAAAGATCCCATTCGTAATCTTAAGTGGGTGTCTTTAATCTGTCACCAGACTCACATTTACGGTGTGATTTTGGATACAGCATATGCAAAATTTAAAAACTTATCAGGCAACAAACCTGGGTTGTGGCAATTATTTTGCTGACCGTGTCGCCAACTCACGGTTCGTTATGCATTTTCTCAGAAAGAAGGTCGGAGTTATTAATAGTCGTGTTATCGTTACGCAAATAAACCGGATTGAACTTCCACTCATTTGCTTTAATCCGTGCCTTTACTATCTGGTCGGAAGTATGTTACGCATTTGTAGCGGAACATTTCACTCTGCAATGCTAAGAGTCAATATGGGTTCAAACCACGTCAGCGATTAAAAATAATCAATAATGACTGGAGTATTAGGCCACAACATGACAAAAAAACGGAAGGAGAAAAGTGTAAATAATGAAGCGAAAAAAAAACAGGCACTGTCAGAGATGGTAAAAAGAGAGGGATGAGCACAAAACGAATTAGAGGATGGCACAGGAAAATGTGGGAGCCGCGGTAGCATAGTGGTTAGTGCACTGGCTTCCTAGCTCAGTGGTCTATGGTTCGATTCCCAGATGAGGTGGGAATTTTTAGGCCGCAAACGGCTCCTTGGTCAACTCAGCCCCAATTGGGTACTAGAGCAACTCTGGGAAGGTTAAGGCGGCCGGCGTGATGCTGACCACATAACTCCTAGTGTGCCGATGGTCAAGAAAATATGGGCCTAACACCATATTCCCAATATGCCTCAATGGGCGTGTAACGGGATCCTTTACCTTTTTTTTTACAGGAAAATGTAACGATCGCTATTATTTCGTCACATTGACTCAGCTTCATTATCAGATCAATGTATAGCTAGCCTCCTATCATCTTCCGCAAACCTTGTAAGAAGGGGAAAGTTTGATGATGCTCAGTGCCCCTGTGCCATGAGAGGCAGACACTTGAACAAGTGCTCTCAGTTTTCAAAGTGTCAATAAGGCAAGGGCGATGCGCATGGAAGGCGAACACCAAAGTCAACCTAGTACTGCAAAAACATACTCTCTGAGAGCAGGAAAGCTAGCACATCCCAAACCAAGTCAACCAAGTAGCAGTTTACCATCTATTCTTGACTGTGCCAATATATGGGATATGTGTGTAGATCTACCTGGGGTATGGACATATTCAGAACGTATCAGAAGTTCTCGAAGACGGCCAAATGTAGTGCTGTATTCCTCATAATCACACCAGATTATAATGATTGAGCTGACCGTGCCGTTTGAATCTATATAGATTGGACGAGCAACACTCGTTCAAAGTGGCCACGTATAAATGATGTGTTGATAGTAATGGGTGATATGAATGCAAAAGTAGGAAAAGGAAAATACAAGAAAATAGTAGGACAGTATGGATTAGGGACAAGAAATGATAGAGGAGACAGACTTATCCAGTTCTGTGAAGAAAACCAGCTGGTCATATGTAACACCTTTTTTGAACACCACCCAAGGAAATTATACACATGGAAAAGCCCAGGAGATGTAAATAGAAATCAAATCGACTATATCATGATAAAACATAGATTTCAGAACAGTGTCACAAGTGCAAAGACACATCCTGGTGCCGACATAAATTCAGATCACAATCCAGTCGTCATCACAGTAAATATAAAGCTAAAAAGAGCAGGAAACAGAAGACAGGAGGAACCCCAGATAGAAATATCAGCACTGAAACAACCAGATATAAAACAGAAATATTTAATCGACGTCAAAAATAAATATCAACAGTTATTGACAGAAAGCATGGAGCAGTATAGAAGAGAAAACCCAGAAGAAAAAGCAACCGCAAAATGGGAATGCTTAAAAACAAGCATACAATCAGCAAATGCAAATTTACCTAAAAAGGAGTCTAAGAAAAATCAAATTTGGATGACAGATGACATCTTCAATAAAATGGCAGAAAGAAAGAAAGTAAAAAACACTCCAGAATATAAAACAATAGACAATGACATACGTACTATGTGTAGAGAAGCAAAAGAACGATGGATAGAAACAAAATGCAAGGAAATAGAAGACTTGGAAGCAAAGCACATGAAAAGAGATATGCATGATGAAATAAAGAAATTATCAAATAGAACAATCAGCCTGATGAGTCATGCAATTAAGATACTGCTCAAAATCATACAGGAAAGAATAAAAAGTAAAGTAGACAGCGAAATCCAAGAAGAACAGTTTGGTTTTAGACGGAACAGTGGAACAAGAGAGGCAATATTTTGCCTAAGAATATTAGCAGAAAAATATACAGAGGTCCAAAAAAGTATGTATTTGTGCTTCATTGACTATAAGAAGGCTTTTGACAGAGTCCATCATGAGAAAATAATTGAATGCCTCGAAGACATAGGTATTGATGGAAAAGATATAAGAATACTCAGTAACCTTTATTGGGAGCAAACTGCCACAGTAAGATCTGGTGTCATAAAATTAACAGTGATACAACGTAAAAATATCTCCAAAGGATAAAATGTAGGGATAAAAAGAATGCGTAAGTTACTAGAAGGCATGATCGCCCACGCCGCGGGTCATCACCCGCCATGGAAATTAAATTGCTAGAACGGTTACCATTTGAACGGGATGAGAACGGCGGATCAAAAGGAAAAAATATGACTGAAAAATTGCGTGAAACTAGCAAGGCTAAAAAGATGCAATTGGGGGGGGGGGGAGAGAACGGAGGAAAAGTCACGTCCCCAAGTTGACACAAGGTAACGAAATCGACAAAAGGGACCATAGTATTATACGCAACAGTCATTTTTTGGACGTTTGTGCGATATTTTGTCCTTTATTTGAATGCAGCGGCAAACGTTTCACAGAAGATTCTAGAAAATATTTCGAAAAAAACAACTAACCTTGAAAAGTAACCTTTTCTTAATAATGATGTTAGAAATATAAAACCTAGCTGGCCGGATGGCCCATTTTGAGCAGTGAAATAATATGCTTTTATTTATACAGACGGATAGATAATAATGAAGACATTGACAAAAGACTGTGTTGTTCACATCAGCGAAAGACTGCATTGAATCAAACAGGTCACTAATTTGCACAAAAACCGCGACCTTGAGACTCAAGTGTCCAAATCTAGTTAGAATGAAAGAGAGGGACATTGGTGGGAGCTGCGGCTAAAAATAACTTTAAAGTCAAAATTTGTAGAGGGGACGGATAGGTTGGTTCAAAAACCAAGTACGTTTTTTTGTGAAAACGCAAGTAGAGACGGACGGACTAACAGATAAAAATCCATACTTGACTGAAGCATGACTGAAATGACTTTAGTGTAGGAAATTTGAATTTGAAAAAACACAAGGCATTGATTGGCCACAGACAATCAAATTATCAGCGCTCAGACGCGCTTTTTTGCCATTCCTCAATAGTTGTCCAGTGATAGACACAGTAAATTTTAAGTGTGGTGATTTCCAATGAAGTAAATTGAAATAAGTTCAGGGACGCCATACTATAGCCAGCAGCTCAGCTGTGTTTTGCTAGCATTTCCGTGTTCTTTATCCATAATCTGAGCTGTGAGTTTTTTATGTTGACACCAAAAGGTGGTGTCAAATGCTGGGTAAATAATTGACAGTGAGGACCCGTGCAGTGTCGCATCTCGGCAGAACAGCCTTGTATTGCCCCCAAGCACGGAGAGGTGGGGCCACCCGATATATTGCCCCCAAGCACGGAGAGGTGGGGCCACCAGATTCCAGCACCAGAACTACTCTTTCAAAGTTACGTAAGCAGGCTGGTCTGCTGGATTTACACCAACTTCATAGACATAGCACCCAAAGTGAATTACTACTAAAACATCCCATTTCCTTCCATCATTAATGGACAATGTTTGGTAGGCATAGACAGGGAGGGATGAAGCCACCCCAACAGCACATCTATTCATCGTTCTCCCAGGGAAAATAAAATTATGAACTGTAGAAATATTAACTAATCGTGAAAATTGTATACGTACACACCTTTTATTTATCATGCCATTTATTCATGCCATTCACTCACAAATTCCAAAATCTTTCATATGTTCTGGCCAAAATAAAACTTTGGTTCAGAACAAATAAATTTAAAAAAGATTTACTTTTCTAAAATTTCACCAGCTGAAGTTAGTTCATTGTGTTCTAAATTTTATTGATAATATTATATTATTTAATATCTGTGTGTGTGTGTTTGTATATGTCAATACAACACATTACATTCAGTACCCTAGATTTTAACGTAGCCACATTCATTAGAAAAAAAGATAGGTGTGAGGTCGTAGTGGTAGCAAGAAAGGCCTTCTGAAAATTCACAGCTACATTTTATCTCAGGAGCCTTCACAGCTGACCTCATACATCACACTTAGTAATATCACCATCATACAATACCATCAAAACCACTACATATATTGGGGTCTTGTCCAGGGATAATTAGCATAAACAGTAATATAAGGATCTCCTGGTGGGAGAAATAAAATTAGGGGAACAAAATTGTAAAATTCCCTTAAAATTAAAAGTGTCCCTTTAAATTAAAAGGGCAATTAGAAGTTGGTGAATCTTCACAGCCAGTGTTAATTAATTAATTAATTAGAATTATTTTAGTCTAGAGTAATTATAAGTACTTTAGTGGTTGGAAATTTTACTTTGCTTATTGCTAGATTTGTTTAAAAAGTATGGCGGAGCTGGCAAAATTTAGATCAGCTGCTGTGCTGACCGCAAAGGAGATGAGAATGGATGGTCAGATTTTAATTCAATACGTAACAGCTGAAAGTGATAAGTATATTAAACGGGAAGAAAGAAGACTAGAAAAAGAGGCTGAAAGAAAATTAGAGTCTGAAAGGTTGGCTGAAGAGAAGAGGTTAGAGGCTGATAGAGAAATTAAGAGGCTGCAGATTGAGGCAGAAGACAAACGACAGCAAAGGGAGGCAGAAGATAAAAAGGCCGAAAGGGAGGCAGAAGATAGAAGGTTGCAAAGGGAGCACGAATTACGACTAAGGGAGCTGGAATTACAAGGCCAGGCTCCTGAAAATGGTGCCAGCCCTTTTGCCTCAGATGCTACGCCCAGTCTGAGAGCCTCAAACTCAGCTATGGGGTTTCATTTAGACCATTTTGTTGAAAAAGACGATGACATAGAGGGGTACCTAGGACGTTTTGAGTTATTAGCTACTACATATGGGTTAGAGAGAGAGAGGTGGAGTTTAAAGTTATCACAAGGACTGAGAGGTACTTCTTATGAAGTCTTTGCTAAAATGAACAGGGAAGACCAAGACAATTATGACATGTTAAAGCAGGCTCTGTTATTAAGGTACGAGAAGAATGGTGAATTTTATCGTAAGAAATTTAGAAATGCCAAACTGTTGTCTGGGGAGACATACCACCAATTCTCTGCTAGACTGGAAACCTATTTGGAGAAATGGACTGCTCTGGGGAAGACCCAAGATCTTAAAGAAATGATCATGATTGAGCAATTGAGAGAGTCCATGGATCCAGACATGAGAAAATTCCTCATGGAACAAGGTGCAGAGAAATTAGGAGAGGCTTTAAATGTCGCTGAGAGGTATCAGGCAGCCCAGGCAGAGGTAAGTGGTGCTAAAAAGAAGCACATAGACAATTTTAAAGCTCCACAGCAATTTAATAAATTTGATAATAGAGAGCAGGGAAATAAAGGTAGGACAAACTTTGAACGGCCAAGAAATGACTACCGAGACAGAAACTCACAGTTCAATGACCAAAAATTCAATGAAAGAAAACCGTTGAACCAAGGAAAAAGATGGTGTAAATGGTGCAAGAAAGATAACCATAACACCGAATTTTGTAGAAGGAAACCTTCAAACATTGCTGCAATGAAGTCGGGGACGCAAAGATTAAAGGTTAATCCTAATGGACAACAGGAACCTTATCACCCCCCAGTTTGTGAGGATGTTATTTGTAATGGGGTCACCATAAGGTGCCTTTATGATACATGTTTGGATTATGATTCAGTTGTGAAGTCTAGCCTAGTGGACCCAAGTCAGTATACCACAGAAACAGTGGAAATACAAGGGGCGACTAAGGACATACCACTCATGACACTTCCCATCGCAAGGATAACGGTGAAAACTCGCTATGTGGAAGGAGAAATCAGAGCAGCAGTGATAGATGAACCAATCTACCCTCTTATATTGGGGTGTAGATACGTCTTCTTGGGGAATCCCGAGAGGCCTGTGATCATGGCGACAGTGCAGACCAGGTCACAGAAGAAGGAGGAAGAAGGTGAACCTATAAATGCTCATCCAGAGGAGATGAGAAAGGCGCAGGCTGAGGATAGGACACTCAAGCCATGTTTTAAAAAATTGCCCAAATGCCACACACCTCCGAGCGAGGGGGAATACCTTATGAAGAACAAACTATTATACAGGAAGGCCGGAACTGGAACAAATGGTCACAACCAGCTGGTTCTTCCCACCTCATATAGAGATAAAGTGATGGAACTCGGGCATGCGATTCCCTTCAGTGGTCACATGGGGATCAGCGCCACAGGACAGCGTATAGCTTGTCATTACTTCTGGCCAGGGATAACGGAGGATATAAAAAGATATGTCAAATCCTGCCCAGAATGTCAAAGGGTAGCTCCAAAGCATTGGACTGCTCCTGCAACTCTAGGGGAAATGCCCATAGTGGGAACACCTTTTGAGAGGGTTGTAGTGGATATTGTGGGACCTCTCACTCGGACCAAGAGGAGGAACAGTTACATCCTTACTCTGGTGGACACTTGTTCTATGTGGGGAGAGGCGGTAGCCCTGCCATCAATTTATTCAAAACATGTAGCAGAGGCACTACTTACAATATTTACCCGATTAGGATTCCCGCATCAAATCTTGACGGATAATGGTTCTCAGTTCAAGGGGAAACTAACGGAAGAAGTTTTTAAGCTATTTCAAGCCAGACACTTTCATTGTAGTCCGTACCATCCGCAAGGGAACGGCCAGGTAGAGAGGTTCAACGGGACTCTCATTTCTATCCTGAGAAAGCTGGCACACGAAAAACCGGATCTGTGGGATCAATTCCTGCCCGCCGCATTGTTTGCGTATCGGGAGGTACCACATAGTTCAACCGGGATGGCTCCCGCAACTCTGCTATTTGGGAGGCCAATAAAAGGTCCATTAGAAGCTTTATTAAGGACCTGGACAGATGATAAGGCGGAAGAGACTGTTACCTCATCTTATCAATACGTGAACGAACTGACCACTCGTTTGAAAGCTGGATGGAAACTGGCAAATGATAATTTGAAACAAGCCAGGAAGAAACATGCAGCATATTTTAATAGGAAGGCAAAGGACAGAGAACTAGCTGTGGGAGAGAAGGTGCTGCTTCTACTACCCGGTAGCCAGAATAAATTACAAATTGGATGGCAAGGTCCATATACGGTTCTAGAGAAGGTGTCTAGAACAAACTATAAAATTGACAAAAAGGGGAAGGAGAAAGTTTATCATGTAAACCTGTTAAAGAAGTATCTGGACAGACCACTCCAGGAAAGCACCCCCTTACTGACCTTAGCTATCGCAACTCAAATGCAAAAGGAACCACTCACCTCACATGAATACCCATTACATCCTTGTGAAACAGCAGCACAGGTAAAAGTCAGTAAGCACCTGTCTAAAAACCAGAGGGAGAGAGTTCAACAGGTTCTGGAGGAACATACAGATGTATTAACAGATAAACCAGGCCATACAAATTTGCTACAGTATGACATGAAACTGGTAGACTCAAACCCAATCTGTATGAGAGCCTATTCTATTCCGTTCGCGAAGGAGAAGGCATTGAAGGATTTGTTGAAGGAGGGGATTATTTCGCACAGTGAATCATCTTTTAGTTCTAGTGTCGTTTTGTTGAGAAAACCGTCTGGGGAACACAGACTGTGCATAGATTACAGGAAACTGAATGCTGTCACAGAAGGACAAGTGGATCCATTACCAGACACAAAACAGTTATTTNCCAGACTGAACAAGGCAAAATACTTTTCAAAGGTGGATCTTAGTAAAGGCTATTACCAGATCCCAGTGAAGCCTGAAGTGAGACCTTATTTGGCTTTTAGCACTTCGGATGGACATTATGAATTCAACATGCTACCATTCGGACTGAAAAATGCTCCGAGTGTATTTTCAAGGATGATGCGCAAATTGTTGGATCCCCTGAATAACCCATGTATCACGAATTTCATGGATGATATTCTCGTCGCCACAGAGACATTTGAAGAACACATTGAAGCTCTAGAAATGTTATTTAATAGGCTTAGGGAGGCGAACTTAACTGCTAGGCCAACAAAATGTTGTATTGGATGCAAAGAGTTGGAATTCTCGGGACACACTGTATATCAGGGTAACATGACCCCTGACCCCAAGAACTTGGAAAAACTGCAGAGAGCACCTAGACCACAAACAAAAAAGGACGTGCGATCATTCGTGTCGTTATGCGGATTTTATCAAAAATATATCAAAGATTTTAACTCTATTTGTGCTCCTCTGACTGATCTGACTCGCAAGGGACTTCCAGATAAAATTATTTGGACTGCACAATGTGAACTAGCGTTCCAAGAGTTAAAGGAAAAAGTCACTAGCAAGCCTATTCTCAAACTGCCTGATTTGACACAGGACTTTGTCTTAAGAACCGATGCAAGTAATGTAGGACTCGGAGGGGCTTTGTTGCAAAGATCATCTTCACCTGATGGGGAACTGAAACCAGTCGCTTATGCAAGCCGCAAATTGAATAAGGCGGAACAAGGATACTCCACAAGCGAAAAAGAATGTTTAGCGTTAATCTGGGCAATAAAGAAGTTTCAAATCTATCTGTATGGTAGGACTTTTGTGGTCGAGACGGATCATCAGCCTCTCGTATTCTTATCTCAGGCTAGCATGAAAACGCAAGATTGCTGAGGTGGTCTTTATTGCTTCAACCTTATCAGTTTAGTATCCAATATATCCCAGGCAAATTGAATGTCGGTGCAGATTTCCTCAGTCGGCACCCCTGTGATCAAAATTAGAGTAATGGCAGGCGTGAGGAGAGATTTTATCTATGTGTATCACTGGTTTTAGAACTTGCCGTAGGCATGTTTTCAAGTGGGGAGATGTGTCATAAAATTAACAGTGATACAACGTAAAAATATCTCCAAAGGATTTTTTTTTTTTTTTTTTTTTTTTTTTGCGTTCGCCCGCTAATACTCGAGGCGAAATCTCAGGTTATTATTTTATGTCTAACCTGACACTGATTTTACGTGAGTATCCCTTTATTTCTTGTACAGAGACAGGTGTCCCTCGCCATTCAGGCAAATACTCGCCGATTTCGGAGGTACCCATTGCAGCTGGGTCGGCTCAGGAGCCGCCAGTCCCTGGTCGACGACACTCCTTAAAATGTCTTCGCCAGGTCTCGAGTTAATCCAGTCCAAATCCCGGTCGACGAAAAATCCTCAAATGCCGTCGCCCGGGTTTGATCCTGTATTACCCGGTCGCCAGAGCGGTGTTGTAACCACTACGCTAGCGCGGCTCCCTCTCCAAAGGATAAAATGTAGGGATAAAAAGAATGCGTAAGTTACTAGAAGGCATGACCGCCCACGCCGCGGGTCATCACCCGCCATGGAAATTAAATTGCTAGAACGGTTACCATTTGAACGGGATGAGAACGGCGGATCAAAAAGGAAAAAAATATGACTGAAAAATTGCGTGAAACTAGCAAGGCTAAAAAGATGCAATTGGGGGGGGGGAACGGAGGAAAGGTCACGTCCCCAAGTTGACACAAGGTAACGAAATCGACAAAAGGGACCATAGTATTATACGCAACAGTCATTTTTTGGACGTTTGTGCGATATTTTGTCCTTTATTTGAATGCAGCGGCAAACGTTTCACAGAAGATTCTAGAAAATATTTCGAAAAAAACAACTAACCTTGAAAAGTAACCTTTTCTTAATAATGATGTTAGGAATATAAAACCTAGCTGGCCGGATGGCCCATTTTGAGCAGTGAAATAATATGCTTTTATTTATACAGACGGATAGATAATAATGAAGACATTGACAAAAGACTGTGTTGTTCACATCAGCGAAAGACTGCATTGAATCAAACAGGTCACTAATTTGCACAAAAACCGCGACCTTGAGACTCAAGTGTCCAAATCTAGTTAGAATGAAAGAGAGGGACATTGGTGGGAGCTGTGGCTAAAAATAACTTTAAAGACAAAATTTGTAGAGGGGACGGATAGGTTGGTTCAAAAACCAAGTACGTTTTTTGTGAAAACGCAAGTAGAGACGGACGGACTAACAGATAAAAATCCATACTTGACTGAAGCATGACTGAAATGACTTTAGTGTAGGAAATTTGAATTTGAAAAAACACAAGGCATTGATTGGCCACAGACAATCATATTATCAGCGCTCAGACGCGCTTTTTTGCCATTCCTCAATAGTTGTCTAGTGATAGACACAGTAAATTTTAAGTGTGGTGATTTCCAATGAAGTAAATTGAAATAAGTTCAGGGACGCCATACTATAGCCAGCAGCTCAGCTGAGTTTTGCTAGCATTTCTGTGTTCTTTATCCATAATCTGAGCTGTGAGTTTTTTATGTTGACACCAAAAGGTGGTGTCAAATGCTGGGTAAATAATTGACAGTGAGGACCCGTGCAGTGTCGCATCTCGGCAGAACAGCCTTGTATTGCCCCCAAGCACGGAGAGGTGGGGCCACCCGATATATTGCCCCCATGCACGGAGAGGTGGGGCCACCAGATTCCAGCACCAGAACTACTCTTTCAAAGTTACGTAAGCAGGCTGGTCTGCTGGATTTACACCAACTTCATAGACATAGCACCCAAAGTGAATTACTACTAAAACATCCCATTTCCTTCCATCATTAATGGACAATGTTTGGTAGGCATAGACAGGGAGGGATGAAGCCACCCCAACAGCACATCTATTCATCGTTTTCCCAAGGAAAATAAAATTATGAACTGTAGAAATATTAACTAATCGTGAAAATTGTATACGTACACACCTTTTATTTATCATGCCATTTATTCATGCCATTCACTCATAAATTCCAAAATCTTTCATATGTTCTGGCCAAAATAAAACCTTGGTTCAGAACAAATAAATTTAAAAAAGATTTACTTTTCTAAAATTTCACCAGCTGAAGTTAGTTCATTGTGTTCTAAATTTTATTGATAATATTATATTATTTAATATCTGTGTGTGTGTGTGTTTGTATATGTCAATACAACACATTACATTCAGTACCCTAGATTTTAACGTAGCCACATTCATTAGAAAAAAAGATAGGTGTGAGGTCGTAGTGGTAGCAAGAAAGGCCTTCTGAAAATTCACAGCTACATTTTATCTCAGGAGCCTTCACAGCTGACCTCATACATCACACTTAGTAATATCACCATCATACAATACCATCAAAACCACTACATCTGGAAGGAATTATTCATCATACATAGACATAAAAGAGGTGTCAGACAAGGTTGTGTGCTGTCCCCCTGCCTATTTAATTTATACACCGAAAAAATTTTCAAACAGATACATGAAATACCAGGACTGAACATCAGTGGAAGGTCAAAAAACAACCTTAGATATGCAGATGATACCGTGTTGTTAGCTGAAAGCGAACAGGAGTTACAAGAACTAGTGAAGCAAGTGAACAGTATAAGTCATGAATATGGACTCGACATTAATATTGAGAAAACAAAAACTATGATAATTAGCAAAACAGACGATAAACCCACATTAAAGATAAGCGTAAATGGGAAAATCCTGGAACAAGTCAAGAGCTACTGTTACGTACATTTATTACCTAAGGGGGTAGTCTTCGGTCCTGCCAAATGTACGCACCAGTCTTAATATAGTTATATTATTTGAGCGTTCGATTGATTCACGCACTGACGTGCAGAATGCAGTGTGAGTTGCTTTGGACGCACGGGTAACCTAGTTTAGGGATTCTGACGTCATGTTTTGTATGGGGGCAGTACGGACCATGTTGATGTCCGTGGAATATTTCTTGTATTCGTGGCAAGTTGGTGGAAGCCATTATTTCTATTGATATATATATTGGTCTTCATGTCGAAGCCAATAGTGGAAGTATCATATAAGTGTCGCCCCATTTCACATTGAATGTTTATCGATTTTTAATTGAAGTATCAGGCCGCTCCTAGTTATGGTCTAGCGGGAATCCATCGTAGTATGTCATTCCTAGAATGGACAAACGGAGTCGATTGCCTTGTTTGAATTACCGTAGAGGGAGGATACCTACGAGGAAACGAAGTTAATTGATTTTGTATGCTTCACATGTTTTAATATGCCATTTCGCCAATGCCAAAGTCATGGCATGGATTTTGGGAGAGGTTAGTCAACAGAAGACTCTAACCTGATTGTATTGCCGTGTATGACTTTGTCTGGATTATATATATGCTACATAAGTATTGTATGAAGAAAGTCTGGGAATTTTACGGGTATGATATCAAAGACTGATCCTCGAACATGAATCCGTTTACCACGATAGACGTCCTTGGAAGGTCAACGGACTTCATTGTAAATGTATATTAGCGGAGAACAGAAGTGATCCTCAGCTCACTTGGATAGAAGAGGACTTGATTGTTGAAGAATCTCCAAGAATTTAAGAGTATGATCAGCAACTTTAAAGTATGACATTTGCATCTGTAATCTGTAACCATGATCGTCTTGTCTGTTCCACTCCGTATGTGTCACGTTAAATAAAATATATGTACAGTCATCACAGACTTGTGTGCTGCCAGTAAGTGACCAGTTAAACACTACTTGTTGGAGTTCGTTTTGAAGAACATTTTCTGACATTTTTGTTCCTTTGCAACCATTCGCGTAATGAAGTTCTTCACCATTAGAATGAACGACCCAACAGTAAATGGTGGCCAGTGTGGTCTGGAAATAAATAATTTCACAGGAACGTACTCAATCCAAGTATCGGTTGAAAAGAAGATTTGAACTTTCAAGGCGACAACATCTCAAACTTGGAACCTAGTGTGATGATGAATCAGAATCAACTTACGGTTACCAAATGCTCAAGGTCATCAATCAACCTCCACGTCAAGTTTTACAGTGACTGACTGCCTTGGGATCACCTATTCGTCATTATTACGTGCGAGCTGTTGTTATATACGCAGAGCGAAGTATTTTATCCTCAGACGTACATCCACGGAGACGAGGCACATTGTTTTTTTCCCGGCACACGCGAGATGAGTATAACGTGCTTTCGTTGTACATTTTATTATTTTTAGCTGTGCCTTCTATAGTTATGTCCATCTTTACATTTTCCATGTTATATGTTATATGTTGTACATTCGTCGTGGGAGGTAGGGAGGTTGATCTGACGAACGAGATCCATCTCGAAGCCAATTCGGGCTCTTCGTCAGACGTTCTGTAGGGCTCAACTTGTAAGTTTCAATTGAGCGATAATTCCGGTCCAAGGCTAGAAACCTTGCCGAAGTTCCGATCGCTAATTGTTCCTTATGATAGTATCTGTTTAGCTGTTTCGTCACGTTTACTTGTTGTTTTTGGTAGTTATTTTTACTCGTATTTAGTTTTATGATGAATTTTGTTTGTATTATGCGTCCGTCTCACCTTTCCTGTCGTTCAGTTTTTTACAAAACCTATGTTTTTACACTGTGTTGTCAATTGTCCTGTTGAGTATCTGATCGTAGTTGTCATCGTAAATTTTTACGATATTCTATTTTAGTTACACATTTCTATTTTTGTTGATTTCTACGATTGTGTTCACTCGTCTTTGATTATCGTGTCTTGTCGGTAATGTTTCTATTGTCTTTCACGTTGTTGATTTCATGACATTTCATTACATAAATTACTATATTGATTATTGATATATTTCATAACTATATGATAACAAAAAAATACCGTTCTAGGACAGGAACGACGTACACTTGGCAAAGTAACAAGGTTAATTAATTTACATTGATTAATTATCATTTTATAAATCAAGAGTATTGTGACTACTTATAAAGCATAATGTATTCACTAGATTATTTCATTAAGCAAGCAAAAGCTCTTCAGATGGCTCCTGATGAAGCAAAAGCATTTGCACTTGCAGAATATAAGAAAGCTCAAGAAATAGAAGCCGAACAGAGAAAGTTAGAAACTTTAAGACTAGAAAAACTTCAATTTGAGGCAGATCAAAAACGGATTGAGTCTGAGGAGAATGAGAAAAAAATGAGATTAACTGCTGAGGAGGATGAAAAGAAGAGGAAATTTATAGCTGAGGAAGAGGAGAAAAAATGAGATTAGCCGCTGAATTAGAAGAGAAACGATTTCAGCGAGAGGCAGAACAGAAGCAAAGGGAGGCTAAAGAAAGACTTAAAATTGAGATGGAAGTTAAACAAAAGGAAATGGAAGTTAAACAAAAGGAAATGGAAGAAAGAAGATTAATAGCTGAACAAAATACATTACGACTTCAGCTTGAGATGGAAGAGAATGATAAAAAACGACAGCATGAACTGAAATTAGCAGAGTCAGAATATGAGAGACTTAGGTTAACTCAGGAAGCTAATTCTCAGAGAACTTTTGAAAGCCAAACTTCATCCAGACATGATCATTTTAAGGAAATTCACCTTAAATTACCTAAATTTAATCCCCCGTCGGATGACGTAATATTTTTCCTAGATAGATTTGAGGCCACTTGTAGGTCTTATAACGTGGATAAAACACTGTATTGCACATATTTATCCAGGTTACTTACTGGGGATGCTTTAGCAGTTTATCATACTACCAGTATTAATGAGAAGAATGATTATAATGCTCTTAGAGCCGCACTTCTGAAGAAATTTCAAATGACAGAAGATGAATACCGATTAAGATTTCGTACATTGCTACCGCAATCAAGCAGAAATTTCAGTGATTTTCTGTCACAAATACGACTAACCCTAGAAAGATGGATCGAATTATCCAAAATTGAAAAGTCGTATGAAGGTCTCTTCGATTTACTGATGCGCGATAAGGTACTATCGTCTGTAAATCCTACATTTCTCGCATTTTTACACGAACGGAAACCTTTATCTATGAAAGACTTAGAAGAACATGCAAAAAATTTCTGCACTGCTCACCCAACCATGGATCTAAGTAATGCACAGATTAAGAATGAATTGCCTGTTGCTTTTGCAGCACAACAAAACAATTTTTCACGAAATCGTTCCTTTAGTGCTGACAGGTATGTCAATAAGGGAAATAATTACAATTTTAACAATGATAACTTTTACAAAGGGAAGCAATTTCAACAATCTGCTCCATTTAATGTTTCTTGGAACCAAGCTCACAGATCGCGAGATTTTGGTAACAATAATTTTAAAAATAATCAAGGACATTATAATAAACAAAACTGGAGATCAAGATCTCAGGGTCCGCAAAACAGACAAGGTTCTTGGAATAAAAATTTTAAAGAACATCATAACTTTAATTATACAAATTATCGGACTCATCCAAATTTTAACTCAAGCAGAAACGACAATTATGGCAATTTTAATGCAAATAATCAAAATCGATCGCGTCGTAGAGATAGATCGTCGAGTAATACGGGTAGACATTCTAATGTCGCTTTAAGTGATACACAGGCTAACATTGAACAGGGTAAAGTAGCTGAAACTCACAATGCTATGTCTTGTTCTCTTGATTGTACCCAGGTGAAAGACTGTCCAGAATGCTCGACTCTTTTCCAGCCTAAGGCGATCACGACGCTGCGTTGCGGACATACCTTGCCTAGTCTACCTGTAGTCTGTACGGCCACTGCTGCGTCAGTACACCAGGGACAGGGCTCTCTTAAGTTTAACAAGGGATTTGTCAACAACATTTCATGCTCTCTCCTATTTGACTCAGGTTGTAGTACTGTGGGCGTCCGGACTTCGCTGATCAACCCAAGTTGTGCCACGGGCAGGGTTGTCAAGTGTGTGACTTTTGGTGGCACCGTTGAAACATTTCCCACTGCTATTATTGACCTTAATACACCATGTTTTTCAGGAAAGATCCAGGCATGTCTCCTTCCGAATCCAATTTGTGATATAATACTTGGTCGCATACATGGTATTAAAGAGTGTACACCACAGCAAATTGCTGAATGGGAAGAGCGACATATTCAAACTGCAAATGCAGTAGTGACTAGAGCGCAAGCTACTAATATGTCGCATGATACACCTATTGAACCTACAGTTCATACCACTTGTGATGATGATGCTCCTATTTCACGGGAGTTGTTTGCAACATTGCAAAAGAATGATGATTCATTAAAAAAAAATTTTTCAGTATGTGAACAAAAAGAATACCAGCAACAAACTTGCAAAATCTAGACATGACTTTATACTTAAAAATGGGATTTTGGTTAGAGTAATACGGGAAAAGGATTCATCCTTATGTTATCAGATCTTAGTCCCATCCTCTATGAGATCTCGTATATTACGACATGCGCATGACTCGCAATGTGCGGGCCATATGGGTTTTTTCGCGTACCAAATCCAGAGTGCTTTCGGCATTCTACTGGCCAGGCGTCCATAGGGACATCACTCTCTATTGTCGGTCCTGTTTGATATGTCAGGAAGTTAAGGTACGGGGTCCATTTCATGCGGCTCCTATTCAAGCTGCGGACATCCCGATTAGACCATTTGATAAAATGGCTATAGACATTATTGGTCCGATGCTTCCATCTGCTAGAGGGCATACGCATATTCTTACGTGCATTGATATGTGCACTCGTTGGCCTGAGGCCATCCCTCTCAAGAACACTTCATCTGCCAGTGTAGCAGAGGCATTGATGTTAATCTTCTCACGCATTGGTTTTCCACGGAAAATCTTGTCGGATCATGGGGTTCAGTTCATTTCTGAATCCATGTCTCAAGTTATGAAGACATTAGGTATAGACAGATCTCTTAGTTCTATTTATCATCCGATGTCAAATGGGTTAATTGAGCGTCTCAATAGGACACTCAAGCAGTTGTTGGGTAAGATGACCCAAGACCATCCCCAAGACTGGGATCGGGTCATACCCGCTGCTCTGTTCGCGTATCGCGAAGTACAAAATCAAGCCACGGGGTTTTCTCCATTCCAGCTAGTTTTTGGCATGCAACCACGCGGTCCGATGTCGTTAATCCACGACTTATTGGTTGACGAGAATATTGAAGAGGAAACTCAATCCTCTTATGAGTATGTGATCTCTCTGAGAAAGAGAATCATAGATGCTTGTAGACTAGCTACTGCATCATCCGAACAAGCCAAAGAAAAAGCTCGTCTATTTGCAAACAAGTATAGACGTCTTCGCCAGCTTATTCCTGGTGACGAAGCTTTTGTATTACTCCCTGCGCATAACAATCGTCTTTTAATTACCTGGAGAGGTCCTTTCAGGATCATCTCAAGAATATCCGATGTCGACTACATCGTTGATGTTAATGGTAAACATAAAACCTTCCACATTAACATGTTGAAGGAGTATTACTCACGTCCTGATTATCTACAGTCAGTGTTCCAGGCAACTGACGATCCTACACCTCCTATTCAACACTATTCTAGTTTGTCAGTCATCCAAGAAGAAGAATCTTCTTTCGATGATGTACAACTACCAATACCAGTTGTACCACTCCATTCCACTGAGAAATGGAATGATGTTACAATCTCATCTACTCTTTCGGCTGATCAACGTCAGCAAGTCTCTAATATTCTACACTCGTATGAGGATGTCCTCACTGACATCCCAGGTCATACGTCAGTCATCCAACATGACATTATTCTGACTGACGATACGCCTATTCGAGTTCGCCCATATCCTATCCCTTTACACTTTCGTGATAAGGTTGATAAGGAATTGGATGAGATGCTTCAATTAAATATAATTGAACCATCTTCATCACCATATTCTTCTTCTATGGTAATCATTAGGAAGAAGGACAACAATATACGTCTTTGCGTAGATTACAGGAAATTAAACAAAGTTACAAAATTCGATGCGGAACCGTTACCTCTTTTAGACGACTTATTGGAGAGGTTATCTCATGCCACATTCTTTTCGAAATTTGACCTTTCAAAGGGCTATTGGCAAGTGCCACTCACTCCTAAAGCAAAGCCATTCACCGCTTTCTCGACGCCACGGGGTCTTTTTCAATGGAATTTTATGCCATTCGGATTAATGAATGCGCCAGCTACCTTTGTACGCATGATGCGCCGCATATTGTCTCATCGTCCCGATGTCATTACTTATATAGATGACATCTGTCTTTTCAGTGACTCTTGGGATGAACATATTCATGGATTAAAAGCTTTACTTTCTACCTTACGGGATTATAACTTAACAGCGAAACCGTCAAAGGCTTTTGTCGGTTTTCATGACATCTCATTTCTGGGTCACCGCATAGGTCATGGTTTCATGTATACAGAAGACAGTAACGTCTCTAAAATTTTAAACATCTCGGCACCTAAGACAAAAAAAACAAGTTAGATCTCTTTTAGGACTAATACAGTTCTATTCAAAATTCATCCCTCATTTGTTTGCGATCGCAAGAAGAAGAATCCCTCATTTGTCTACTATAACTGCACCTTTTTCGTCTCTACTGAAGAAAGGCACATCTAATGTAATAAAGTGGTCGCAGGATCACCAAACGGCGTTAGACTATATAAAACGATTTTTTTTCAAATGAACCTTTTTTGAGGTTGCCTAACAAAAATCTCACTTTCATTCTTCGCAGTGATGCATCTTCTTACGCTATTGCTGCAGTTTTGATGCAGGAATATAACGGCACCTTATTTCCGGTGATGTACGTGTCCAGAAAACTTACGGAGAGCGAACTCAAATACTCCGTTCTGGATAAAGAGCTCCTCGCATTAGTGTGGGCAATCACAAAACTGGAACGTTACCTCCTCGGCTCACACTTTGTGGTGGAATCTGATCAAAAAGCTCTTACCGCACTGAACACGAAGAACGTTAAATCATCGAGGTCAGCGCGTTACGCTATAGCGCTTCAACCATTCAATTTTGAAATACGAGCTATTCCTGGAGTGAAGAATGTGTTCGCAGACTGTTTGTCGAGATGCCCAAGCGAACTTGTCGAAACTAAACCACTTCCAGATGTTGAAACATCCTCACCGATAACATGAATAACTTTGTACATTATCATTGATAGTACATCTATAAAGACTGGTTATATAACTGAAGTATTCGTATAAGTATAACTTTCATGATATACTTACTTATAGATTATAACATTACTTCTTGTGTAGTAACGTTTTATTAGAACGGGAACAGTGGTATTAGAGTAACATTTTATTAGTACGGGAACATTGGTACTACAGTAACTTTTTATTAGTATGTAAACATTGTTAAGAGCGACAAATATACATTTGTTATTCCTATGGAACATATTACATTACATATCGTGTTCGAGAATATATTTTATCGTGTATGGAACATTGAGAACATCGTCTCGTCGATTACTAACTAGTTGTAACTGAACATTGACATATTGATAGTGATATTGGAATTACTTAGAATATATTAGTAACTGGTTATTTGTTAGTAATTAAGAAATATATAAATTAGAATAATTCAATTTAATCTATTTAATTGATTATGGATCACACACATACTAACTTTCTTAGTTGTCACGTAATACCTGCATTCACGGGTCTTAGTTATGATATCTCACTGTTAGATCACTAGTCAACCGTACTAGTGTTAGAAAACATTAAGGGTGTTGATTCTTAAAGTGTTTAATTTTGCATTGATTCATTTTTGCACATTGTATTTTCAATTTTTCTGTTTTATTGATTCTCTTGTCATTGATCATCATCAGTGTTGCTGTTCATTTTCATTTTTGAAATCATATGTTTCAAATTTTTTTTTGAAAACTTAGTTGAATTTTATTATCATCTTTTTTTTAATGGTTTTTTTTTTTCATTTTTCATTTTCAACTTGTTTTTACTTCGAATATTACCACATCGTTCCAAAGTAGGTCGATGGTGGATGTGTGCTTTAATGCATACTATCATTTAGTTATATTGATTTCGTTTAATATTCTTTTCTTAATATGGTATAACTTTATGCATTTCATATATCTTGTTGTAGTTTTGACTCACCTCTCTCGGGTACTAAGTTCAAAAAAAATTAATAGAATTAATTTTTTTTAAGGGGAGGTAATAAGGGAGCTGTTACGTACATTTATTACCTAAGGGGGTAGTCTTCGGTCCTGCCAAATGTACGCACCAGTCTTAATATAGTTATATTATTTGAGCGTTCGATTGATTCACGCACTGACGTGCACAATGCAGTGTGAGTTGCTTTGGACGCACGGGTAACCTAGTTTAGGGATTCTGACGTTATGTTTTGTATGGGGGCAGTACGGACCATGTTGATGTCCGTGGAATATTTCTTGTATTCGTGGCAAGTTGGTGGAAGCCATTATTTCTATTGATATATATATTGGTCTTCATGTCGAAGCCAATAGTGGAAGTATAATGTAAGTGTCGCCCCATTTCACATTGAATGTTTATCGATTTTTAATTGAAGTATCAGGCCGCTCCTAGTTATGGTCTAGCGGGAATCCATCGTAGTATGTCATTCCTAGAATGGACAAACGGAGTCGATTGCCTTGTTTGAATTACCGTAGAGGGAGGATACCTACGAGGAAACGAAGTTAATTGATTTTGTATGCTTCACATGTTTTAATATGCCATTTCGCCAATGCCAAAGTCATGGCATGGATTTTGGGAGAGGTTAGTCAACAGAAGACTCTAACCTGATTGTATTGCCGTGTATGACTTTGTCTGGATTATATATATGCTACATAAGTATTGTATGAAGAAAGTCTGGGAATTTTACGGGTATGATATCAAAGATTGATCCTCGAACATGAATCCGTTTACCACGATAGACGTCCTTGGAAGAAGGTCAACGGACTTCATTGTAAATGTATATTAGCGGAGAACAGAAGTGATCCTCAGCTCACTTGGATAGAAGAGGACTTGATTGTTGAAGAATCTCCAAGAATTTAAGAGTATGATCAGCAACTTTAAAGTATGACATTTGCATCTGTAATCTGTAACCATGATCGTCTTGTCTGTTCCACTCCGTATGTGTCACGTTAAATAAAATATATGTACAGTCATCACAGACTTGTGTGCTGCCAGTAAGTGACCAGTTAAACACTACTTGTTGGAGTTCGTTTTGAAGAACATTTTCTGACATTTTTGTTCCTTTGCAACCATTCGCGTAATGAAGTTCTTTAACATTAGAATGAACGACCCCAACAGCTACGTATATCTTGGTCATATAATAACAGAAGATGGCAGATGTGAAACATAAATCAAGAAGAGAATAGGAATGGCCAAAGCTACATTCAACAACATGAAAAATATACTGACATCCAAACAGTTATCTCACAAATTAAAATTGAGAATCATAAAGTGTTATATATATTCTGCATTTCTGTATGGTGCAGAAACATGGACGATGAATAAGCGTTTGGAAGAAAGAATTGAGGCTCTTGAAATGTGGATATATAGAAGAATGGGCCGTATCTCATGGAAAGAGATGAAAACAAATAAGGAGGTCCTAGAAAATCTAGGTATGAAAAGAGAACTAATGAGGGAGGTCAAAGTTCGGCAGCTAAAATACTTTGGCCACATAAAAAGGTATAACACCTTGCAGAAGACCATAACAGAAGGGAGAGTTGAAGGCAAACGTGCAAGGGGAAGACAGCGCTATAAGTGGGAAGATAACATCAAGAGATGGACAGGAAAGAGTCTATCATAGTGCACCACCAAGACAAGAGACAGAAGACGTTGGAGATCCATTACAGCCAACCTTCGTTGTGGAGATGGCAACTGATGATGATGATGATAAATGATCTGGTCACGGACTTGAGGCAAGACGGGTTCACTGCAAGGGTCATGGCTGTTGAGATAAGTGCAAGAGGTCTAGTGAATGCCTTAGTGTATTATCTACTGAATCTGTTGAGATTGAAAGGACAATCAAGATCAAGGGCACTTAACACGCTCAGTGAAACTGCGCAAAAGGAATCGTGCTGGCTGTGGAACAACCGCAACGGGGTATGGAACAGCCACAACGGGCTATGGAACTCGGGACAGTAATTTGTTGTCAACATATGGGTTACTTTCACAATTGTCTTAAAACAGGAGTGAAATTGAAAGCTGCAAGCACGGTGGAATGGGTGCAATTTTCTGCGCATGACAACAGGAGACTGGCACTTGGGAGTCATGACCCAAGTGGGCCCGCCCCCTTAGAGTGTAAAGGAGATTAAAGGGCCGAAACACTTAATCGATAGGAGAACTACTTCTGATGATCAGATTGTCTGTTGTTGTATCGCTGTGTATAGAGTAAACAGTAAATTAATATGAAACAAATATAAAGGTATGTTATCAGGCACTCGCAGGAAATAAAGAAGTAGAACACCAGACAACAGAAAAACAACAGACGTGAGTGGCTTACCCAGGGTTCGAACCCCGTACCTTCCGTACGACAACTCCGCCTAGCTATCAAGCGAATCACACTGACCCCATGGCCAGCAAAGCATCTTTTTTGGGGATGCCTAGCTGGCCGTGGGGTCAGTGTGATTCGCTTGATAGCTAGGCGGAGTTGTTGTACGGAAGGTACGGGGTTCGAACCCTGGGTAAGCCACTCACGTCTGTTGTTTTTCTGTTGTCCAAGTGTTCTACTTCTTTATTTCTTACGAGTGCCTGAAAACATACCTATATGTTTGTCTAATATTAATTTACTGTTTACAGGCCTCGGGTTTCCCTTCCTTATGTGTTATTTATGTTTATACAATACCAGAAACCTACCCTCTGTTCTATACTAATGTCCTTAAGTCTTCTACTATTTACTGGACCCAGTATCAAGGTCTTTGTCTTGTTTGGACTGACACATACTGTTAATAGGAGAACAACAGAAGTGATTGCGTCATTTAAGGGCTGAGTTGCCCACTGTATACTTCCGGTGTTATCTTGTGTGTTTCGTACTGATAAATAGCCAGCAAAGCATCTTTTTTGGGGATGCCTAGCTGGCCGTGGGGTCAGTGTGATTCGCTTGATAGCTAGGCGGAGTTGTCGTACGGAAGGTACGGGGTTCGAACCCTGGGTAAGCCACTCACGTCTGTTGTTTTTCTGTTGTCCAAGTGTTCTACTTCTTTATTTCTTACGAGTGCCTGAAAACATACCTTTATGTTTGTCTAATATTAATTTACTCTATAATGAGGAAGCTGCACAATATAAATGTGACGTCACACATAGTATTCATTCTTCAAAATGTCACCTGGCCGGGAAACGGCCTTGCCTCTGATGCAGTTTAATATATAGCTGGTAACCACATACATCTGCAATGAAACCTCAGAACTAAATTAAATCCCAGAAGTTTGCACAACTTTATGGTGGCCATCAACTTCATCACCAGTTAAACCAGAAATACCAACATCAATGGCGTCGCTCTCATCAGCCTCACAGCAGCTGGCGCATCCAGAAGTGAACATCTTCCCAAGGAAGTCCACTCAGGACCCTTCGTCTGAAACGCCATTGAGATGTAACACAGGAACTACTGCTAAAATTGAGGCCGGGTTAGACCCTCACCTTAAATCAAAGTAACTTTAAAAATTTCCTAAGAAACATAGATGCCGCCCTTATCCTGTTCTACAAACCTGGTGATGAACAATCTGAGCAGGTTGTACCAAGTTTTGTTCAGGTAAAATTAAACGTAAACGAGTGAGTGCATGAAGGTCTCATGTTTACTTCTGAAGGTTCCGTTATATTGTTTTATATTTTAAGGACTATTTTTATTGCACATGGACAACATAAGTGCTCCGATCTCCTCCATTAGATCACAAAAGGGGGACATCAGCACAGTGTACAAAGTCCGTAGCACTGGCGTAGTTCCCAATGTGTGGATAGATCAATCACACATTCTATAAATAGTTTTGTGATAAGTTATCTGATTTTTTATAATTTACCAGGATAGCCGTATTGCCTACTCTTTCCAGATACCAAGGGATTTTTAACGTGCGTAACTTGCACACGGGGCCTCTAATGTGTCGGCTCTTATTGGTGAAATCTAGACATTCCATCTCACTACCCAGGAGATTACTGTTTCTGGAAAAAAATGCTTCAATTATTTTTCTGTGCTGGGAGCAAACCCAGTACCTTTTAAACTAGAGTCGGACGCCATACCTCTAAGCCACTTCTACCCATCTTGCTTCTCCGACCCCGTTGCATATGGCAGGCTACAGTGAATGTGGCAGGCTAGAGTAAATGTGGCAGGCTACAGTAAATGTGGCAGGCTACAGTAAATGTGGCAGGCTACAGTGAATGTGGCAGGCTACAGTAAATGTGGCAGGCTACAGTGAATGTGGCAGGCTAGAGTAAATGTGCCATGCTCCTTTTTAAGGAGGATTGCCACAGTCACTTCAGCTTGCCATATGCAGGAAGTCTGCGCCACAGCACTCCACCTGTTACTGCTTTGGTGTTTTCTGAAACAAATTTTTGTATGGGCTGAAGTTGGTAGCCCACGCACATTAATTCATCGTTCACCTCTTACATCAACATTATCATATGTCTTCAAAGTCTTCTCTCATTTAACAACATGTATGTACCAAATCACATAAGCAATGTGTATCAGACTTCTCACATCGCCATTGTCTTCCCCAAAGAAAATGGCGAAAACCCGGCTACTGGTTCATTCATGAATAAAATTTTTTGGAAATATGCTCGTCTTCCCAACGTACACACGTTTCTGGGTTGTCAGTCTAATGTTTAATGTTATGTACGGACAGTGTCTGATTCTGCAGTGGCCGGATTTCAGTCTGAAAGTTCATCCCTTCTGTTACATCAGTCAGGGTAAACAAAAATCAGTTATAAGTCTTTCTAGAACAAAAAGCAACGGAAATTGCCTACGTTTCGACCACTAGGCCTTCGTCATGGTGAAACATAGAAAACACAAGAGGAAGATAGCTAGAGCTTCATTAACCACGTGATCAATAAATAACAGCGATAATAAAGCGCAGAAATAATTGCTGATGTCGTTTCCGATGTGTGCGCAAGATAAAGTTCTCTAAGTCTTTTTGTTGATGCTACTAATTACTTATTCCTGTTGTTTGACGTATGTCTGCCTTACCATTTTCATCTACAATGCAGTAGGCAGAATACACTCCTACTTTCACTATCTTGTGGCGAGATGGAAGTTTACACGATAGTATCAAGTAGTAACTTAAGATAGAACTTGTTTTCCCAAAATGAAAAAAAGAGAGCTGGTGAACTATAAAAAAAGTTAGTTGCTTATCCTTTACAGGACGTGGCAATCAACCCCAGCTTTTATTGGCTGTTTGTGATTTTTCTAGGCAATTTTTTCATTCAGTAGTTTGCCATTGCTTTCTGAACGGTACGGCGCTTATACCATTGTTAAAAATCCACACAAAGCGATCTGCTACCAAACCGCCTGCCGCAGGTTTCGAACCTGGTATATCTGGATTATGAAACTGCGTTCATATCCATTAGGCCACAGACGCCGACTGGTGAACTATAAGTAGAGAAAATCAACCTCGCAGTTTCGATGTATTGAAGAAGATAACAAGGAGGTAAGTAACCCTCTCGCTGGACATATAATATTCTTCTAGGAAAAGTGAATATAACTCGTAATTAATCCCTACCACTTTAAGATTACTTTAAAATACTGACACATTGAAAATAATTTAATAACTTCAAGTATAAAGTTAATCAAAGTACTTTGATGATTAATCAATTATACTTTAGGAATAAAATGTACCAGATACAATTTACACAACAAAATTGCACTGGAGAACTTTGTAACACTAATGAATGTCAATAATAGTTTGTATCATCATACACAGTTTTTAGATTTTGGGTTGGTGGTATTTCCTCACTTAGGGGACTTATCCTTACTCCATGTCCTAAGTCACAATGCTGAGGCCAGGTGACAGTTGTGGCCCACTGTTCACGTTTCACCACGTTATTGTGTCACGTGGTACACACTTATTAAAAACTGAAACGAAACATGCCCAGGGTATGGTACCTGTTCAATGAAGGCGCCCCCCCCCCCCCCCCCCCCCCGGGCCCCCCCCCCCCTTGATGACTAGCCACTGTGGTCAGAATCCTCATTACCATTTTATGAGGCGTGGAGTCCATCCAGGTGAGTACGTCATACATGATATAATACATTAACCACATTGACAAAAGGTGTCTAGTGAATAAAGAAAAAAAGACGAACTCTGTGTTTAGCATGAAAAGCTAGCTCTGAAAAGTACTGATAACCTTATTAGCTAGTGAATACAAGTCCTGGTAAGAACTCTAGTTACGCCAATGCTGTATGGGATTGTGGTTATATTTTGTGAAAAAAAACAAGCTTCATACGTGCATAAGCAAGAGTATAGACACGAAACGTCATAAAATACTCATCAAATCAAAGTTATAACCTAAAAATCAAATGCAAAATATACATCAATTTCTAAATGTACATTAATTTTTAAAACATATTGCATTTTGTGACTATAACAAACATACCCTCAGTTTCACAAGCCCTATGCCGACCACAGTTGTTTAGAAGTTTGATTCTCACAATGGCCGTGTTCTTCTAACTTATATCACACTGTGGAGGCTTTCGACGTTTTCAATCAGATCTAGCTCTCATACACGCGTCAACTTCAGTCGACTTACATTCATAGTGTGTGTGTGTGTGTCTGTGATGTTTTTTTTTTTTATAAAGTTTTGCCTCGTTTTGGCGAGGCGCGACCCGTTCAACATGAGATGATTCGTTCGTTCGTTCCTTTGTCTACTATGTTGCTGTTATACCCTGTTCAACCTGAAAGTTTGTTATAATTGGGGTATATATTGCGTTTAGTTTCTTCGGTGCTAGCCGGTTGTTAGTCCTGAAAAGGACTGGTCCTAAAAAGGACCACTAGCTGACTGTCTGGATACCTCTTCGTTGCTTGTCTGGTTATGGTGTCATGTTGTTGTTGTCGTTTTGATGAGTTGATGGGTGAAGATCGGGCACTGAACATCTGATCATTGTTGCCTTTTCTCGTTCCATCTTGGTCTACCCTGTTCAACCTGAAAGTTGGTTATAATTGGGGTATTTAGTGTCATTTAATTTACTAATTTTGTTTTCAATTTAAATAACTGTTGCCTTTTGCAGTTGCTGATTGTCGTAAATTTATTTTGAGAGAAAAGAGTCGTAGAAATAGTGGTCCGGTTTAGAGTGGAAAATGATGATGGAAAGCTCAGTGATAGAAAATGTAGAGATTTAATAGTTACTTCACAGCGTGCTGGAGGAGAGTAAAGACAGACTTATTTACGACAAATCGTGTCTCTCAATCTTCTCTTTCACTCTCCTGGTCAAACAATTATTTGCCAGTTTTCCAGACTCGCATCTGCGCGCTCACCGATTTGGTGTTTTCAAACACACACACGACGTTGATACAAACTATATTAAACGAATAGGGGAAATGTTGGGCTTTGGGTATATCCAACACACAGAACTAAACGAGTTTAGGTGATTTTATTCACTTTAAACATCAATTACTAAAAATATCAGATATTACATAAATTATCATAAGTACACAAATGCAAATAACAAATTTGGGAGGGGTGAAGAAGATTGGTATTGACTAAGCCCTTCCCGCTCATTAGACAAAGACAACCCCAGTCCAGAGATAGATAATATCAGGAACACGGGTACGTTAACCTAACAGTAAAGTTAATTACTCTGAAAGAGGTGTTACCAAGTTAGGTATAAGTAATAGAAAAAAACTTGTTCTTCCCAGCTGTTCTTCCCTTTACTAAGCAAATGGAAAGGAGGTGGTTTTAAACAGAGTTAACAAATTATCAACTATCCCACTTAAAGGAACAATGTAGGGTATACAGAAAAGATATATGTTACCAGGTAAGCAAGTTAACAAAATGGTCACACAAAAGAATTAATTTCCTGTCATTCATACACGCGCTAGCAAAGGCCTTCACTCATCTTGCTCTCACTTACCGATTGTGAAAAAATCTTGCACTCCATAGAATAACACAACAGCAGTTACACCTCAACTAAATGTATGTGTGTTTGTTCAAGTTCTAGCCCCAGATTATCGGGTAGGCGGTCAGCACATAAAAGGATCCCGTAATCGCTGGAAAATGAATCTGTAGTTGTGTCTCTTTTCTTAATAACAGTTTCTATGGGAGGGCACGGTCTCTGATACCGGGGTGAGGATGGTGTGGTCTATTTGACTATGCCGCTGATAATAAAATTCTTACGCGTGCTGGTACACTTTATCCGTGAGGTATGGTTTAAGTCCAGTGAGAAAACTAAGTCACATCACTGTTCAGGAAATTATGAATTATCTCTCTGTGTCAGTAAACTAACAAAGCTCGGGCCAGTGTTCTTCTTCCCGTTACGACTTTAAGTTGTTTGATGGTGCGTTAAATTTGTCTTTGGGTGTGCTTTCTTTGCTATAAGTTAGATAGCGGAATTCCAAACATAGAATCGCCTCAAAGATTAAAAATTTACACAGTCTCAACCAGTTCTGCGTCAGGGGAACTCTACACACTGTTTATGCTTTGCTTTGCTTAGATTGATTTCTTTATTGCTTTCTTAATGCTGGGATCGCACAGGTTACGATCACTCTGTATGAAAGAAAAAAAGACATGTAATATACCGAAAACAAATAACCTTCTGAAGCGCGATGAATTTCCCGTTAAGCCTATAATACACTCTAGTATTTAATAAACACTGCGCGAGTTCTAGTGGTTAAAAACACACATCTATAAAACTAAGACTTAACTGAATTTATTAATTATAAATTCCTTCGCGACTTTAAAAGTTAATTTAAGCATCTATTATCTTTTGAAATAATATAATAGATAGATCATTATATTTAAAACTGGAACTCTTGAGATGGTTTAATTAAATAGATTTAAATTAACACAGAATCCCTTTAAATAGAATGACTGAGCTAGACCACTGATCACTTTACACAATATATATTACCGCTTTGCACAGAAATAGAAATCACTGCAAATATATATATAAAATCCAGGGGAAAATCTATAACAAGATTTCAATAAAGCTAGTGCTTCTGTAAAGATCTGGCCAGCGAGTGATAACGTGTCTAGTTCTACATGGTCTATTTAGCTAAAATGAAATGTAAGTTGAGTGGGACATGATAAACTTGACAACTTATTTGATCTCACGAACTTTTGGGGATCTGACCGCCAAATCAAGAGATGAAGCCGCCCCCTGGTCTTCGTATCCGCTCGCTGCTGCCCGTTTCGCTTTCCCCCGTTCGCTCGGTTCCTCGATTGACACCGAGACGCGAAGTTAGCGGCAAGCAACTGCGTCTCGTATCAGGGAAAACTACTGTCTTTGATAGCGCCGATAGTCTCCCCTAAGATCCCTCGGTCTGTCTCTTGATCTCGTCGCTGTATCCTACATGAGTCCCGGTGGAATGCGTTCTGGCAAACGAAAAGTTACAACAAATGTTCAGGGGTTCTAATGTTATGAAAAGCTAAAAGTCCCTTTAAATCATCCATCATATCAGGGAGAATTCACTTGTCAAACTAGACGTACGTCACAATCGTCCCCACTTTTAGACATGAAACCATTTTTCATGTTTCATTTTTTGACAATGGAGGGGACCTGATTGGTGATTTTAGGATGAGTGGTATCTTCAGTTTGCTCTTCTTCCTCTGTAGACCAGTTTCTACTCAGAAAATCAGCCCCGACATTCTGTCTTCCCGGAATATATTCCACTTTGAAAGAATAGACGCTTAGAAGGAGGGCCCAACGCATGATCCTAGCGTTAAATTCTTTATTGGCACCAAGAAATGCTAACGGAGCGTGGTCTGTTTGCACCGTGAACGATGTACCATAAAGAAACTCATGATGGCGTCTGATACCGTCAATCAGAGCAAGACATTCCCTTTCAACTACGCTGTAGTTCCGTTCCGCTTTATTTAATTTCCGACTGCCATAGGCAACTGGAAATAGCATGTTCAGGTCACTGTCATCGGCTTGAAGCAGTGTTGACCCGATGCCCTGACCTGACGCGTCGACTCTCAGTACAAAAGGTTTCTTGAGGTCAGGCAACCTCAAAATGGGGTATGCAGACAACTGTCCTTTCAAAGTGCTATACGCGTGTTCGCACTTTTGATCCCATATGACCTTATCAGGACAACCTTTCTTTGTGAGGTCAGTCAGAGGTGCCGTCAGTCCGTTGAAGTTCTGGATGTACTTCTGATAGTATGCACATAGCGATATGAAGGAACGTACGTCTTTCTTCGTTCGGGGTCTTTTTGCTGCAGCTATTTTCTCCACGTTCTTCTTAATAGGCCAACTGCATCCGTGAGAAATAGTGTGCCCCAGGAAGTCTAACTGTTCAAACCCGATGAGACATTTGCTAGGTCTGGCTGTGAGACCCGTTTCCTGTAGTCTCCTGAGGAGCATAGCAACCGTAGCAATATGTTCTTCATAGGTTTCCGATGCAATTAAGATGTCATCCATGAAATTATGGATATGGGGACTTTGCAAAGGTTGTAGAAGCTTCCTCATCATCCTGGTGAACACTCCTGGTGCGTTATGCAAACCGAACGGCATCACGTTAAATGTGTAATGTCCTTCACTAGTGCTGAAAGCTAACAAAGGTTTAATTTCCTCCTTGACTGGTATTTGATAATAACCTTTGCTGAGGTCAATCTTGGAGAAGATCTTAGCTTTGCTGAGCTTGGTGAACAACTCAGAAACAGTTTGGAGAGGTTCGGGCTGGAATTCCGTTACAGCGTTTAGCAACCTGTAATCAATGCACAGCCGAACTTCCTTATTGGGCTTCTGCAACAGCACTACACTCGAGCTGTAAGGAGATGTAGACTCACTGATAATTCCTGCCTGACGCAGCTTGTCTATTTCTCCGCGAAGTGCATCAGCTTTAGCGTACGGGATGGGGTAAACTCTCTGGTTTGAACAGGGGTCTCGTTTGTTAATTTCATATCAAATTCAATGAGATTTGTTCGACCAGGTACATCCGTTAAGACTGCACTGTACTGTTTTAGTAGAGCCCTGGTTTCTGTTTGTTGTTCTGGTGAGAGATTGTCGCCGAACTTGACATCTTTAAAGGATTCTGTGGGTTGCAATGGATACTCCATGCAACCATCATCATCTTCCTCGTCTTCCGTTGCTATGGCGACAGCCAGGAGATGCTCGGAGGATGGCACCGGTCTTTCCAAATATTTCTTTAGCAGATTTATGTGGAAGATCTTCTCCTTTCCTTTGATGGAGATCTTGTAGTTGGTACGTGAGATCTTTTTAAGGACGGTAAACGGTCCTTGCCATCCGATGCGAAGTTTATTGCTTCCGGTTGGAAGTAGCAATAGGACTTTCTCCCCTGGTTGTAGTTCTCTCTCTTTTGCAGCTTTGTTGTATCTTTTAGTAATTTTAGCGCGGGCTTTCTTAAGGTTGGTAGTAGCTAGATCCCATCCTAGCTTTAGCCTTTCCTTAAGCTCAGATACATACTTGCTTGCAGAGACGACTGTCTCGTCAGCCTTCTGGTCTGTCAGGGACGAAGTAAGGCTTCTAGTGGCCCCTTAATAGGTCTGCCAAATAAAAGTGTAGCTGGCGCAAAACCCGTAGACGCTTGGGGTACCTCTCGGTAGGCGAATAAGGCAGCCGATATATATTGGTCCCAGTCTTCCGGTTTCTCCTGACCCAGCTTACGTAACATCATGGTGAGGGTACCGTTAAAACGTTCCACGAGCCCATTTCCGGCCGGATGGTAGGGACTTGTGTGGATATGTTTGGCCCTCAAGATCTTAAAGATCTCCTCCATTAACAGGCTACGGAATTGGGATCCATTGTCCGTCAAAACTTGTTGAGGGAATCCCAACCGTGTAAAAATTTGCACAAGGGCTTCTGCGACATGCTTGGAATTAGTGCATGGTAGCGGTACGGCTTCGGCCACATAGTGCAAGTGTCAACTAAGGTCAGGATGAACCTGTTCCTTCTTTTGGTCTTTTCCAGAGGACCAATAATGTCGACAGCAACCCGTTCAAATGGAGTCCCTACTATTGGCATTTGCCCCATAGGTACTGGGGGTGTCAGGTGCTTGGGTGCTACCCGTTGGCACTGGGCGCAGGATTTCACATACCTGACAATGTCAGAGTTCATTCCTGGCCACCAATAGTGGTTTTTTATTCGCTGAATAGTGGCGTTTTGTCCCATATGTCCGCTAAAGGGAAGAGAGTGCCCCATTTCTAAGATCTGGTTTCTGTATTGCGTCGGTACTAGGAGCTGGTTATTCCCCGTGTCCGGGTTGCCCGTTCTACGATACAATACACCATCCTTAGAAAAGATGTCTCCGTTGTGTCTGGGGTCCTTAGCCATGGGCAGTTTTTTAAAGCAGGGCGTCAGAGTAGGGTCCTTTTGTTGCGCCTCCTTCAGTTCATTCGGCAACAAGTTTGGCGCAGGCTCCCTCTCCTTCTTGGCTTGCCCTCTTGTGGTTACCGCTGCCACAATCGGCTCCTTAGGTCTCCCAATGAACACATATCTACATCCCAGGATAACTGGGTAGATCGGATCATCCATTATGGCCGCTTTAATAACTCCTCTGACAAAGTCAGAGTGTATTTCTACCAATGCGATAGGAAGCGTCCTGGGTGCATCACTTCTGAAAACTCCACTAAGTTTGACGGTTTCCTCTGTCTCCTGACCGGGTTTGACTAGGTGCCTAGCGACAATACAATCAAAACTTAATCCAATGTCAAAAAGACAAGTAGTGGTGGTACCGTTCAAAATTACAGTTCCTCGAGTTGAGGGTCGGTCCCCCTCAGGTTGAGAATCACTGACATTGACTCTACCTTTCGAGGCTGTATGCAAACATCCAATGCGGTTTGCACCGGTTTGTTTGCCCTGATCAGACGTTCCTGGTGTAGGGGTCTTCCCTTTTCCTTGACCTTGGTGGCCGCGCTGCCACGTAGGCTTGTTGGGTTGATCAGAATTTGTGTTGGGGGGGGTATCGGGTTTTGTAGAATTTCGATTTTTCCTGGGGAGGTTTCTGGGTATTGTTATCTCGTTGGTTATAATGTTGAGAGGAAGTGGAAGAATAGGATGCCTGCTCTAGATTCTGTTTTCGAGATGGCTCATCGGTGGGTTTACGTTTAGTGCTGGGAAGTTCGGCCATTGCATTGCTATAGCGTTCGGCTTTATTGAGTATGTCTTCAAGCCTGACTGCCCCCTGTTCAGCCAAAAATCTACGAGTTTCATTCGACAAAGTGGATTTTATCTGCTCCACAAGAACAAGTTCGAGGAGTCCCTCATATGAAAGAGGTAGGTCAGATAATTCAATGCACTTTGTCAGATAACCCGTGAGACGTGAAGAGAACTGGGGAAATGTTTCCGTGCTCTCTTTTCGGCTGTTTCTGAACAACTGCAGAAACTTTCGGGCAGTCATCTCAAACTGCTGTAGTAAGGCCTTTTTCAACATGTCGTAATCATGTTGATTCGGTCCCAGCTTTGTGTACACGTCATAAGCATTGCCTTTCAGTGACGTTGAAAGTTTGAGCGCCCAGCGGGTACTCTCTAACCCATAGAGATTCGCGAGTCTCTCGAATTTTTCTAGGTAGCTGTCAATTTTTTCGTTAGGGCTAGGAAAAGATTCCAAAGAAAACGACATAGCAGTTAATTGGGCAGATTGAGTACTGGAGAGGTCCATTGATTGAGACTGGGGCGAAGACGGCTCTCCGTTAGTCGAAGTAGAGGCGCCCCGACTCTCTAGAGCCTTAAGCGCCAGTTGATGCTGTCTTTCCTTGTCTCTCTCTCTCTCTCTGCGAGTTTCCATCTCTGCTTCAATTTTCTTCTGTTCCAAAAGACGTTCTTCCGCTTCTTTCTTATCTGCCCTCTCCTGGGCTTCTCTCCTCTCTGTTCTTTCTTTCTCTTCCTTCCTCTCAGCTTCTGCTCTCTGTTGCTCCGCCTTCCTCTCAGCTTCGGCTCTCTGTTGCTCCGCGTCATATATTTCCAATTCCTGGTTAATAAACGCGTTTGCAGCTTCTGCATCTAATCCTGCCTCTTTCGCTTCCAGCCTCAAGATGGACCTCATCTTTATCCTCTCTGCCATTGTTAAAGAATAAGATGAAGTATGCTTAGAGAACTAGTAAGAAGAAACGCGAAAGGGCGGAACTCTGAACCGCTACGAGAAAAAAAAAAAAACACAAGTATAAATTTACCTGTGTTACCTCCTACCTGTACTGTGCAAACTTATCGCTGCTATTATCTGGCAATTAAGGCTCTAAACGCAAGCGACTATGCCACTAAATGGTAAGTTACACTGGAAAAGAATCTACTTTTACTAACAGTCGAGAAAAATTTATATTAAAACAATTTAAAAGAAAAAAAAAATTTTCCCTAAATTTTTAATCTCTGACAACAAACTCCGTCCCTAAAGTCAATTATTGAGATGAGACGTTGTTAACTTAATTTTTAAAAATCAGAACAATCCGTCTTTAGCTGAGCTCAACTCTTCTTAACTTCAAAAACCTTAGTGACTGTAAAACAATCACGCAATCCCAGCAACTCTTATAAAGAAAGCAATTGAATTATCTCCGCCAGAGGATAATAAAATAGCAAATATATTTGTTTATCTGTACTTTCTACTGCTGTGGAGAGAAAACAACCTGAAAATATGCTGTGTGGACAACCCAAATACTTAAAGAACGTTTGTCTAGGGGTGTAATTATTTATTTATTTCCCTAATTCACAAAGACAAATCATTCACACTCTACCTAGTTAGACCCAAACTAAATCAGACTCAAAATATCTTTATCCCGGCTATGCGATTGCCTCAAATGTAGCTCAAGATCCCAGAACCAGCCCACAAATATGTGTGCATCAAATGTATCTCAAAATTATCCCAGACGAGCCAGCCAAATATTGTCGTAAATTTATTTTGAGAGAAAAGAGTCGTAGAAATAGTGGTCCGGTTTAGAGTGGAAAATGATGATGGAAAGCTCAGTGATAGAAAATGTAGAGATTTAATAGTTACTTCACAGCGTGCTGGAGGAGAGTAAAGACAGACTTATTTACGACAAATCGTGTCTCTCAATCTTCTCTTTCACTCTCCTGGTCAAACAATTATTTGCCAGTTTTCCAGACTCGCATCTGCGCGCTCACCGATTTGGTGTTTTCAAACACACACACGACGTTGATACAAACTATATTAAACGAATAGGGGAAAATGTTGGGCTTTGGGTATATCCAACACACAGAACTAAATGAGTTTAGGTGATTTTATTCACTTTAAACATCAATTACTAAAAATATCAGATATTACATAAATTATCATAAGTACACAAATGCAAATAACAAATTTGGGAGGGGGGTGAAGAAGATTGGTATCGACTAAGCCCTTCCCGCTCATTAGACAAAGACAAACCCAGTCCAGAGATAGATAATATCAGGAACACGGGTACGTTAACCTAACAGTAAAGTTAATTACTCTGAAAGAGGTGTTACCAAGTTAGGTATAAGTAATAGAAAAAAACTTGTTCTTCCCAGCTGTTCTTCCCTTTACTAAGCAAATGGAAAGGAGGTGGTTTTAAACAGAGTTAACAAATTATCAACTATCCCACTTAAAGGAACAATGTAGGGTATACAGAAAAGATATATGTTACCAGGTAAGCAAGTTAACAAAATGGTCACACACAAAAGAATTAATTTCCTGTCATTCATACACGCGCTAGCAAAGGCCTTCACTCATCTTGCTCTCACTTACCGATTGTGAAAAAATCTTGCACTCCATAGAATAACACAACAGCAGTTACACCTCAACTAAATGTATGAGTGTTTGTTCAAGTTCTAGCCCCAGATTATCGGGTAGGCGGTCAGCACATAAAAGGATCCCGTAATCGCTGGAAAATGAATCTGTAGTTGTGTCTCTTTTCTTAATAACAGTTTCTATGGGAGGGCACGGTCTCTGATACCGGGGTGAGGATGGTGTGGTCTATTTGACTATGCCGCTGATAATAAAATTCTTACGCGTGCTGGTACACTTTATCCGTGAGGTATGGTTTAAGTCCAGTGAGAAAACTAAGTCACATCACTGTTCAGGAAATTATGAATTATCTCTCTGTGTCAGTAAACTAACAAAGCTCGGGCCAGTGTTCTTCTTCCCGTTACGACTTAAGTTGTTTGATGGTGCGTTAAATTTGTCTTTGGGTGTGCTTTCTTTGCTATAAGTTAGATAGCGGAATTCCAAACATAGAATCGCCTCAAAGATTAAAAATTTACACAGTCTCAACAAGTTCTGCGTCAGGGGAACTCTACACACTGTTTATGCTTTGCTTTGCTTAGATTGATTTCTTTATTGCTTTCTTAATGCTGGGATCGCACAGGTTACGATCACTCTGTATGAAAGAAAAAAAGACATGTAATATACCGAAAACAAATAACCTTCTGAAGCGCGATGAATTTCCCGTTAAGCCTATAATACACTCGAGTATTTAATTATGTATTTAATAAACACTGCGCGAGTTCTAGTGGTTAAAAACACACATCTATAAAACTAGGACTTAACTGAATTTATTAATTATAAATTCCTTCGCGACTTTAAAAGTTAATTTAAGCATCTATTATCTTTTGAAATAATATAATAGATAGATCATTATATTTAAAACTGGAACTCTTGAGATGGTTTAATTAAATAGATTTAAATTAACACAGAATCCCTTTAAATAGAATGACTGAGCTAGACCACTGATCACTTTACACAATATATATTACCGCTTTGCACAGAAATAGAAATCACTGCAAATATATATAAAATCCAGGGGAAAATCTATAACAAGATTTCAATAAAGCTAGTGCTTCTGTAAAGATCTGGCCAGCGAGTGATAACGTGTCTAGTTCTACATGGTCTATTTAGCTAAAATGAAATGTAAGTTGAGTGGGACATGATAAACTTGACAACTTATTTGATCTCACGAACTTTTGGGGATCTGACCGCCAAATCAAGAGATGAAGCCGCCCCCTGGTCTTCGTATCCGCTCGCTGCTGCCCGTTTCGCTTTCCCCCGTTCGCTCGGTTCCTCGATTGACACCGAGACGCGAAGTTAGCGGCAAGCAACTGCGTCTCGTATCAGGGAAAACTACTGTCTTTGATAGCGCCGATAGTCTCCCCTAAGATCCCTCGGTCTGTCTCTTGATCTCGTCGCTGTATCCTACATGAGTCCCGGTGGAATGCGTTCTGGCAAACGAAAAGTTACAACAAATGTTCAGGGGTTCTAATGTTATGAAAAGCTAAAAGTCCCTTTAAATCATCCATCATATCAGGGAGAATTCACTTGTCAAACTAGACGTACGTCACACTGATTTTTATTTATATTAGTATTTGTCAATTTTATTTTCTCTTTTGTATTGTTTCTAGATAACTATTGTCCTTTACACTTGGTTTTAATTTGTATTAGTATTTGTTCTTTTTGAGTTGTTGTCCCTTTTTTTTTTAATACCTTGTCTTTCCTTGTCCTATGAGTAGTTATTTTTTGTTAATGCTTTGTTAGTTCTTGCTGCTTAATTTCTATTTAGTTGGATGATTTTCCTGAAGTTCTAACCTTATATTTTTTCCTTTGTTTTATGTATATATCTTTTAAGTATTGATTGGGCATCTCTTGGGGCATCTATACTTAAAACCTTATCACCTGTTAAGTCTATATTGTGATTTCTGTAGTAAGTTTTTAATTCAAGCCTTTGTTGTTCATACTTTTTACAGTGGATCAGGTAGTGGTCTATGTCATTCTCTTCCTGACATGCTTGGCAGTGTGGTTCTTCTACCATGAAGTATGCTGCACCGAGTCGGAGACGCCACAGTTTTTTGTTCGATGGTATCTTTAATTCTTCTCTGACCTGGCATGTCCTCGTTGGTTCTTTCAGCAGTTTGAACGCGTGTCTGCCTTTTCTACTTTCCTTCCATGTTGTCTTCCATTCCTCGTTTATAGTTTCCTTCACTTGGCTCTTGATCTCTGACCTCCCCAGTCCTGCTTTTATATTGTTTTTACTTGTTCTTCCCTTCTTGGCGTTCTGGTCTGCCACCTCGTTGCCAGCTATACCTATGTGTGCTGGAACCCACACTAGCCTCACACTACATCCTCTGTTCTCTAGTGATGTATTAATTGCTAGAATTTCTTCCTTTATGTCTGGCCGGCTACATTTACCTGGGTGTTCTAGTGCTTGTAGTGATGATAGTGAGTCTGTAAATATCGTAACAGCTTCTGGTGGGTTATCTTCGATTATTTCTAGACTTTTAAGAATTGCTACCATCTCTGCAGTAAAAATCGATGCCCCTTCCGTTACACTGTAGCTCTTTTTTATTCCCCATTGTGGTATTACAACTCCGGCACCTAGTTGCCCACTATCACCCTTGGATCCATCAGTGTAGACGGCCAGACTTTGTTTAGTTAGTTGCTCTATGAACTTTCTACTTATCATTTTGGCTTCCTTATCTTCTATGTTTTGTTTGATCTTTTCAGTAAGTGAGTAGTCTATGATTGGTGTTTTTAGTTCCCATGGTGGTATTTTGCTTCTGTATTTATTACTATTTTCAATTGTGTTTGATAGTTCTTTGAAATGCATTAGGTCTTCTATAGTTCTCCACCCTGTTGGATATCTATCTTTATTTAAGGGGACGTCCCATACACTTGGTTGGTTTTTGACAAATGCTTTATGTGCTGGGTGGGTCACTTCTTGTGCTACTTTACTCCAATAATTTAATCTCAGTTCTTTCCGTCTTAGACCAAGGGGAGGTATGCCGAGAGCTACTTCTAGAGCTTCTACTGGTGTCGATATAAATGCACCTGTAATGGTTCTCATGGCTGCATTTTGAATCCTGTCCAGTTTTGCTTTGTTAGAAGCTGCAGCTGAGTCATAGACTATGCTGGCATAATCCAGTTTCCCCCTGATGAAGGATTTGTAGAACATAAGCATTATTTTATTGCTGGCCCCCCATCCATTACCTTTTACAATCCTTAGTATATTTAGGGGTCCCCTACAGCTTTCTACCAAATTGTCTATATGTTTATTATAATTTAGTTGTTTATCTAAAGTTATGCCCAGAAATCTTGTTGTTGAGGAGGTACATATTTTCTGTCCTTTAATGGTTATATTGATTTTGTTATTTTTTTTTTAAATTTCCTTTGCTGAAAATCATACCTACTGTTTTGTTTACATTAATTTGGAAGCCCCAACTTTTCATCCACTCTGAAACTTTGTCTATTTGATTTTGAAGTTTTTTGTAAACATGGTCCCAAGTTTTTTCCAGATCGCCAAATGGCACAGTCATCTGCAAATTGTGATACTACATTCTTTATGTCATTAAATTCATCTGCTAAATCATTTACAGCTATAGTGAAAATTGAAGGAGAAATCACTGATCCTTGAGGAATCCCATTCTGTTGTTCATATATTTCTGACCTATCATTATTCACCTGTACAGCAAAGTACCTGTCCTGTAAAAAGTTTTCTAGATACCTATAGGTTTTACCAGTAATGCCAATCTTTTTCATTTTGTAAAGAGCTCCATCTCGCCAGCATTCATCATATGCCCTGGCTACATCTAGAAAGACTGCCACTGTTTTCTCTTTCCTCTTGAACCCTAGCTTTACATCATGTTCTAATCTTACAAGCTGGTCTACTGTACTTCTGTCTGCTCTAAACCCTGACTGGTTTGGGCTATATAACTGGTTTTTTTCTAGGTAGAATTTAACTCTTTTATTCACAACAGTTTCCAGTATTTTACCTAGTTGTGATGTTAAGGAGATAGGCCTATATGAACTTACATCATGGGCTTCCTTATTGGGTTTTAGAATGGGTACTATCATAGCTACTTTCCATGCTTTTGGTATCTTTCCTAAGTTCCAGATTTTTGTTATAAAGTGAAGTTATTATGTTTATAGTTCTTTTGGGTACTTTCTTAAGGATTTCATAACTAAGTATATCTTGCCCTGAGGCAGTATTAGATTTATCTTTTATTGCATTAGTTACTTCTTCCTCTGTTATATCAGCATCTAAATAGTTTGTTTCATCTATCTGGTCTGGTAGTTCTTTTAAAAACTGTATCCTAAGTCTTTCTCTTCTCTCATTTTCTTCCTGTCCAAGGCTACTTTTTGCACTGACTTTATAGAAATACTCGGCAAGGGCATTAGCTTTTTCTTTATCTGTTTCTGCTCTCTTTGGTAGTTTGATTGTTGGCATTATTGTTTTCTTATTGTTCCCTTTGATTGCCTTAAGCTTTTTCCATACTTCTCTAATTTGAGTGCTAGGTTTAAGTGACTGACAAAACTCCTTCCAGTTAGTTTCTTTGGCTTTGAATATTATTCTGTTAGATTCATTCCTAATAAGTTTATACTTATCATAGTTTTCTTCTGTTCTGTTATTTCTATATTTTTGTAAGGCCCTTTTTCTTCTCTCATGAATTTCTGCACAGCTTTTATTCCACCAGGCAACTGGTTCTTTATTCCATTGAGTTTCTCTTTTCTTATTAATGTTATTTATTGATTTAAGGTGTTGTGGCATATTTTTATTTGGTATATACTTTATTGCTATTTTCAGAATTTCATTGGTCAGTGTTTCTGCCCACAAGTCAGTATCATCTGATTCCATGTCTTTATATTCCATCCCCTCCAGCTCTGATTGGAAAGCTTCCCAGTTTGCTTTTTTATAGTTGAAGGTAGGTTTCTCTGGTTCTGGGTTTGGAATGACATTTTCATGCATGGTTATTACAATGGGCAGATGATCTGAGTTTGTGTCTTGTAACACTTCCCAATTTACATTCGCTAGGTTGTTAGTTGCTATACTTATGTCTATTGCTGAGTCTGCCCTATTAGCTTGTGGATTAATTCTTGTTGCAGATCCATCATTTAGTATTAGTAGTTCATTGTTTTCTATGAAGTCAAGTAGGCATTTTCCTGCATTATCTGCATGTTGTCCACCCCAAGCACAATGATGGGAATTAAAATCGCCTACTATGATTGTTTTGGGGCCTAGTCTGGTACTTATGGCTAGTATTTCTTCATCTTTAATTGTGCCATCTTTAGCATATACATTTAGAATTGTTAGATTGTTTGGTTCAGCTGCTATAGTAGCCTGGATACCTTCTATATTGGTTGTATTAAATACTTCCCAGTCTATGATTTTAAATTTTTCGCTAACTAAGACTGCGACACCTCCTCCTCTACCTTCTTTCCTATCGTGTCTAAGTATCTTAAAGCCCTTACAACTATATCTATTATTTGGGTTTAAATGGGTCTCTTGAAGAGCATATATATCAGTAGTTAATCCAGTCTCTGATAGTAGGGGTGCAAAATTTTTTTTTAATACCCCTACAATTCCACTGGATAATTCTAAATCTTTCTAAATTGAATTTTAACATCATCTAGTTTACCTTTTATTTTGGTTAGCTATCAAATTTGCTCTTATTCTGCATTTCCTGTACTTGTGGACCCACTATCCATCAAGTTCTCAAGAAAATCCTTATTTAAACTTGTCATTATTTCCCTAACTTCTTCCGCTAAGTGTGGTAAAAGTCCCTCAAATCGTTTTTTGATAGTTTCTATGATAGTTTCTTCTAGGTTGCTTTTGTTCTTTTTGACCACTTTCCTATTTTCATCCAATGCTACATTCCCTTCTCTTCCTATGTTAATCTCCTGTTTTTCACTTTCCATTCTTTTTAGTATTATTTCACTTTCTTCTTTTTGTTCAGACAGTTTGACTAGTATCATTTCATTTTCTTCTTTTAGTACAGTCAGTTTAGCTATATCCTGGGAAATTTGGTGCTGTATGGCTTTCACTTCTTGAAGCACTGCCTCTGCACTTTTCAGTGCACTTGTGTCGTTCGAGGATGTAGTTGAATCATCTGACTGGTTTTTTGGTACTATTTTATTATTTTCTAACTTGTTCTTACTTTCTTTTACCCTCTGTGTTTTAAGCATTTTGACATCTTCTTGCACACTCTTAATTATTGTTATAACTTTAGTGCTCGTATAGGTATCGTTTTCCTTTAATTCTTTAATGACAGTTTTAAAAGGGGTTTGGGTTGTTATAGCTTCCTTCAGTGCTTTTTTGGTCTGCTGATAAACTGGGCAGCCCTGGAATCTGGCGCTATGGCTTCCTTTGCAATTAATGCATTTTCTGTTTGCATTATCCTTTTTATAGTCAGTATCTGACTTTGCCTTTTCGCATTGCGAGAAAGGGTGTGCCCCCGCACAAAACCTACATACTGCCTTCCCCCTGCAAGTGTGGCGCCCATGACCAAATTTCATGCAGTTGGAGCACTGCAACACTGGGGGAATGAAGGCTTCTGTGTTTTTTTGTGTTTACCCAAATAGTACCGTCTTGGGGGGTTCCCTACCTTCTGTTGTTATCACTACCACTGGGGTAACGATACTCCCTTTCACCATTATTCTGTCCACGTGTACCAGCTTTATGTCTGGGTTATGTTTTGCGAGGATGTTCATAACTTCCTCGCTTGAAAGGGTAGTGTTTATTCCTTTTAACACACATCTACTGGTCACTTTTGCTAGCTCTATCTTTACTTCTATGTCGTGTGCAAGAGTCACTGTTTTTGCTTCTACTTTGAGTTCCTCTATTATCTCTTTTATTCTGTCACTCTGGTTTGGGATAATTATTATGCCAAAATGGGTTTTTGAAATTTTGGCTATCGCCTTTTTGCCTAACACAGGATCAAGGATGTTTATAATTTTGTCTTCATCTAATGCCTTGATCTTGACAGCCTCACCAGCTACTTGCGTTATCTTTAAACGACATATGTTTACTACATCTTTATTTTTGGGAGCTGCCTGGGTTGCTAGATGTCTTGAGTCTTTTTTGGTACTTTCATTGCTATTTTTTTTGGTTAGTATTTTCTTCTAGTTTATCATGCCTGGTGTCCCTACCTTGGTTTTTAACTGCTTCTGCCCACGTTTTGCCTTCCTTTGTTGTTTTTACTTCTGAGCCTCCTTTCAGTTTATCCCCTCTGGTTTCATGACTTGTTTTGTCCGCGTTTACCTGGCTGTCCTGATTATCCTTTTCCCTGGGTCCTTTCTTTCCGTTCGCTGTGCTGGTTCCTGATCTTTCTCCTTTGTTGATTCTGCTTTTTGTTGTTTTTCCTTCCGCGCCTCCTTCCCGATTTTCCATTATTGTTTTACTCGTGTCCTTTAGTTCTGTTTTTCTGATTTCAGGGTTCGTGGTCCTGTTTCTTTCTGTCCGGTTTAAAGTTTTGTCTTTTTCTGGAGTTTTGGCCATCGCTTTCCCTTCCTCGGACTGTTTTCTGGTGAATACTACCATTGGTTATTTTCCCTGTCTTTTAGTATGCTACTATTTGTTGTCTTTGAATTATATTCTGATGATTGAATATTATATGTAATCTTTGGCTTTTGGTTTATTTTGTTATATATATCTTTAGCCTACCCCACTACGATTCTTAAATTAAATAGTCCCCTAATACTTAACCTTAACTACAGTAGGTCTACTCTAATACTGTCAACAAAAGTATAAATTATTCACCACTTAAATATGTCTTTCAAGATGGCTGCCTGATCTCACTGATGCGTGATGCCATATGATGATGGATGGTATCCGCATGTCTGGTTTTGTGTAGTGTGTAGATGATGTACAGTCAAACAATGATCATACAAAAAACAGGGCAATCCATACAAGGACGTCAGTTAACTCACGACGTATAAAGTCAATGATGCTTGTAACAGCTAGACGTTTTTCTGTATCATTTATTGTGGACGCCACAGTGACAAAATGTATACGCGAATATGTAGGTACATCAGACAGTCATTATCACAGCAACAATGTCAGTATAGCAATGGACGGTAGACAGCATCATAATAAAGGTGATTCACAGGCATGTCAATACATTATAAGGCTGTAATGTAGTCGGGAAAATTCTCCATCCCTTTCTATCTTAGCCAGAAGATAACCAGATGTATGAGATCAGTTCACTCTCCTTAATCTGACTTCAGCAAGACAGACACGTCTGCCGAAGTATAAATAATGTCCTCAAAAATATCCTCTAGATAACAAAGGTTTTCCAAACCTAGTTCATATAACAAAGTAGCAAGTAATGGTCCCTGGGACATGCATCAACCGATGCAGTACAATACAGCGACATGTAAGCTGGGAGAACATCTCGTGACGACGACTTTCGAAGACAGGCTATGAATCGAAATCGCTCACGACCAAAAATCGATAGAGTTAATGAAAAGTCAATTTACCTTGCCTTCAGGAAATACACAGAAATATGACGCCTCCCGGCATGTGGCAAATACACTAGAGGTATTATCTCGAATAAACGAAATATCCATTAAGAGGATTTCACATTCCTGACAGAACAAAAAATAGCGGAGATCCCCTCTCTGCGAGGCATCTTCCTAGCTATTCAAAATCGCTCACTCACTGGTGGTGGGCGGAAATCGATCGACCAAGAAGCAAGACCAGTCATGCGCAGTCCAGCGCAAAATGACCACAGCTCAGAACTTAAGACGCAAGGACCTTTACTACGAACCAGCGTAAGAATGATTACCTTAAAAGTATAACCCAACAGGTTGCCAACCGTTTTCTGAGAAAACGGCCTAGCATAGCAAACTTAACTGCATTCATTACCAACGCGAGGAGACAACTGCTTACCGAGAAAAGTGACTATAAATTTCAAGCAGTTGTTGCCCTTGCGTTACAAAATATATATTGTTAATAAAACGATGTTGCGAGAATTTCTCACGCAACACTCACTCAAAGAATTGCCACGTGGCGCTATTTAATTTCTATTATTTTAATTTCTAAAATTAACTGCAATACGCTAACACTGAAGATGGATAAAAATATCAACTTATCTGATAACTTGTGTAGTTCTAAGGATGTCTTCACTGTGTCTCGTCCTAAAAAGAACGTATCAAGCTTGTGTGGTTTGAGGTAAGCAAAAATGCGTGTTACCCCTGTAGTAGTGTATCGTGAATTTCTATGGTGTCATGAATTTCACCGCTTGCTTATATACTGGCTAAGTGAACGTCTCGGAAAGCATTCTGGGTAATTTCTCTCCCAGCTCGATTGTTTTTAGCTCTTATGATCGAGTTGTGTACCTTGTGTAGCAATCCTTCCAATATCTTCATGATAACATCCTGATGTAATCCTAAACGATGTTCCCTTAATTTCTTATTAGTTTTATTATGTATTTGTCAAATTTAATCCAGTTCCGAGCGATCTTAAAGGAGGTATTACAAATAATGGAGTGTTTATTTTTACATCGACCAAATAAGGAGTTGTTCCTGTCCAACAGATTTCCCGTAAGTGTTGTGCCAAGCGAAGGGAGGTAAATGATAAATTCACAGAGGATTTTTACCGATTCATGACAATTTGGGGTCTTTAGCTGGCATTCATTATTGTTTTAGAACGGCTTTCTAATTCCTGAATTGTGTGGTTCTTTACGGCAGGTATGTCCAACAGAGAATCTGGTCGTAACAGTATTTTGGCTTTAACAGTAAAACCGTTCTCCATGGTGATTATTGCCTGATGTATGAAGTTATATCAGAACTGTGCTGTTGACATTAAGATATAATTTTTTGTATTTACTTGTTTACTCATTATTTATTTTCTTGCACGTACGTCTCCACCCGTTCGTTGCAGATCTAATACAAAAACACAACATACATATATAATAACTATTTTGTGGTTGAGTACGTCTACTGTCAAATATTCAGTCAGTATTTTGTTCTTTTCTGCATCGATTTTACTTTCAATTTTTTGTCATCACAACTTTGTAATTGTCGTCTGCTCAATGCAAAGAAAGGAATGCTTATCTTTAGGGATTTTCCTATTGTCGATGCAAGGCCTGGGAAAACCCCGGAGAGTTCCTTTAATTATTAATGCTATCCTGTTCTTTAGAGTTTAAGTTAGCTAGTGTGCTGATAAAATCCTGTGTTTTATTTAGACTACACATTGCTACAAACACTAGTTAACATTCTGGTATCGTCCATTGTCAGAACTGGTTTAAGCAGAATGGAGAGTTTTGAGGTATTCTATTAGCGCATTTCTTTGGTGTCCGCATTTCTCACATGTATATGCTGTTCTCTGGTATTGTTCTCAAGACACGCTACACGGAGCAATTCTCTGTCACAAAAATAGCACATTGAAATTGCAGCCTGGGTTGTTTTGCTTTGCAAAGTGTCTTTAGAATTCTAACATGTCCACATTGGTATTGTGGTTAAAATGCCTGCGTGTCTACATTTCAAGCATTGATCTAAGAATAAATGTATTCATTATTGTATAATTTTGAGTTATTTATTTATTTACAAATTCATTATAGCAGGAAGTCACTGAAGCGTACCTTTCAACTTAATCTTTCACAGGCCGCCCAGTATACCACCGGACCAAACCATGCCTACGCCACTGTGGACTGTAACAAAGAGTGGCCACTCTGTGCGAAAATTGCGCTTTCTCTCCCTGTTTACAAGTTTTATGCCAAGGGCTGCAATACAGACGAATTCGACGTGGCTAAAACTCTAAACTATAATTTTGAATCTATCAGGCAATATATGCAAGACATGACCGCTGACAGGGATCCATCAGAACGCGTCTGTACTCCATGTACACCTTGTACACCATGTACAGCAGGTCCACCATGTACACTATGTACACCAGGTCCACCATGTACACCAGGTCCACCATGTGAACCACGTAAGTATAAATATAAATTATATCATATAAGTAAGATTTGTATTAACCTTCGCTAATCCAGGTCTTGAGTTACGTTCATTAAGACCTCTTTAAAATAGCTAGAGACCACTGCATTCTACTCTAGTCATTTTTCGTGAGTTAAAATCTTCAACAGTTGTTCTAGGTAAAATTAGTTTATAATACGTTGTAAAGAAACTACAAAAGACCACTATGCTTCAGTAGAAAGATATTTAGAAAGCTTAAAAATTATGTAAAATGTAAACAAACAATGTTTCAAGTTAAGAAACTAAAGCAAAAAGGAGCGAACTGGAAACTATTGTACTGGTGAATGGACCCTACAATTACGCCTGCTTGTTGATTGTCCATTTTAATTCATCGTTTTTTCTTATTTTAAAGCTATGTGTCAGACTCTTCCACTTGACGATGGTGGAATTAGGGCCCAATATTTTTTTTCTTACACCCGCTATTACTCGAGGCGAAATCTCAGATTAGTATGTCTAACCTGAGACTGATTTTTACGTGAGTATCCCTTTTTTCTTGCACAGAGACAGGTGTCCCTCGCCATTCAGGCAGATACTCGCAGATTTCGGAGATACCCATTAGAGCTGGGTCGGCTCAGGAGCCGCCAGTCCCTGGTCGACGACACTCCTTCAAATGTCTTCGCCAGGGCTCGAGGTAATCCAGTCCAAATCCCGTTCGCGCCAGCGCGGCTCCCAGCAGATGGTTTTTTACTTTGAAAAGAATATTAGCCAAGTCATTAAATTAACTTATCATATTTTCACGTCCTTAGTTACCTTCCTGACTTCATTAAGTGTTGGTACTCCTGGTCTTATAATGTTTGTTTATTGGTAATATATGATGATTACTGTTTTCTCCTTTAAACTCATCTCACCACAAGACATGAGCGCTGACACGGATGCATCAGAACGCACCTGTACTCCATGTACATTAGGTCCACCTTGTACACCATGTACACCAGGTCCACATTGTACACCATGTACACCAGGTCCACCTTGTGAACCACGTAAGTATAAATATAAATTGGAAAAGATAAGTAAGATTTGTATTAACCTTCGCTAATCGAGGTCTTGAGTTAAGTTCATTAAGAATTCTTTAAAATAGCCCTACAATTACGCCTGCTTGTTGATTGTCCATTTTAATTCATCGTTTTTTTTATTATTTTAAAGCTATATGTGACAAACTCTTCCACTTGACGATGGAAATTAACTTATCATATTTTCACGTCCTTAGTTACCTTCCTGACTTCATTAAGGGTTGGCACTCCTGGTCTTATAATGTTTGTTTATTGGTAATATATGATGATTACTCTTTTCTCCTTCACAACTCATCTTACTGTAACAGCTGTAAGGATTCTAATCGTTTCTCTCAGAATCTCTGTTTACGTTGGTTGCATCATAATGGAGAAGATTTATGTGAGCGAGATCAATATACGCTTGAGCTCTTTCCTGACGTACACATCCTAAGCAAATTGTATCATATCAAAAGAACCACGCACCACCATCTTCTAATGGCACTAAGCGAACAATCAGTTCCACATCAAAGAGTGACTTGTCTTAACGCTCTACCCGTCCCCCTATTAGGAAAGTGACGCATTATGTTAATGCCTACTCGTTCTGACCGTCAGACACATGTGACATCCGTGATGCCTCCTTTGGTGATTTTAATAAGGAAAATAAATTCAGAGACCTTCTAAATTGAAAACCAGTTGGTGAGCAACAGCCCTACATATCTGGGGAGATACGCCTTGCAATCATCTTAGGTGCATACTTGTACGCTATGTTTCAAACAAATGCCGCCTCATTTCAGAAAGATCTGTTTGGTTTTACCTAGGCCTGCGTTTGTGAATCCAGGAATAGGATCTACCTAGTACTTGTAAAGGGTGTGGCATTACTTCTATTGGGAAAAATAGCGAATATTTGACGATTTCTCACAAGCCTAATAATAAAATCAGCTGCTGTTTACGATACAATGTATAGAACGGCTGATATTTCAATCACAGATATCACGCATGTGATACTTGTGGCAAGACTTGATAACAGACTTTCTTTAATATGAATTGTTTTGTCAGATATTCTCTCTCTCTCTCTCTCTCTCTCTCTCTCTCTCTCTCTCTCTCTCTCTCTCTCTCTCTCTCTCTCTCTCTCTCTCTCTCTCTCTCTCTCGCTTTTGTGTCGTTGCTGATCTGTTATGATGGTCTGCATTGGCTTCACTTTCTGTTCCTGTTTCTGCTCGCAGTTTTTTTAGGCTACAAGTTCATCGGCATTATGAGATACTTCTTAGTACATGTGGTAGGTTGTGCTGTAGTCAGTTTTTTAAGGCTAATATTACTTTCTTGTTTAGTAATTTTATTTGTTGACTATTTATAATCTTGTCCACTTGTTTGATGTGTCCCATTGTCCTCATAGGATCCCGTTACACGCCTATTGAGGCATATTGGGAATACGGTGTTGGGCCCGTATTTTGCTGACCATAGGTACACTAGGGTTGATGTGGTCTGCATCACGCTGGCCGCCTTAACCTTCACAGAGTTGTTCTGGTACTCAATCCATGAGGCTGGGTCGACCCCGGAGCCGTTTGCGGTCTAAAAAATCCTAACTGGAGATCGAACCATGGACAACCGAGCTAGGAAGCCAGTGCACTAACCACTCCGCTACCGAGGCTCCCCATTTTCCTCATACTTTTGTGTATTTCCCATCTTTTATGTTTATGAATATGGCTGACGGGAAATAGTCGAGAAAGAGACAAATATTTTAAGAGTTTCATTCAAATGTAAAACTGACTTCTGTGTTGTTTGTTATTTCTTCTATTTCTACGCGACATTTGATTATTTTTTAATGAGAAGGAGAATCCTCACTGCTGTCTCACGTATTGCGTAACAGGCGATTAATGTGATGTTAAGCTAACTACTGGCAACATAATGAAGTACAACAAATTGATACATACATCACAGTAGAAAGAGCACTATCTTGTGAAGGTACCATAAATTATAAAGCATAAAATGATATGAGAAAGATACTAACATCTAAACAACTTACTCACAAATTCAAACAGAGAATCATCAAATGATATGTATATATTGTTCATTATTGTATGGTGTAGAAATATGAACACTAAACAAGCAGCTAAAGGAAAGAATTAAGGCCTTTGAGATGACGATATAAACAAGAATGGGGCTTGTCTTATAGAAAGAGAAAAAGTAAAAATGTCCTAGAAAACCTTCCAGTGAAAACAGAGATATAGAAGGAGATTACAATTAGACAGTTAAAATATTTTGACGATTGTAAAAAACGTAAGACCTTTTAGTGCAGACGATAATCAACGGCAGAGTTGAAGGAAAACAGTTCATGTCTCATTTGTATGACTTATTGACATTCAATCAGTAATCTTGCAAGATGATGTAAATTTTCTCTAAAGCCAAAACTTGATATTGATTAGGCCTTGGATCTCAGCTGCACAGTCCATAAAGAAGAAATTAAGTTGTTCAGTGTTACACGTTGATTTCTTTCTGAATGATTTGTATCGTACACTTTGGGTCATGTTCATAGTCAGCTTGTGTTGTTTTGTGATTGTATTCTTAGACTAGAGACTTTTGAATTGGTATGAATTTGGTTAGCCAGACATTGACTTCTGAGAATGATTTGATGCAGTAAGTGATAAGTTTGAGTTGCATGACATTAATCAACTTTCTCTACCCCGTCTACGTCGATCTAACCTGACTACTTCTGAGTGGCGGTCATTGTCATCCCTTAAAAAGCGGGATGACATTATCATCAAACCTGCCGATAAAGGTGGTGCAGTGGTAGTTTGGCGAAAGGACTTGTATATTCAAGAAGGAGTCTCACAGCTCGGTAACTCCACCTTTTACTCACCTAGTTCTGGTGATGCCACAGTCCGCAATAATCTTACTGTTCATGCTACTATTCGTGATCTCATCCAAGATAACCTCCTTCCTTCTAGTGCTTTGTCTCTCCATATTCTTGATAGCAGTCTAGGTAAACCTTCCTTCTACGTGCTTCCTAATGTGCATAAAATTGGTAATCCGGGTCGACCTATTGTTTCAGCCTGCTCTTGTCCCACTGAACGGATCTCTGATTTCCTGGATAGTATTTTACAACCCTTAGTGGCCAACCTACCTTCTTATTTGAAGGACACTACCCATGCTATCACTACCTTTGATTCCATCCAATTCACACCTGACCACACTTACCGTCTTTTCCTTCTGGATGTTTGTTCGCTTTATACTTCCATCCCTCATTCTTTTGGCCTTAAAGCAATACAATTTTTTTTCTCTACAGACGCACTGACCTCACTTTTAGCACAGGTCCTCTTCGTCGCCTTGCGGAATTGGTTCTTACTCTCAACTCTTTTGAAATCAATGCCTCTTCATGGGTCACTTTGAATATTTGGTGCTTCAAAGTTACGAAAGACCATTACCTGAGTTTTCCGTCGCTACATCGACGATGGTATTGGAATCACAGACATGTCTGAAGTTAACCTTCGTAGATTCATTGACTATGTTGGCAATTTCCATCCTGCCATCAAATTCACTTCTCAGATTTCTACCACTTCAGTTAACTTCCTTGACCTTACTGTCAATATTACTCCTACTGGCCTTACTACCTGTGTCTTTTATAAACCTATTGATGCTCATGTTTTCCTTTTTTACACCTCTTATCACTCTCTCAGCTGTAAAAATTCCATTCCGTACTCTCAACTTCTACGCTTACGTCGGATATGTCACGATGAAGACGATTTCCGTGAACGAGCTCAAGATATGCTCGAGTTTTTTTCGCCGACGTCACTATTCTGAAAGAGTTTTATCTGAAGCCCTTAATCGCATTAGTCACGTTACTCGTCAGGTTGCTCTTACTGCCAAACCTACTACTACATCTGACAGACTCAAACTTGTCTTAACTATCCACCCCCACTGTTTGGCGGTGAAAAAAATTCTGTTTCGTCATCTGCCAATTCTCCACTCTGATCCTGATACCAGAGAGTTGTTTCGTGACACCCCTTTGGTGGCATATCGTAGGGATAAGAATTGTAGGGATATTCTTGTACACAGTCGCTTGAGACAAACCAGTCCTTCTCACTCTGATACTAAACCATGCCAACGACGAGAAGTAGTTGAATGAATGTAGACAGCTGTGTTTGTTAGTAAGAAGTGGCTGCTCTGATATAATTGATTGAGAGCAATATTATATTGACAGGGGAACAAAGATGTTTGATTGTAAGATTATATTGAGAGAAATGTGTTATTGTTAGATTATTTTGACAGTGAAACAGAAATTTGTAATTTTAAGATTATATTGACAGTGAAACAGAAATGTTTGATTTAAAGATTATATTGAAGTAAAACAGAAATGTTTCATTGTAAGATTATTTTTACAGTGAATCAGAAAATTTAATTGCAAGATTTTTTTGACAGTGAAATAGAAATGTTTGATTTATACGAGTAGATTATGTTGAAGTAAAACAGAAATGTGTTATTTTTTGGTTATTTTGACAGTGAAACAGAAATGTTTGATTTAAAGATTATATTGACAGTAAAACATAAATGTTTAATTATAAGATTATTTTGACAGTGAAACATAAATGTTTAATTTTAAGATTATATTGACAGTGACACATAAATGTTTGATTGAAAGATTATATTGAAGTAAAACATAAATGTTTCATTGTAAGATTATATTGACAGTGAAACAGAAATGTTTGATTTAAAGATTATACTGAAGTAAAACAGAAATGTTTGATTGTAAGATTATTTTGACAGTGAAACATAAATGTTTGATTTTAAGATTATATTGGCAGTAAAACAGAAATGTTTGATTGTAAGATTATTTTGACAGTGAAACATAAATGTTTGATTTTAAGATTATATTGACAGTAAAACAGAAATGTTTGATTGTAAGATTATTTGACAGCGAAACATAAATGTTTGATTTGAAGATTATATTGGCAGTAAAACAGAAATGTTTGATTGTAAGATTATTTTGACAGTGGAACAGAAATTTTGATTGTAAAATTATATTGGCAGTGGAACAGACTTGTTTGATTATAAGATTATCTTGACATAAAGTGGGGTATGGTAATTGTTGGGGATAATATATTGAATATTCATATGGGGATGTGTTAGTGAGTCTCTAACCAAATAATTTAAATGAATAGAACTGTGTGATTGAGAGTATACTTGTAGATGGAAGTGTATGAATGAGAGGATACTTGTAGATAGAACTTTATGGATGAGAGTATACTTGTAGATAGAACTTTATGGATGAGAGTATACTTGTAGATAGAACTTTATGGATGAGAGTATACTTGTCATTGAATATACATACCAAGCTTCGTCTGTTTAATTCAAATGTTATCTCAGTGTTAACATACGGCTGTGAGAGTTGGAAAATAACAAAATCATTGGAGAACAAGCTGAATACATTCGAGAACAAATGTCTTAGAAAACTCATGAACATCAGTTGGAAAGAATTCAAGACTAATCGACAAATAAGAGAAGACTCTAGGCAGAAATATGTCTCCGACTATATAAGGAAAAGACGATGGTCATATATCGGTCATGTCCTACAAATGCAAAACAACAGAATACCACTACAGGCGCTCACTTGGGTTCCTGAGGGTAAGAGGAAAAAAGGAAGACCAAAAGAAACACTCAGAAGAACAATAATAAGAGAAGGAAGAACGTTGGGCCTAAATAATGTGCAAGAGCTAAGAGGAGTGGCGTCACAACGAACAACCTGGAGAGCACTGGTTTCTGCCTTATGCGCCGTGTTTGGTGCTTAAAGAATTTATTATTATTATTATACTTGTAGACATAACTTTATGGATGAGAGTATACTTGTAGATAGAACTTTATGGATGAGAGTATACTTGTAGACATAACTTTATGGATGAGAGTATACTTGTAGATGGAAGTGTATGAATGAGAGTATACTTGTAGATAGAACTTTATGGATGAGAGTATACTTGTAGATAGAACTTTATGGATGAGAGTATACTTGTAGATAGAAGTAGATAGAACTTTATGGATGAGAGTATACTTGTAGATAGAACTTTATGGATGAGAGTATACTTGTAGATAGAACTTTATGGATGAGAGTATACTTGTAGATAGAACTTTATGGATGAGAGTATACTTGTAGATAGAACTTTATGGATGAGAGTATACTTGTAGATAGAAGTAGATAGAACTTTATGGATGAGAGTATACTTGTAGATAGAACTTTATGGATGAGAGTATACTTGTAGATAGAACTTTATGGATGAACTTTATGGATGAGAGTATACTTGTAGATAGAACTTTATGGATGAGAGTATACTTGTAGATAGAACTTTATGGATGAGAGTATACTTGTAGATAGAACTTTATGGATGAGAGTATACTTGTAGATAGAAGTAGATAGAACTTTATGGATGAGAGTATACTTAAGTGTGGAATTGTCAGGACAAGAAAACTGATCACGAATAAGCTGATATATTTAGTTGACTTGCAAAAGTGTGGAATTGTCAGGACCATAGTGAAAAACTGATCACGAATAAGCTGATATATTTAGTTGACTTGAAAGTGTGGAATTGTCAGGACAAGAAATACTGATCACGAATAAGCTGTATTTAGTGACCTAAAAGTGTGGAATTGTCAGGACGAGAAAGCAGATCACGAATAAGCTGATATATTTAGTTAACTTGAAAGTGTAGAATTGTCAGGACAAGAAAACTGATCACGAATAAGCTGATATATTTAGTTGACTTGAAAGTGTGGAATTGTCAGGACAAGAAAACTGATCACGAATAAGCTGATATATTTAGTTAACTTGAAAGTGTGGAATTGTCAGGACAAGAAAACTGATCACGAATAAGCTGATATATTTAGTTGACTAGAAAGTGTGGAATTGTCAGGACAAGAAAACTGATCACGAATAAGCTGATATATTTAGTTGACTAGAAAGTGTGGAATTGTCAGGACAAGAAAACTGATCACGAATAAGCTGATATATTTAGTTGACTAGAAAGTGTGGAATTGTCAGGACAAGAAAACTGATCACGAATAAGCTGATATATTTAGTTGACTAGAAAGTGTGGAATTGTCAGGACAAGAAAAACTGATCACGAATAAGCTGATATATTTAGTTGACTTGAAAGTGTGGAATTGTCAGGACAAGAAAACTGATCACGAATAAGCTGATATATTTAGTTGACTTGAAAGTGTGGAATTGTCAGGACAAGAAAACTGATCACGAATAAGCTGATATATTTAGTTGACTTGAAAGTGTGGAATTGTCAGGACAAGAAAACTGATCACGAATAAGCTGATATATTTAGTTGACTTGAAAGTGTGGAATTGTCAGGACAAGAAAACTGATCACGAATAAGCTGATATATTTAGTTGACTTGAAAGTGTGGAATTGTCAGGACAAGAAAACTGATCACGAATAAGCTGATATATTTAGTTGACTTGAAAGTGTGGAATTGTCAGGACAAGAAAACTGATCACGAATAAGCTGATATATTTAGTTAACTTGAAAGTGTGGAATTGTCAGGACAAGAAAACTGATCACGAATAAGCTGATATATTTAGTTGACTTGAAAGTGTGGAATTGTCAGGACAAGAAAACTGATCACGAATAAGCTGATATATTTAGTTGACTTGAAAGTGTGGAATTGTCAGGACAAGAAAACTGATCACGAATAAGCTGATATATTTAGTTGACTTGAAAGTGTGGAATTGTCAGGACAAGAAAACTGATCACGAATAAGCTGATATATTTAGTTGACTTGAAAGTGTGGAATTGTCAGGACAAGAAAACTGATCACGAATAAGCTGATATATTTAGTTAACTTGAAAGTGTGGAATTGTCAGGACAAGAAAACTGATCACGAATAAGCTGATATATTTAGTTGACTTGAAAGTGTGGAATTGTCAGGACAAGAAAACTGATCACGAATAAGCTGATATATTTAGTGACTTGAAAGTGTGGAATTGTCAGGACAAGAAAACTGATCACGAATAAGCTGATGTATTTAGTTGACTTGAAAGTGTGGAATTGTCAGGACAAGAAAACTGATCACGAATAAGCTGATATATTTAGTTGACTTGAAAGTGTGGAATTGTCAGGACAAGAAAACTGATCACGAATAAGCTGATATATTTAGTTGACTTGAAAGTGTGGAATTGTCAGGACAAGAAAACTGATCACGAATAAGCTGATATATTTAGTTGACTTGAAAGTGTGGAATTGTCAGGACAAGAAAACTGATCACGAATAAGCTGATATATTTAGTTGACTTGAAAGTGTGGAATTGTCAGGACAAGAAAACTGATCACGAATAAGCTGATTTATATTAGTTGATCACGAATAAGCTGTATTTAGTGACTTGAAAGTGTGGAATTGTCAGGACAAGAAAACTGATCACGAATAAGCTGATATATTTAGTTGACTTGAAAGTGTGGAATTGTCAGGACAAGAAAACTGATCACGAATAAGCTGATATATTTAGTTGACTTGAAAGTGTGGAATTGGAAGGACAAGAAAAAATATAACGAATAAGCTGATATATTTAGTTGACTTGAAAGTGTGGAATTGTCAGGACAAGAAAACTGATCACGAATAAGCTGATATATTTAGTTGACTTGAAAGTGTGGAATTGTCAGGACAAGAAAACTGATCACGAATAAGCTGATATATTTAGTTGACTTGAAAGTGTGGAATTGTCAGGACAAGAAAACTGATCACGAATAAGCTGATATATTTAGTTGACTTGAAAGTGTGGAATTGTCAGGACAAGAAAACTGATCACGAATAAGCTGTATTTAGTGACTTGAAATGTGTGGAATTGTCAGGACAAGAAAACTGATCACGAATAAGCTGTATTTAGTGACTTGAAAGTGTGGAATTGTCAGGACAAGAAAACTGATCACGAATAAGCTGTATTTAGTGACTTGAAAGTGTGGAATTGTCAGGACAAGAAAACTGATCACGAATAAGCTGTATTTAGTGACTTGAAAGTGTGGAATTGTCAGGACAAGAAAACTGATCACGAATAAGCTGATATATTTAGTTGACTTGAAAGTGTGGAATTGTCAGGACAAGAAAACTGATCACGAATAAGCTGATATATTTAGTTGACTTGAAAGTGTGGAATTGTCAGGACAAGAAAAAAAAACTGATCACGAATAAGCTGATATATTTAGTTGACTTGAAAGTGTGGAATTGTCAGGACAAGAAAACTGATCACGAATAAGCTGATATATTTAGTTGACTTGAAAGTGTGGAATTGTCAGGACAAGAAAACTGATCACGAATAAGCTGATATATTTAGTTGACTTGAAAGTGTGGAATTGTCAGGACAAGAAAACTGATCACGAATAAGCTGATATATTTAGTTGACTTGAAAGTGTGGAATTGTCAGGACAAGAAAACTGATCACGAATAAGCTGTATTTAGTGACTTGAAAGTGTGGAATTGTCAGGACAAGAAAACTGATCACGAATAAGCTGATATATTTAGTTGACTTGAAAGTGTGGAATTGTCAGGACAAGAAAACTGATCACGAATAAGCTGATATATTTAGTTGACTTGAAAGTGTGGAATTGTCAGGACAAGAAAACTGATCACGAATAAGCTGTATTTAGTGACTTGAAAGTGTGGAATTGTCAGGACAAGAAAACTGATCACGAATAAGCTTTATTTGGTTGACTTGAAAGTGTGGAATTGTCAGGACAAGAAAACTGATCACGAATAAGCTGTATTTAGTGACTTGAAAGTGTGGAATTGTCAGGACAAGAAAACTGATCACGAATAAGCTGTATTTAGTGACTTGAAAGTGTGGAATTGTCAGGACAAGAAAACTGATCACGAATAAGCTGATATATTTAGTTGACTTGAAAGTGTGGAATTGTCAGGACAAGAAAACTGATCACGAATAAGCTGATATATTTAGTTGACTTGAAAGTGTGGAATTGTCAGGACAAGAAAACTGATCACGAATAAGCTGATATATTTAGTTGACTTGAAAGTGTGGAATTGTCAGGACAAGAAAACTGATCACGAATAAGCTGTATTTAGTTGACTTGAAAGTGTGGAATTGTCAGGACAAGAAAACTGATCACGAATAAGCTGATATATTTAGTTGACTTGAAAGTGTGGAATTGTCAGGACAAGAAAACTGATCACGAATAAGCTGATATATTTAGTTGACTTGAAAGTGTGGAATTGTCAGGACAAGAAAACTGATCACGAATAAGCTGTATTTAGTGACTTGAAAGTGTGGAATTGTCAGGACAAGAAAACTGATCACGAATAAGCTGTATTTAGTGACTTGAAAGTGTGGAATTGTCAGGACAAGAAAACTGATCACGAATAAGCTGTATTTAGTGACTTGAAAGTGTGGAATTGTCAGGACAAGAAAACTGATCACGAATAAGCTGTATTTAGTGACTTGAAAGTGTGGAATTGTCAGGACAAGAAAACTGATCACGAATAAGCTGATATATTTTAGTTGACTTGAAAGTGTGGAATTGTCAGGACAAGAAAACTGATCACGAATAAGCTGATATATTTAGTTGACTTGAAAGTGTGGAATTGTCAGGACAAGAAAACTGATCAAGAATAAGCTGATATATTTAGTTGACTTGAAAGTGTGGAATTGTCAGGACAAGAAAACTGATCACGAATAAGCTGATATATTTAGTTGACTTGAAAGTGTGGAATTGTCAGGACAAGAAAACTGATCACGAATAAGCTGATATATTTAGTTGACTTGAAAGTGTGGAATTGTCAGGACAAGAAAACTGATCACGAATAAGCTGATATATTTAGTTGACTTGAAAGTGTGGAATTGTTAGGACAAGAAAACTGATCACGAATAAGCTGATATATTTAGTTGACTTGAAAGTGTGGAATTGTCACTTGAAAGTGTGGAATTGTCAGGACAAGAAAACTGATCACGAATAAGCTGATATATTTAGTTGACTTGAAAGTGTGGAATTGTCAGGACAAGAAAACTGATCACGAATAAGCTGATATATTTAGTTGACTTGAAAGTGTGGAATTGTCAGGACAAGAAAACTGATCACGAATAAGCTGATATATTTAGTTGACTTGAAAGTGTGGAATTGTCAGGACAAGAAAACTGATCACGAATAAGCTGATATATTTAGTTGACTTGAAAGTGTGGAATTGTCAGGACAAGAAAACTGATCACGAATAAGCTGTATTTAGTGACTTGAAAGAATTGTCAGGACAAGAAAACTGATCACGAATAAGCTGATATATTTAGTTGACTTGAAAGTGTGGAATTGTCAGGACAAGAAAACTGATCACGAATAAGCTGATATATTTAGTTGACTTGAAAGTATGGAATTGTCAGGACAAGAAAACTGATCACGAATAAGCTGATATATTTAGTTAACTTGAAAGTGTGGAATTGTCAGGACAAGAAAACTGATCACGAATAAGCTGATATATTTAGTTGACTTGAAAGTGTGGAATTGTCAGGACAAGAAAACTGATCACGAATAAGCTGATATATTTAGTGACTTGAAAGTGTGGAATTGTCAGGACAAGACACCTGATCACGAATAAGCTGATATATTTAGTTGACTTGAAAGTGTGGAATTGTCAGGACAAGAAAACTGATCACGAATAAGCTGTATTTAGTTGACTTGAAAGTGTGGAATTGTCAGGACAAGAAAACTGATCACGAATAAGCTGATATATTTAGTTGACTTGAAAGTGTGGAATTGTCAGGACAAGAAAACTGATCACGAATAAGCTGATATATTTAGTTGACTTGAAAGTGTGGAATTGTCAGGACAAGAAAACTGATCACGAATAAGCTGATATATATATTTAGTTGACTTGAAAGTGTGGAATTGTCAGGACAAGAAAACTGATCACGAATAAGCTGATATATTTAGTTAACTTGAAAGTGTAGAATTGTCAGGACAAGAAAACTGATCACGAATAAGCTGATATATTTAGTTGACTTGAAAGTGTGGAATTGTCAGGACAAGAAAACTGATCACGAATAAGCTGATATATTTAGTTAACTTGAAAGTGTGGAATTGTCAGGACAAGAAAACTGATCACGAATAAGCTGATATATTTAGTTGACTTGAAAGTGTGGAATTGTCAGGACAAGAAAACTGATCACGAATAAGCTGATATATTTAGTTGACTTGAAAGTGTGGAATTGTCAGGACAAGAAAACTGATCATGAATAAGCTGATATATTAAGTTGACTTGAAAGTGTGGAATTGTCAGGACAAGAAAACTGATCACGAATAAGCTGATATATTTAGTTGACTTGAAAGTGTGGAATTGTCAGGACAAGAAAACTGATCACGAATAAGCTGATATATTTAGTTGACTTGAAAGTGTGGAATTGTCAGGACAAGAAAACTGATCACGAATAAGCTGATATATTTACTTGAAAGTGTGGAATTGTCAGGACAAGAAAACTGATCACGAATAAGCTGATATATTTAGTTGACTTGAAAGTGTGGAATTGTCAGGACAAGAAAACTGATCACGAATAAGCTGATATATTTAGTTGACTTGAAAGTGTGGAATTGTCAGGACAAGAAAAACTGATCACGAATAAGCTGATATATTTAGTTGACTTGAAAGTGTGGAATTGTCAGGACAAGAAAACTGATCACGAATAAGCTGATATATTTAGTTGACTTGAAAGTGTGGAATTGTCAGGACAAGAAAACTGATCACGAATAAGCTGATATAGTGTGGAATTGTCAGGACAAGAAAACTGATCACGAATAAGCTGATATATTTAGTTGACTTGAAAGTGTGGAATTGTCAGGACAAGAAAACTGATCACGAATAAGCTGATATATTTAGTTGACTTGAAAGTGTGGAATTGTCAGGACAAGAAAACTGATCACGAATAAGCTGATATATTTAGTTGACTTGAAAGTGTGGAATTGTCAGGACAAAAAACTGATCACCAGAATAAGCTGATATATTTAGTTGACTTGAAAGTGTGGAATTGTCAGGACAAGAAAACTGATCACGAATAAGCTGATATATTTAGTTAACTTGAAAGTGTGGAATTGTCAGGACAAGAAAACTGATCACGAATAAGCTGATATATTTAGTTGACTTGAAAGTGTGGAATTGTCAGGACAAGAAAACTGATCACGAATAAGCTGATATAATTTAGTGACTTGAAAGTGTGGAATTGTCAGGACAAGAAAACTGATCACGAATAAGCTGTATTTAGTTGACTTGAAAGTGTGGAATTGTCAGGACAAGAAAACTGATCACGAATAAGCTGATATATTTAGTTGACTTGAAAGTGTGGAATTGTCAGGACAAGAAAACTGATCACGAATAAGCTGATATATTTAGTTGACTTGAAAGTGTGGAATTGTCAGGACAAGAAAACTGATCACGAATAAGCTGATATATTTAGTTGACTTGAAAGTGTGGAATTGTCAGGACAAGAAAACTGATCACGAATAAGCTGATATATTTAGTTGACTTGAAAGTGTGGAATTGTCAGGACAAGAAAACTGATCACGAATAAGCTGATATATTTAGTGACTTGAAAGTGTGGAATTGTCAGGACAAGAAAACTGATCACGAATAAGCTGTATTTAGTGACTTGAAAGTGTGGAATTGTCAGGACAAGAAAACTGATCACGAATAAGCTGATATATTTAGTTGACTTGAAAGTGTGGAATTGTCAGGACAAGAAAACTGATCACGAATAAGCTGATATATTTAGTTGACTTGAAAGTGTGGAATTGTCAGGACAAGAAAACTGATCACGAATAAGCTGATATATTTAGTTGACTTGAAAGTGTGGAATTGTCAGGTGATATATTTAGTTGACTTGAAAGTGTGGAATTGTCAGGACAAGAAAACTGATCACGAATAAGCTGATATATTTAGTTGACTTGAAAGTGTGGAATTGTCAGGACAAGAAAACTGATCACGAATAAGCTGATATATTTAGTTGACTTGAAAGTGTGGAATTGTCAGGACAAGAAAACTGATCACGAATAAGCTGATATATTTAGTTGACTTGAAAGTGTGGAATTGTCAGGACAAGAAAACTGATCACGAATAAGCTGATATATTTAGTTGACTTGAAAGTGTGGAATTGTCAGGACAAGAAAACTGATCACGAATAAGCTGATATATTTAGTTGACTTGAAAGTGTGGAATTGTCAGGACAAAAAAACGGATCACGAATAAGCTGATATATTTAGTGACTTGAAAGTGTGGAATTGTCAGGACAAGAAAACTGATCACGAATAAGCTGATATATTTAGTTGACTTGAAAGTGTGGAATTGTCAGGACAAGAAAACTGATCACGAATAAGCTGATATATTTAGTTGACTTGAAAGTGTGGAATTGTCAGGACAAGAAAACTGATCACGAATAAGCTGATATATTTAGTTGACTTGAAAGTGTGGAATTGTCAGGACAAGAAAACTGATCACGAATAAGCTGATATATTTAGTGACTTGAAAGTGTGGAATTGTCAGGACAAGAAAACTGATCACGAATAAGCTGTATTTAGTTGACTTGAAAGTGTGGAATTGTCAGGACAAGAAAACTGATCACGAATAAGCTGATATATTTAGTTGACTTGAAAGTGTGGAATTGTCAGGACAAGAAAACTGATCACGAATAAGCTGATATATTTAGTTGACTTGAAAGTGTGGAATTGTCAGGACAAGAAAACTGATCACGAATAAGCTGATATATTTAGTTAACTTGAAAGTGTGGAATTGTCAGGACAAGAAAACTGATCACGAATAAGCTGATATATTTAGTTGACTTGAAAGTGTGGAATTGTCAGGACAAGAAAACTGATCACGAATAAGCTGATATATTTAGTTGACTTGAAAGTGTGGAATTGTCAGGACAAGAAACTGATCACGAATAAGCTGATATATTTAGTTGACTTGAAAGTGTGGAATTGTCAGGACAAGAAACATGATCACGAAGAAGCTGTATTTAGTTGACTTGAAAGTGTGGAATTGTCAGGACAAGAAAACTGATCACGAATAAGCTGATATATTTAGTTGACTTGAAAGTGTGGAATTGTCAGGACAAGAAAACTGATCACGAATAAGCTGATATATTTAGTTGACTTGAAAGTGTGGAATTGTCAGGACAAGAAAACTGATCACGAATAAGCTGATATATTTAGTTGACTTGAAAGTGTGGAATTGTCAGGACAAGAAAACTGATCACGAATAAGCTGATATATTTAGTTGACTTGAAAGTGTGGAATTGTCAGGACAAGAAAACTGATCACGAATAAGCTGATATATTTAGTTGACTTGAAAGTGTGGAATTGTCAGGACAAGAAAACTGATCACGAATAAGCTGATATATTTAGTTGACTTGAAAGTGTGGAATTGTCAGGACAAGAAAACTGATCACGAATAAGCTGATATATTTAGTTGACTTGAAAGTGTGGAATTGTCAGGACAAGAAAACTGATCACGAATAAGCTGATATATTCAGTTGACTAGAAAGTAGAATTGTCAGGACAAGAAAACTGATCACGAATATGCTGAAATATTTAGTTGACTTGAAAGTGTGGAATTGTCAGGACAAGAAAACTGATCACGAATAAGCTGATATATTTAGTTGACTTGAAAGTGTGGAATTGTCAGGACAAGAAAACTGATCACGAATAAGCTGATATATTTAGTTGACTTGAAAGTGTGGAATTGTCAGGACAAGAAAACTGATCACGAATAAGCTGATATATTTAGTTGACTTGAAAGTGTGGAATTGTCAGGACAAGAAAACTGATCACGAATAAGCTGATATATTTAGTTGACTTGAAAGTGTGGAATTGTCAGGACAAGAAAACTGATCACGAATAAGCTGATATATTTAGTTGACTTGAAAGTGTGGAATTGTCAGGACAAGAAAACTGATCACGAATAAGCTGATATATTTAGTTGACTTGAAAGTGTGGAATTGTCAGGACAAGAAAACTGATCACGAATAAGCTGATATATTTAGTTGACTTGAAAGTGTGGAATTGTCAGGACAAGAAAACTGATCACGAATAAGCTGATATATTTAGTTGACTTGAAAGTGTGGAATTGTCAGGACAAGAAAACTGATCACGAATAAGCTGATATATGATCACGAATAGTTGACTTGAAAGTGTGGAATTGTTAGGACAAGAAAACTGATCACGAATAAGCTGATATATTTAGTTGACTTGAAAGTGTGGAATTGTCAGGACAAGAAAACTGATCACGAATAAGCTGATATATTTAGTTGACTTAAAAGTGTGGAATTGTAAGGACAAGAAAACTGATCACGAATAAGCTGATATATTTAGTTGACTTGAAAGTGTGGAATTGTCAGGACAAGAAAACTGATCACGAATAAGCTGATATATATTTAGTGACTTGAAAGTGTGGAATTGTCAGGACAAGAAAACTGATCACGAATAAGCTGTATTTAGTTGACTTGAAAGTGTGGAATTGTCAGGACAAGAAAACTGATCACGAATAAGCTGATATATTTAGTTGACTTGAAAGTGTGGAATTGTCAGGACAAGAAAACTGATCACGAATAAGCTGATATATTTAGTTGACTTGAAAGTATGGAATTGTCAGGACAAGAAAACTGATCACGAATAAGCTGATATATTTAGTTAACTTGAAAGTGTGGAATTGTCAGGACAAGAAAACTGATCACGAATAAGCTGATATATTTAGTTGACTTGAAAGTGTGGAATTGTCAGGACAAGAAAACTGATCACGAATAAGCTGATATATTTAGTGACTTGAAAGTGTGGAATTGTCAGGACAAGAAAACTGATCACGAATAAGCTGATATATTTAGTTGACTTGAAAGTGTGGAATTGTCAGGACAAGAAAACTGATCACGAATAAGCTGTATTTAGTTGACTTGAAAGTGTGGAATTGTCAGGACAAGAAAACTGATCACGAATAAGCTGATATATTTAGTTGACTTGAAAGTGTGGAATTGTCAGGACAAGAAAACTGATCACGAATAAGCTGATATATTTAGTTGACTTGAAAGTGTGGAATTGTCAGGACAAGAAAACTGATCACGAATAAGCTGATATATTTAGTTGACTTGAAAGTGTGGAATTGTCAGGACAAGAAAACTGATCACGAATAAGCTGATATATTTAGTTGACTTGAAAGTGTGGAATTGTCAGGACAAGAAAACTGATCACGAATAAGCTGTATTTAGTGACTTGAAAGTGTGGAATTGTCAGGACAAGAAAACTGATCACGAATAAGCTGATATATTTAGTGACTTGAAAGTGTGGAATTGTCAGGACAAGAAAACTGATCACGAATAAGCTGATATATTTAGTTGACTTGAAAGTGTGGAATTGTCAGGACAAGAAACTGATCACGAATAAGCTGATATATTTAGTTGACTTGAAAGTGTGGAATTGTCAGGACAAGAAAACTGATCACGAATAAGCTGATATATTTAGTTGACTTGAAAGTGTGGAATTGTCAGGACAAGAAAACTGATCACGAATAAGCTGATATATTTAGTTGACTAGAAAGTGTGGAATTGTCAGGACAAGAAAACTGATCACGAATAAGCTGATATATTTAGTTGACTAGAAAGTGTGGAATTGTCAGGACAAGAAAACTGATCACGAATAAGCTGATATATTTAGTTGACTTTGAAAGTGTTGGAATTGTTAGGACAAGAAAACTGATCACGAATAAGCTGATATATTTAGTTGACTTGAAAGTGTGGAATTGTCAGGACAAGAAAACTGATCACGAATAAGCTGATATATTTAGCTGACTTAAAAGTTGAATTGTAAGGAAAGTGATCACGGAATGAGCTGTATTTGTGACTTGAAAAGTGTGGAATTGTCAGGACAAGAAAACTGATCACGAATAAGCTGAAATAATTGGTTGACAGGAAAGTGTGGAATTGTCAGGACAAGAAAACTGATCACGAATAAGCTGTATTTAGTGACTTGAAAGTGTGGAATTGTCAGGACAAGAAAACTGATCACGAATAAGCTGTATTTAGTGACTTGAAAGTGTGGAATTGTCAGGACAAGAAAACTGATCACGAATAAGCTGAAATATTTAGTGACTTGAAGGGGTAGAATCGTGAGGAGAAGAAAACTGATCATGAATAAGCTGTATTTAGTGACTTGAAAGTGTGGAATTGTCAGGACAAGAAAAACTGATCACGAATAAGCGGTATTTAGTGACTTGAAAGTGTGGAATTGTCAGGACAAGAAAACTGATCACGAATAAGCTGTATTTAGTGACTTGAAAGTGTGGAATTGTCAGGACAAGAAAACTGATCACGAATAAGCTGTATTTAGTGACTTGAAAGTGTGGAATTGTCAGGACAAGAAAACTGATCACGAATAAGCTGTATTTAGTGACTTGAAAGTGTGGAATTGTCAGGACAAGAAAACTGATCACGATAAAGCTGTATTTAGTGACTTGAAAGTGTGGAATTGTCAGGACAAGAAAACTGATCACGAATAAGCTGTATTTAGTGACTTGAAAGTGTGGAATTGTCAGGACAAGAAAACTGATCACGAATAAGCTGGATTTATTGAGTGGAAAGTGTGGAATTGTCAGGACAAGAAAACTGATCACGAATAAGCTGTATTTAGTATTGACTTGAAAGTGTGGAATTGTCAGGACAAGAAAAAACTGATCACGAATAAGCTGATATATTTAGTTGACTTGAAAGTGTGGAATTGTCAGGGACAAGAAAACTGATCACGAAATAAGCTGTATTTAGTGACTTGAAAGTGTGGAGTTGGCAGTACAAGAAAACTGATCACGAATCAGCTGATATATTTAGTTGACCTGAAAGTGTGGAATTGTCAGGACAAGAAAACTGATCACGAATAAGCTGTATTTAGTTGACTTGAAAGTGTGGAATTGTCAGGACAAGAAAACTGATCACGAATAAGCTGATATATTTAGTTAAGGACTTGAAAGTGTGGAATTGTCAGGGAAACAAGAAAAACTGATCACGAATAAGCTGATATATTTAGTTGACTTGAAAGTGTGGAATTGTCAGGACAAGAAAAACTGATCACGAATAAGCTGTATTTAGTTGACTTGAAAGTGTGGAATTGTCAGGACATGAAAACTGATCACGAATAAGCTGTATTTAGTGACTTGAAAGTGTGGAATTGTCAGGACAAGAAAACTGATCACGAATAAGCTGTATTTAGTGACTTGAAAGTGTGGAATTGTCAGGACAAGAAAACTGATCACGAATAAGCTGTATTTAGTGACTTGAAAGTGTGGAATTGTCAGGACAAGAAAACTGATCACGAATAAGCTGTATTTAGTGACTTGAAAGTGTGAAATTGTCAGGACAAGAAAACTGATCACGAATAAGCTGTATTTAGTGACTTGAAAGTGTGGAATTGTCAGGACAAGAAAACTGATCACGATAAAGCTGTATTTAGTGACTTGAAAGTGTGGAATTGTCAGGACAAGAAAACTGATCACGAATAAGCTGTATTTAGTGACTTGAAAGTGTGGAATTGTCAGGACAAGAAAACTGATCATGAATAAGCTGTATTTAGTGACTTGAAAGTGGAAGAGGCTATATGTTCGATGAAAGGAGGGAAGTCACCGGGTGTGGATAATATACCAGCAGAGCTCTTGAAATATGGAGGACCAGATATAGTAAAAATCATGACAACAATTTGCCAGAAGATATGGAGTACAAAAAAATGGCCAAAAGAATGGACGCAGTCATTAGTAATACCGCTTCCAAAGAAAGGAAATCTAAAAATGTGCAAGAACTACAGAACCATTAGCCTTATTAGTCATCCAAGTAAGGTGATGTTAAGGATACTTTTGAACAGAATAAAACAGAAATCAGAACAAATCTTGTCAGAGGAACAGGCTGGCTTTAGACCAAAAAGAAGTACCTCAGAACAAATCTTCAATATTAGATTACTGATCGAAAAACATCTCCAGCATCAACATGATTTATACCATAACTTCATCGATTTCACAAAAGCCTTCGATCGAGTCTGGCATGAAGGTTTATGGCAAATAATGAGAAAATTCAATTTTGATACCAACATCATAGATATCATTGAAGCACTATACAAGGACGCAAGCAGTGCTGTTTTTGCAAGCAATGACATTGGAGAATTTTTCAAAACAACTGTAGGAGTTCGCCAGGGATGTATCCTGTCACCAGTGCTCTTTAACATTTATCTAGAACATATTATGCAGGAGGCTCTCTACGATTATAAATCAACCATATCGATTGGAGGCCGACCTCTGTGTAATCTACGTTTTGCTGATGATATTGATCTGATAGCTGGAACAGAATCAGAACTTCAAGACCTTACCTCTAGACTGGAGAAAGTAACAAGAACGTCTGTGAGGGAAATTAATATAGAAAAAAGCAAGATATTGGTGAATAGCCATAAGAAACATGTTCCGACCAACATTACGTTAAATGGGCAAACGTTAGAAGAAGTTAACACCTTTAAATATCTCGGGTCCACTATATGTAGTGATGGAAGATCAAATAAAGAAATCAAGACAAGACTTGAGATGGCCTCAGCTGCCATGACAAGGTTGAATGTGATCTGGAAAAGTAACATCAGTTTTCCTGTGAAGATCAAATTATACAAATCACTTGTATTATCTATTCTCTTGTATGGGTGTGAGGGCTGGACACTCACTGCAGATACGGAGCGAAGGATTCAGGCTTTCGAGCATAAATGTTACAGAAGAATTTTGCGCATTTGCTATAAAGAGCACAAAACAAATGTCTATGTTAGAGAGAAGATAAACACCTATGCAGGCCATCAAGAACCACTTTTGTCAATAGTGAAACGTCGAAAGCTTGCCTGGTTTGGGCATGTAACTCGTCATGACTCCCTTTCGAAAACGATCCTCCAGGGAACAGTCGAAGGTAAACGGAGAAGAGGAAGGCAAAGAAAATCCTGGGCTGATAACATCAAAGAATGGGCAGGACACGGTTTCTCCACACTTGTACGCATTGCTGAGAATCGAGAGCAGTGGAGGACCCTGTCTGCTGATGCTTCCACCATGGCACCCCTACGACCCATGACGGGTTATGGGTTGAGATGATGATGAAAGTGCGGAATTGTCAGGACAAGAAAACTGATCACGAATAAGCTGTATTTAGTGACTTGAAAGTGTGGAATTGTCAGCACAAGAAAACTGATCACGAATAAGCTGTATTTAGTGACTTGAAAGTGTGGAATTGTCAGGACAAGAAAACTGATCACGAATAAGCTGTATTTAGTGACTTGAAAGTGTGGAATTGTCAGGACAAGAAAACTGATCACGAATAAGCTGATATATTTAGTTGACTTGAAAGTGTGGAATTGTCAGGACAAGAAAACTGATCACGAATAAGCTGATATATTTAGTTGACTTGAAAGTGTGGAATTGTCAGGACAAGAAAACTGATCACGAATAAGCTGTATTTAGTGACTTGAAAGTGTGGAATTGTCAGGACAAGAAAACTGATCACGAATAAGCTGTATTTAGTGACTTGAAAGTGTGGAATTGTCAGGACAAGAAAATTGATCACGAATAAGCTGTATTTAGTGACTTGAAGGTGTGGAATTGTCAGGACAAGAAAACTGATCACGAATAAGCTGTATTTAGTGACTTGAAAGTGTGGAATTGTCAGGACAAGAAAACTGATCACGAATAAGCTGTATTTAGTGACTTGAAAGTGTGGAATTGTCAGGACAAGAAAACTGATCACGATAAAGCTGTATTTAGTGACTTGAAAGTGTGGAATTGTCAGGACAAGAAAACTGATCACGAATAAGCTGTATTTAGTGACTTGAAAGTGTGGAATTGTCAGGACAAGAAAACTGATCACGAATAAGCTGTATTTAGTTGACTTGATGACTCTGTCATCAGCTGCACCCCAATAAATAGCAGGCTTATCACCATTCGTATTGCAGCACATCCAAAGAACATCTCCATCACACAGGTATATGCCCCCACTACTGACTATGAGGATGAGGCAATTGATACATTTTATGACAATCTGGATGAAGCAATTAAGAAAATTCCAAAGAAAGATCTTCTCATCGTGTTAGGTGATTGGAATGCTAAAATAGGGCCAGATGCATACGGTCACTGGGCTGGTACTGTGGGGAGATTTGGGACAGGTGAAACCAACGATCGAGGACTAAGGCTACTAGAATTTGCCAGCAACTATAAACTAACCATTGCAAATACACTATTTCCTCATAAATTATCAAGAAGAACAACGTGGCATGCCCCAAAAACTGAGATACATGGCCAAATTGATTTTATTCTTGTATCCAAAAGATTCAAGTCCAGTATTAATAAAGCCAAGACTAGGACTTTTCCTGGCGCCGACACTGGTAGTAATCACGACATGGTATTGATGACGCTCAAGCTTAAACTTAAAAAGAACTATAATTAAAAACAGATGTTCTCAGTTAAGATTCAATTTAGACAAACTGAAAGATCCAGAAATCGCGGGAATCTTTGAGGCAACTGTTGGAGGAAAATTCGCAGCTCTCAACTTTTTGGAAGATGATATCAACTCAATCACAGAGAACAGGAAAGACGTGCCCATTGAATCAGCAACAGAAATACTTGGTAAAAGAAAGAAAATAAACAAACCATGGGTTACAGATGACATTCTGAAGTTATGTGATACACGGCGGGAAATGAAAAAGGTTAAGAAAGAGGTTCCTGAAGCAGCATGGCAATACAGTATGGTGAATAAAAATATTAGGAAGAAAATGAAACAGGCCAAAGAAAAATGGGTAGCTGATCAATGTGAGTCCATTAATAAGGGGCTAATAAAAGGTAACAGCAAGGCAGCTTTTGACACATTAAGAAAACTAACAAAACCCCAACAGCCCAGGGTAACTGTCATAGAAGATAGCAATGGGGCTCTGCTCAATGAAAAAACAGCTGTAATGAGAAGGTGGACAGAATATTGTAAAGAATTATATAACTGTAAACTTGACACTGACTTAGGCATATTAAACAATATTAAGTGCGAAAAACAGGGAACTCGGAAAATGCAGCAATATTACGGGAAGAAGTGGAAGAGGCTATATGTTCGATGAAAGGAGGGAAGTCACCGGGTGTGGATAATATCCCAGCAGAGCTCTTGAAATATGGAGGACCAGATATAGTAAAAATCATGACAACAATTTGCCAGAAGATATGGAGTACAAAAAAATGGCCAAAAGAATGGACGCAGTCATTAGTAATACCGCTTCCAAAGAAAGGAAATCTAAAAAATGTGCAAGAACTACAGAACCATTAGCCTTATTAGTCATCCAAGTAAGGTGATGTTAAGGATACTTTTGAACAGAATAAAATAGAAATCAGAAGAAATCTTGTCAGAGGAACAGGCTGGCTTTAGACCAAAAAGAAGTACCTCAGAACAAATCTTCAATATTAGATTACTTATCGAAAAACATCTCCAACATCAACACGATTTATACCATAACTTCATCGATTTCACAAAAGCCTTCGATCGAGTCTGGCATGAAGGCTTATGGCAAGTAATGAGAAAATTCAATTTTGATACTAACATCATAGATATCATTGAAGCACAATACAAGGACGCAAGCAGTGCTGTTTTTGCAAGCAACGACATTGGAGAATTTTTCAAAACAACTGTAGGAGTTCGCCAAGGATGTATCCTGTCACCAGTGCTCTTTAATATATATCTGGAACATATTATGCAGGAGGCTCTCTATGATTATAAATCAACCATATCGATTGGAGGCCGACCTCTGTGCAACCTACGTTTTGCTGATGATATTGATCTGATAGCTGGATCAGAATCAGAACTTCAAGACCTTACCTCTAGACTGGAGAAAGTAACAAGAACGTATGGGATGGAAATTAATATAGAAAAAAGCAAGATATTGGTGAATAGCCATAAGAAACATGTTCCGACCAACATTACGTTAAATGGGCAAACGTTAGAAGAAGTTAACACCTTTAAATATCTCGGGTCCACTATATGTAGTGATGGAAGATCAAGAAAAGAAATCAAGACAAGACTTGAGATGGCCTCAGCTGCCATGACAAGGTTGAATGTGATCTGGAAAAGTAACATCAGTTTTCCTGTGAAGATCAAATTATACAAATCACTTGTATTATCTATTCTCTTGTATGGGTGTGAGGGCTGGACACTCACTGCAGATACAGAGCGAAGGATTCAGGCTTTCGAGCATAAATGTTACAGAAGAATTCTGCGCATTTGCTATAAAGAGCACAAAACAAATGTCTATGTTAGGGAGAAGATAAACACCTATGCAGGCCACCAAGAACCACTTTTGTCAATAGTGAAACGTCGAAAGCTTGCCTGGTTTGGGCATGTAACTCGTCATGACTCCCTTTCGAAAACGATCCTTCAGAGAACAGTCGAAGGTAAACGGAGAAGAGGAAGGCAGAGAAAATCCTGGGCTGATAACATCAAAGAATGGGCAGGACACGGTTTTTCCACACTTGTACGCATTGCTGAGGATAGAGAGCAGTGGAGGACCCTGTCTGCTGATGCTTCCACCATGGCACCCCTACGACCCATGACGGGTTACGGGCTGAGATGATGATGATGAGTTGACTTAAAAGTGTGGAATTGTCAGGACAAGAAAACTGATCACGAATAAGCTGTATTTAGTTGACTTGAAAGTGTGGAATTGTCAGGACAAGAAAACGGATCACGAATAAGCTGTATTTAGTTGACTTGAAAGTGTGGAATTGTCAGGACAAGAAAACTGATCACGAATAAGCTGATATATTTAGTTGACTTGAAAGTGTGGAATTGTCAGGACAAGAAAACTGATCACGAATAAGCTGATATATTTAGTTGACTTGAAAGTGTGGAATTGTCAGGACAAGAAAACTGATTACGAAAAAGCTGTATTTAGTGACTTGAAAGTGTGGAATTGTCAGGACAAGAAAACTGATCACGAATAAGCTGTATTTAGTGACTTGAAAGTGTGGAATTGTCAGGACAAGAAAACTGATCACGAATAAGCTGTATTTAGTGACTTGAAAGTGTGGAATTGTCAGGACAAGAAAACTGATCACGAATAAGCTGATATATTTAGTGACTTGAAAGTGTGGAATTGTCAGGAGAAGAAAACTGATCACGAATAAGCTGTATTTAGTGACTTGAAAGTGTGGAATTGTCAGGACAAGAAAACTGATCACGAATAAGCTGATATATTTAGTGACTTGAAAGTGTGGAATTGTGAGGAGAAGAAAACTGATCACGAATAAGCTGTATTTAGTGACTTGAAAGTGTGGAATTGTCAGGACAAGAAAATTGACATTCTGTTGTTCTGATCGTTTTAGTCGTCTCCAAGCTTATTTTCTTTTACTTTGTGTAGCCATGTTTTCTGTAGCTATAGGTTTTATTTGATGCTGTTTGCCAAAAGCACAATCTTTCTTAGGCATCCGTGCATAAGCTTATGAAAATTAGATGCAGGAAATTATTGACATAACTTGTGTATTTAAAGTGATAGATAAATATATAGATAGAGAGAGAGAGAAGGGGATAATAATAGCCCCTTCAGTCATAACTGACTATGGGAATGCGCCCCTGAGGTGACAGCCCTCAGCTGCTTATTTTCCTGGTGCTCCTTTCGACGTTTTCTCCTCACCTCTGCTTCTTGTGTGAGCCTCTCTTCACCCAATCTGAGGTGGCGCCGTAAATAGCATCGCCACTTAGTGCGATCGGCAGCTTCATCCTCCCATGTTGCTGGATCCATGTCCAGTGCCCTCATATCTCTCTTGCACACATCTTTGAACCTCAGCTGTGGTCGCCCAACTGTTCTCTTGCCATCTGCTAATTGTCCGTAGAAGATATCTTTTGGGATGCGACCATCTTCCATGCGGCGAACATGGCCAAGCCAGCGAAGTCTGCGCTGTCTAAGAAGCGTATACATACTTTGAAGGCCAGCACGTGACAACACCTCGACATTTGTCACTTTATCTTTCCACGAGATGCCGAGGATGCGGCGTTGACACCGCAAATGGAAGGTATTGAGCCTTCTTTCTTGCTTAGCATAGGTCGTCCAGGTCTCGCTGCCATATAGGAGTGTGCTGGTGCCGCAGGCATTATATACCGCAGCTTTGGTCTTCATTGTGAGTTTAGAGTTTCCCCAAACACGCGATGTGAGGCGGGCAAAGGTAGCTGCAGCTTTGCCAACGCGGCTGTCGATTTCTGTATCCATTGAGAGTTTGTCATTGATGGTAGACCCTAGGTATGTGAAGTGGTGCACCACTGCTAATTCATAGTTATCGATAGTGATAACTGGTGCAGCACCCACATCCTGACTCAGCACATTTGTTTTCTTTAGACTTATTGTGAGGCCAAAGTCCTTGCATGCTTTAGTGAAGCAATTCATCAAGCTCTGAAGCTCCTGCTGGCTTTGAGTGACGACTGCAGCATCATCAGCGAACAACAAGTCTCTTATAGTGACCCTTCCGATTTTTGTTTTTCCCTTCAGCCTTGAAATATTAAACAGACGGCCATCTGACCTAGTGTGAAGACATATTCCTTCAGTTGCATCTCTGAATGCATGTTTCAAGAGTAAGGCAAAGAAGATTCCGAAGAGGGTCGGAGCCAGAACACAGCCTTGTTTAACGCCACTTCGTATATCAAAGGGCTGTGACGTGCTTCCAGCATATTGGACTGTTCCCTTCATGCCGTCATGGAATGACTTTATCATTTCCAGAATTTTAGAAGGGCAGCCTATTTTCAGGAGGATTTTAAAGAGTCCATCCCTACTAACCAGGTCGAATGCTTTTGTGAGGTCTATAAAGGCGATATATAATGGTCTTTTCTGCTCTCTTGATTTTTCCTGAAGCTGGCGGAGAGAGAAGATCATGTCTGTTGTTGATCTGCCAGCTCGGAATCCACACTGTGACTCTGGATATATGCGCTCAGCTAACTTGTGTAGTCGCATTAAGATGACTTTGGCAAAAACCTTACCAACAATACTAAGAAGAGAGATGCCTCTGTAGTTATTGCAATCACTTCTGTCTCCTTTATTTTTATACAGTGTTACAATCTTGGCATCTCGCATGTCTTGAGGAATAGTTGTCTCTTCCCAGCACTGGCACAGCATCCTATGCAGGGGATGTAATAGCGTGCTCTTACAGCATTTGATTAAATCAGGAGGAATCCCATCACTGCCTGGTGCTTTGCCAGAGGCCAAGCTATCAATGGCCTTGCTGAGTTCCTCTAATGTTGGTTCGGCATCCAGCTCCTCCATAGTTGGCAGACTGTTGACACCATCAAGGGCTGCAGGCGTAACGGTATTGTCTCTAGCGTAAAGCTCAGAGTAGTGCTCGACCCACCTCTCCATCTGCTTACCCTTATCGGTTAGCTTCTCTCCACTGATGGTTTTTAGCGGTGCCGTCTTACTTTTATGGGGGCCAAGTGCTTTCTTTATACCGAAGGGGAGAAGGGGAGGGGAGGGGGATTTTATGTGTCAGCCAACGCCCAGTTTCTCCAGGCATGCACATTATGCCTCAGCGGGTATATTTGTTTATTTCAGCTTGCAAATGTTTCATTTCATGTTTGCTTTCAGTGGGATATTTTTAAAAAGCATTATGTTAAGTATTAATTAGAGCGTATTATTAATTACCGAGTACATTGATGGTGTTCCTATTTTGAGCCGCAAAAAGGGTCTCCCACTCAAACAGAACATGTTGGCCAAAAATAAAAAATCATGAATAAACTGCTGGGTACAGTAATAAGACATATACCGGTACTGACCTTAGCCTAGGTGCATCCACAGAGAAGTAAAATTTCTAAGACACTTTGTTTACAGAATTTATAATAACAATAAACTTGATAGTTTTTAAAACAGCGCAGATGTAAAAACACTATCTCACTAATAATAATATATGATATGTTAAACAAGTGTAAAGGACAGAAACGCTCTGAATTAATTTAAAGGCCAAGACATAAAGAACAATTCACACGAGCTACTTGTAAAATTAAGAATTAAATGTCAGGTGTTACACAGAGCCCGTCTTGTCTTATAAAACTGAATCATGGATTATTACTAAATTTTTTTTTTTTTTTTTTTTTTTTTTTTTTTTTTTTTTTCGTAACCAGCGGCACTTGGGCTTTCAGCCCTTCGGCCCAATGACATGTCATTGCGAGGCTGGGGAACCTGAGGACTTTCCTTCCAACCCGGTCAGGAGCTTCGCTCCTTCCCATCCACAGAGGGTTTATCACAGGAGCCGTTCAGGCTATTCAGTCAAATTTCCGGCCGTAAACATTTCTTCAAACGCCGACGCCCGGGTTTGAACCATGAACACCTGGTCGCCAGTACAACGCCGAAGCCATTACACCAGCGCGGCTCCCATTATTACTAAATAAACAGGGCTATTTCCAGAGATAAGAGTGATAGTGTGTTACATAAAAGTGTAAATAGTTGCGCAGAATTGCAACACGTTTAAAAACAGTGGTCCCAGAAAGACATTTTTACGAAAGATGTTGATTTTTCAAAGCTATCGAAGCATGTATTTTTTTGGAAATGGTAAAGCAAGACAAAGGTGAGATCATCAGATTGGCAGGCAAGACTAACAGAAACATAGCACTGTATGACAGAAAGATAGCACTTTATGACAGAAACATAGCACTTTATGACAGAAACATAACACTTTGACAGAAACATAGCACTTTATGACAGAAACATAGCACTTTGTTGCAGATGATATTATGAAAATAGATTTCATACATCTACATTTTTCTTCCACCTGTCTTTCACCTGCTTCCTTATGAGTCATGCACGGTTTGTTAACGTAAAACCCTCCTTCACTCAGATATCTGTCTCTTTCTTAATTTAGCACGTTTATTTTCTTTTCTTTTCTCTATTTGCCTTAGGAATGTTTACCAATAGACCTATTTGTTAAACGCAGACCCCTTCACTTCTCTATATATGTCAAACTCTTAATTTGGCCACGCACATTTTCTTTTCTCTATTTCGTATAAACTACGAGGAATGTTTGCAATCAGACAGGTAAGCGGAACGCGTAGAGAGGGGACGGGATGGTGGATTTGTAGAGGAGGAGGAGATAAGCTAAATGAAGAAAAACCAAGGAGCGATAAGTTGAAACGTATTTTTCGGTAGACATTGGTCAGGGGGACTTAATCTGAAACCAAGGGCAGATCATCACAGTTACTCCCGCTGAATCTGCTTGTTTGGAAGGTAATTAAACACGGTGAGAATCGCCAGATCAAAGGACGAGTTTCGCTCGATTGCCAGAGTCTGCAAGCGGTAAAAGTGTGAATTTTTCCTCTGATTCGCAGATCGACCGAAGAAAAGCCCGAAATCTGAGCGAATGCGTTAAAAGTAACAAGTCTGAGCGAAGTTCTGCAAATTTAATATATATTCTCCAGCTTTTAAAATCCATTATTCAGTACCCACAGATTTTTCCAGAACCTACTAGCTTCGATTTTCTAGACCATTGTTATAGTGGGTTTCTTAGTATTTTCGATTTGGAGTAGTTCAATTTCTGCGTTTGCGGTAAATATTATAATAGAAGTTTGAGTGATCTAATTGTTAAGTCCGTCATTTTATTTCACTAAGATCTTTCTGTGTAGAGAGATTTAATGGCTAAGTCTATCATTTTATTTCACTAGGATTTTTTTTCTTTTGGGTTAATTGATTAGCGAACTAAATATAATCTATAGCTAAACTGTTCCGGCGGTAGCGTTAATCTAACTAACCGATTTAACCAGTAAAAGATATTTAATCGACTAGTAAAATGCACTGTTCATTATGAGTATTGACGAAATATATATTTATTTCTAATTCATGATGATTAATTTTTTTAAATGACTAGAATTTATTTCACAGGAGTTTTTAAAACGATCATATAAGCTCTAGGCTTGAAGTTCCAATTAAAGTTGAATAACCGAAGTGGATAAATAATATCATATTTTTCGCGGGTTAGAATAGGATTGAGAATACTATGTTATGGTTAGGTATTTTGTATTTTTTTCTTCACTAAAGCATGCACGGACTTTGGCCTCACAATAAGTCTAAAGAAAACGAATGTGCTGAGTCAGGATGTGGGTGCTGCACCAGTTATCACTATCGATAACTATGAATTGACAGTGGTGCACCACTTCACATACCTAGGGTCTACCATCAATGACAAACTCTCACTGGATACAGAAATCGACAGCCGCATTGGCAAAGCTGCAGCTACCTTTGCCCGCCTCACATCGCGTGTTTGGGGAAACTTTAAACTCACAATGAAGACCAAAGCTGCGGTATATAATGCCTGCGTCACCAGCACACTCCTGTATGGCAGCGAGACCTGGACGACCTATGCTAAGCAAGAAAGAAGGCTCAATACCTTTCATTTGCGGTGTCTACGCCGCATCCTCGGCATCTCGTGGAAAGATAAAGTGACAAATGTCGAGGTGTTGTCACGAGCTGGCCTTCGAAGTATGTATACGCTGCTTAGACAGCGCAGACTTTGCTGGCTTGGCCATGTTCGCCGCATGGAAGATGGTCGCATCCCAAAAGATATCTTCTACGGACAATTAGCAGATGGCAAGAGAACAGTTGGGCGACCACAGCTGAGGTTCAAAGATGTATGCAAAAGACATATGAGGGCACTGGACATGGATCCAGCAACATGGGAGGATGAAGCTGCCGATCACACTAAGTGGCGATGCTATTTACGGCGCCACCTCAGATTGGGCGAAGAGAGGCTCACACAACAAGCAGAGGAGGGGAGAAAACGTCGAAAGGAGCACCAGGAAAATAAACAGCTGAGGGCTGCCACCTCAGGGGCGCATTCCCATAGTCAGTTATGACTGAAGGGGCTATTATTATTATTTTTTTCTTCCTATACACAATACTGGGTCAAACCCAAAACCTACCAGTGGTCTAAGCCTACGGCTTCCATATAAATCTGAGAATAACCATATATAAAACAATTTTTACTTAGTATCTGGGTCTTCAAGGTAAATCTGGCTGGCGTTGTGTTTACACCCAGAAAGAGACAGAGTACCAGCCCAAAGAACATTAAGAGTGACTTTGTAACTGGGCCTATAGATCCAGATTTCTTTTTTCCCAATTTCATTTACATTCAGCCCGTTATAGCGACATAACCAACATTAACATTTCCCGACGTTGGACCATTTGCGATGTGACAAGGAATTTTTATACTGGGAGACGTTACCGACCTGACATTCCTATGTACTGGAAATCTCAACCTACTGACACTGTGAGCACTGTTAAATTTCTTACCTGGACTAATAAATGTGATATCAACAGAAACCCTAAATAAAAGTAACAAAGTGAACGTTCCCCGGAGAAGTGGATTTAATCTGTCTTTGAGGAGCTGGGGTTTTCTTTGCCAAAATAACACTGGATTTGCTGTGTGCGTGTGTCGTAAAGGTTGTTCCAGAAGTTGCAAATCAAGTATTAGGTAAGAACGAATGAACGTGGCCATGGTTGTATGAAAAGAAAGAAAGCAGGAATGAGTAACTCTTTTATTGTATAATCCATATACTCCACTTTGTATATTTCTTCCTGAGTTTTGCTAATACTGTTCAACTTCATAATAGAATAACGTAAATACTCTGTTCTTTACAGTATAGTCAAATTCTATACCATAGCAGTGGAGGACCATGTCTGCTGATGCTTCCACCATGGCACCCCTACGACCCATGACGGGTTATGGGTTGAGATGAGATGATGATACCATAGTGCTAATATTTTAACCTTTTGGGGGTTAATTAACTTCTCTTTTGTGGGATCTTGTCTCAACAGGATTGGGGAGGGGGGTTGGGGGGGGGGAAGAATAGTACTTATGGGTCTATTTCTTTATTAATTTTGTACCCCTATGATTTTTTCTTATATTCGATATATGATAATATTAGTAATACCGCTTCCAAAGAAAGGAAATCTAAAAATGTGCAAGAACTACAGAACAATTAGCCTTATTAGTCATCCAAGTAAGGTGATGTTAAGGATACTTTTGAACAGAATAAAACAGAAATCAGAAGAAATCTTGTCAGAGGAACAGGCTGGCTTTAGACCAAAAAGAAGTACCTCAGAACAAATCTTCAATATTAGATTACTGATCGAAAAACATCTCCAGCATCAACATGATTTATACCATAACTTCATCGATTTCACAAAAGCCTTCGATCGAGTCTGGCATGATGGTTTATGGCAAATAATGAGAAAATTCAATTTTGATACCAACATCATAGATATCAATGAAGCACTATACAAGGACGCAAGCAGTGCTGTTTTTGCAAGCAATGACATTGGAGAATTTTTCAAAACAACTGTAGGAGTTCGCCAGGGATGTATCCTGTCACCAGTGCTCTTTAACATTTATCTAGAACATATTATGCAGGAGGCTCTCTACGATTATAAATCAACCATATCGATTGGAGGCCGACCTCTGTGTAATCTACGTTTTGCTGATGATATTGATCTGATAGCTGGAACAGAATCAGAACTTCAAGACCTTACCTCTAGACTGGAGAAAGTAACAAGAACATATGGGATGGAAATTAATATAGAAAAAAGCAAGATATTGGTGAATAGCCATAAGAAACATGTTCCGACCAACATTACGTTAAATGGGCAAACGTTAGAAGAAGTTAACACCTTTAAATATCTCGGGTCCACTATATGTAGTGATGGAAGATCAAATAAAGAAATCAAGACAAGACTTGAGATGGCCTCAGCTGCCATGACAAGGTTGAATGTGATCTGGAAAAGTAACATCAGTTTTCCTGTGAAGATCAAATTATACAAATCACTTGTATTATCTATTCTCTTGTATGGGTGTGAGGGCTGGACACTCACTGCAGATACGGAGCGAAGGATTCAGGCTTTCGAGCATAAATGTTATAGAAGAATTGCGCATTTGCTATAAAGAGCACAAAACAAATGTCTATGTTAGAGAGAAGATAAACACCTATGCAGGCCATCAAGAACCACTTTTGTCAATAGTGAAACGTCGAAAGCTTGCCTGGTTTGGGCATGTAACTCGTCATGACTCCCTTTCGAAAACGATCCTCCAGGGAACAGTCGAAGGTAAACGGAGAAGAGGAAGGCAAAGAAAATCCTGGGCTGATAACATCAAAGAATGGGCAGGACACGGTTTCTCCACACTTGTACGCATTGCTGAGAATAGAGAGCAGTGGAGGACCCTGTCTGCTGATGCTTCCACCATGGCACCCCTACGACCCATGACGGGTTATGGGTTGAGATGATGATATATATATATATATATATATATATATATATATATATATATATATATATATATATATATATATATATATATATATATATATATATATATATATATATATATATATATATATATATATATATATATATATATATATATTTTGTGAAGTTTCTTTAAGGTAAATAAAATTTACATAAACTGTAATTTCTGTGTTGGTCAGCTCGTCGCAACATCCACATTCCATTAGTATCGTTTTCATGTTTGTGCGTCTAACTGTCGTTACTTATCTGTGTGTGTGTGTATGTGAGTGGTGGATATATATATATATATATACAGAAAGGGAACTGTCGGAACAACAATATTTTTTAGTCGTAACCGATAGGCTGGGCTAGAAAAGTTTTCTCAGATCCAGGGACAGACTTTACCTTTTCACCAACTCACTAGTGAAATCTACCTGTTTACCTTATCTCGCACTGAGTCATCACCTTTGTCAGTTCTATTCAGAAGGGACCTAACATTGTTCTTAATCGCCTATCGAAATCTACGACACACTTTATTACAGAAACATAGCACTTTATGACAGAAACATAGCACTTTATGACAGAAAAATAACACTTAATGACAGAAAGATAGCACTTTATGACAGAAACATAGCACTTTATGACAAAGAGACAACTAATAGTCAATATAGCATTACTGCGTTTTAACAGCCAACAGCACACGTGATACAGTGCTCTAGGGATGTGAATAGACACGGTGTTCACTAGTCTATATGTTACTGAAGATAGCTGACAACTGTTGTTAATTTTAATAAACTCAACAATACCTAGAAGAGTATTTGATGGCCTGGCAACCTGTCAAATTAAACAATTGCTATAGAAACCACAACTGAATATAGAGAAGATACTAAATTCAGAACAAGCATTCCTGTACCCTAACTCTACGTCTTCCAAATTTATAATCTGATGTAAGCTGTACTGAACTATATCTAACAATGTCCACAGCGTCACAACCCTCAGTAACATCAGGCAGGCCCAAGATAAGAATCTCAGCACCACAATATTTGAGACTAACAAAAAGGAGCTCACGTCGCCCTCGGTTACCAGACCCTTCCAATTGGGATCTCGATCAAACCCCACCGACGCCCAAAAAAAATATTCCAGCACCTCATGTTGTTTTTTCACCATTTGAGTTGCATGCACCTCGTGCACAATGGAAAAATCCAATAATCTCACCACCCTACTTGTCAAATATCCCTTACCCAGAAATTCCGGCATGGGTAAAGGAAAAAAGACCATACTTCTCTATTCCATATGGACCGTCGCCTTATTATCCACAACCATCAGCAATCCCTTATTCCCCGTCGCGACATCCACCACAGACAGGCCACTCAACAGGTAGCACCAGAAGTGATTCACACAGTTTTCCTTCATCATCATCAATTACTCAACTTAAATCAGAGCTGAGTGAAACAAGCAAGACTCACATGTCTCCTCGACGAATATCATACTCTTCACAGTCGTCACATTTGTCTACTCTCCCAGTCAAATCATCAGGCGATAACAAAAGCGAAGCATCCTGTATTTGTCGTCCTTCCCGGGAACTTGATCTCAGCATGAGAGAGAAAGAGTCTGATATTCAGCCTCCCACACCATCTCCCCTATTGCTATTTCCACGACAAAGACTACGCTCTGAAGATAATAGAACACAAAGTCAATATCTCACTCCGCTACGGCTACCTCCACGACAAAAACTACCCATTAACGATAATAGGACAGACAGTCTAAATATGTCTCTTTTACCGCCACTTACTCCGCCGCGATCAGCCCGTAGTGTAGGAAATGAATCATATAGTAAGTACATCTCCCCCATCGCTACCTCCACAACAAAGACTACCCTCTGACGATAATAGAACAGAAAGTCTATATATGTCTCGTTCACCGCCGCTTACTCCGCCGCGTAGTGTAGGAGTAGAACTATATAGCCAATCTCCCCAATCGCTATCTCCACGACAAAGACTACGATTTCAAGATAATAGCATGCAAAGATCACATCTCCCTTCTCCATCTTCACTTAACCCCACGCAGTCAGCTCGTAGTATAAAAGAAGAATCGTATATGCAATCTCCTCCACCATTTTCTTCGCGACGGGTATCACATTCTGAATATAACAGAACACCAAGTATATATGCCTCTGCATCACGGCAAGTTTCACTGGGGTTGTCAGATCGTAGTGCTACTGAAAAGTCACGTGTCTGTCCTGTCTTGCGGCCTAGTGCAGGAGATGAGGCATACATCCAGTCTAGCCTACCAAATTCTGAACGACAAATGACTACCTTTAAAAGTAATGACCAAACGACAGCTGCTCGTCACCTTTCTTCATCACAAAGTTCAAGCGGGTGGTCAGACAGAGTTGTGTATGAGTCTCCTTCATCATATTGTCGACGACAAACAACTGATGAACATGTATATGCCATTCCTAGTATAGACGGCAAGTCGCGTACCTCACGTCCATCGCCACTACCTCCGCGAATGAAACCGGCGCAACAAGGCAGAGTTATTCTACCTTTTCTGTCGACTGGTACACCCCCACCTCTGCCGTCTGAACCACCACCGCCCCTAACTCATCGACCACCTCCCCCAATGCGGCTAGCAGGTAACGTAATAAAAGAATCATTACTGGATTACAACATAGGATCATTAAACCCTGGTGCACCAAGTATAGAACCTGCTGCTCAGTTGCTAGGTTCCCTCGACTCTTTCATAAACTCGACAAAGTTACACGGATTAAAAGTGGTAGCACGATCACCGACTTTCTCAAACACAAAGATATGGCCCTGGTCATGTTCTACAACAGTAACAAGAAGCCAACGGGAGCAGTTGAAGACTGGGCGAAGAAGCATTTCATGAAGGTAAGGCAACGTTTGTAAAACTAAAATCTCATCTCTCCATGACAACCAACAATGTTTATTGACAGCACCGTGGTGTTCATGTCAGAAAAATTGTTTATGTTTAGTTGTGCTGCTAACAAGAGAATACAAATGTATTCATTTTTTGTGTTACGAACAAAAATATTAAAAACTATCTGATGTACGGTAAAAGTTACTGGACATTGACTCTCATTAAGTATTCGTACACTGTAACGCGATCCTGTATGAGTTCATAATAATAATTTGCAATGTAAGGTTGGGTGGTTTTTAATGAAGGGACCAATAGTGTAAGGCTATTGTAGAGCTACACCACATCAACAACAAAGACATAAGCTTTGCCACATTAAAAAAAACAATAACCAACCGACATTGAAGATCATGTATACGACAAAACGAAAAAAAAAAAAAGGCTGAGCTAACATCGCGAATTAACCTCGGAATAATAATCCTGCAGATATTTGTACTTCTGCTGGTTGGGGGAGGTTAGGTTATATAATTATTTTATGAAAACAATGAAGAGACGTCTTTAAAAAAAATTGAAATCTCAGTTCTCCAAGTCTGATAGGCAAGCAGGTGTAACCAGTTTAGGAGGTTAGTTATAAATGGGGAGTAATATCATTTATTTAACAGTACAGGCTAGAGTTCCCATTCTTGAGACAAAAGTTAAGGCACTAGAGTTTAATGAATTGCCCGACAATCACTCTGTCACATGACGTGAGCTGGTAATCAGATGCGTTGAACATGAACTTCGTTCAGCACGTGAGGGAAGAAAAACAGAAGATACCACAACACTATGTGCGCAGTCATCAAGATCTTCATGGAAGATGGACCTAGAGAACTCACTATGATTTCTGTTGCGGTATCTTTGTAATGCTAATGCATTAGCGAGTCTGTTGACACAGATAAAACCTCAACACCAGTGAACTACTCAAGAACGAATCATGTACACAAGAAATAATCGAACATTGAGCAACTCCAGACCTAAGGGTCTTTTATGTTTGGACATGCGCCCTAATATAACCGACTAGGTTGAACGGGAGGCGCCTCGCCAAAACGAGCCAAAATTTTTTTTTTTTAATGTGCAGAAGAAAGTGTGTCTTATTTCAAACAGATGTTTATTGTTGATATGTCGTTGGACGGAGATGTCCACATTATCTGAGAAGGTACATGGTTTAGCCATGTCCTCAGAAGAGACCTCGATGCCATCACAAGAACAGCTATGCTATGGACCCCTGAAGGAAAACGAAAGAGAGGCCGATCAAAAACAACTTGGCGGAAGACTGTGGAGGCTGAGATGCAAAGAATGAACCAGAGTTGGGGCACTGTACGAAGGATGGCCGCCGACCGAGCAAAGTGGAATCAATTTGTGGTTGCCCTACAAGATGCCACCAGGCGTGATGGCCACTGACTGCTTTGACGGTCGGCGGCTAAGGATCAAAGAAGAAGAAATGTTATCAGATTTATAAACGTTATGCTTCGTATAACTACGTTAGACATCCGTGTTAAGTACCAGCGTAAACCAAACAGGGTATCAGTCTTGAAACCAAACCAAGTTTCCCCGGGTGTTGACTGGTCAGCTGATAAGTCCGAGCATCGCTTTAAGTACAGAATAATGAAGTATAGTATGATAGACAATCAGACCAACGTAATAAACAGTCTTGATCGAGAGTAAGAACTATGACCAGTGGAATCTAGAAAGGAATTGCCATAGATTGAATGAGCTAGACCACTTGTCAAGTGTACAGTACAGTATAGAGTTTCTATCAACCTCGCTGTGTACGTTATCGTACAAGAAGATTGTCAGTATTCGGATGTGTACGTTTATTCACATATTTAATGTACACACGTTAAAACTTGGTAGCATGCAATGAAAATCAATGAAAACGCAACGTGAGTGAAATGTCTGTTCTACTATAAATGTACTGTGAAGTCTTGAATAGGTCATTCTGACAAAGTGCAACACTAGGAGCGTGAACGAACCATCACTATGGTCACAAGCAACTTACACTGCCATCTGTTGACCCCCGCAACGGTCACACAGGCTAAAAATAGAAAACTCTGAACATTGTAACCATCATCATCAAGTAATACTATGCCACGTGGCGTAGGAGATCATGTATCTCCACAGCTTCCTGTCTCCAGTACACTTTATCAGTTCTGTTGTTTATCTCCTTTCATGCCACGATGTCATTGTGCTAGTATGCACACCAGCCTTGTCACAAAATTAACCATGATACAACGTTAAAATATCTCCAATGATACAACGTAGGCATAAAAACTAATGCATAAGCTGCTAGAATACATGATCGCCCACGCCGCGGGTCATCACCCGCCATGGAAATTAAATTGTTAGACTTGAAGGCAAAACGGAACGGGATGAGAACGGAGATCAAAAGGAAAAATCTGACTGAACGCGTGCTTGAAACTAGCGAGGCTAAAAGGACGCAAATTGGTGGGGCAAGGAGGAAAAAGTCACGTTCCCCAAGTTGACATAAAGTAAAGAAAACGACAAAAGGGACCTTGGATATTATACGCCACAGTCATTTCTTGGACGCTTTTGCGATAACTTAGCCCGTTTATTTGAATGCAGTGATGAGAAGATTCTAGAAAATATTTGAAAAGTAACTTTTCTTAATAATAATGTTAGGAATATAAAACCTAGCTGGCCGGATGGCCCATCTTGAGCAGTGAAATAATATGCTTTCATTTATACAGACGGATAGATAATAAGAAAGATATTGACAAAAGACTGTGTTGTTCATATCAGCGAGCGTCTGCATTGAAACAAATCATGTCACTAATTTTCAAAAAATTGTGGCCTTGAAGACGCAAGTGCTAAAATCTAGTTAGAATGAAGAGACGGGGTGGGATGGTGAATTGTGGCTAAAAATAACTTCAAAGGCAAAATTGTGTAGGGGAAGGCAGAGTTGGTTCAAAAAACAAGTGTGTATTTTTGTGAAACGCAAGTAGAGACGGACGGACCAACAGACAATAAGGCATACTTGACTGAGGTATGACTGAAATGACTTATTGGTAGGATATTTGAATTTGAAAAAAGAAAAGGCAGTGATTGGCCATAGATGAATCTATTATCGGCGCTCAGACGCGCATTTTGTGCCATTCATTATAAGTTGTCCTAGTAGACACAGTGAATTATTAAGTGGTGTAATTCCCAGAAGCTATTGAAATATTTAGAGGGACGCCATACTAAGGCCAGCAGCTCAGCTGAGTTTTGCTAGCATTTAACTGTGTTCTATATTCATAATTCTGGTAAGACTGAAATTATTTCTTTGTACATTTTAATATTTGTTTAAGGTTTCGAGTGATTTGATACTGCAATAGCATAATCTGTCTCTTACAAAAAGTAAGGATTCGCTCTAGACCCCCCGCCCCAGTTCAGGGTCTAGAGACAAATAAAATACATAAACTCCAGTAAGGATTATGAAGGACAGATCAAGTGTTGAGATCAGTGAAACATATCACATATCCTATTCTATGGCAGGAAACTAATGAACATATTTCAGAATACGTAGTCTGGGAGAACTTATCCTATGTGAAACCAACTTGGTAAGATGTGTTGTTTGGTCAGAAAGATCTGACCCGTCTATGTGGTGTTGTTGTTGTGTAGTGTTGTGTCCAGAAATGGTTAGAGGATGGAATTCTGACACATGACTAATACTTTGATTGCAGAACTGTGAGTTTCAGTTGGCACCACTGTGGTGTCAAATGAGTTGTTGAATATTACCAGAGTGGACCCGTGCAGTAACAGTTTGTCAGAGCAGCCTATTATAGCCCCCAAGCACGGAGAGGTGGGGCCACCAGACTTCTGATATTGCCCCCAAGCACGGAGAGGTGGGGCCACCAGACTTCTGATATTGCCCCCAAGCACGGAGAGGTGGGGCCACAAGACTTCTGATATTGCCCCCAAGCACGGAGAGGTGGGGCCACCAGATCTCAGCACCAGAGCTACACCTTAAAGCTACGTGAGCGTCTGGTCTGCTGAGAATTCACCAACTCAACTTATTTGCTAACACACCCATAAAATTTCCATCAAATAACTGGACAATGTGTAGTCACCATAGACAGGGAGTGATGAGGCCACCCCAACAGCACATCCATTAAATGTTCTCCCAAATAGATTACAACTATAAACAGTAATAATATTAACTAGTCTAGTAACATATATATGTACACACCTTGCATTTATTATGTAATATTCATGCATTTCTTTCATAATTGCTAAACCTTTCATATGTTCTGGCCAAAATAAAACCTTGGTTCAGAACAAATAAATGTAAGAAAATTACTATCAAAATTTTACACAGCTGAGTTAGTTCAGTGTATTATAACATTTATTAATATTATTAGACTTAGTAAATATCTGTGTGTGTGTATGTAAACTACCACAACACATTACATATCATTACCCTAGACATTTAACGTAGCCACATTCATTAGTAAAAAAGATAGGTGTGAGGTCGTAGTGGTAGCAAGAAGGGCCTTCTGACAATTCACAGCTACATTTTATCTCAGGAGCCTTCACAGCTGACCTCATGCATCACACTTAGTAATATCACCATCATACAATACCATCAAATCCACTACAAGCCTACATGTCATTGTGTTAGTATGCACACCAGCCTAAATGTCACTGTGTTAGTATGCACACCAGCATAAATGTCATTGTGCTAGTATGCACACCAGCATAAATGTCATTGTGCTAGTATGCACACCAGCATAAATGTCATTGTGCTAGTATGCACACCAGCCTACATGTCATTGTGCTAGTATGCACACCAGCATAAATGTCATTGTGCTAGTATACACACCAGCCTACATGTCTTTGTGTTAGTATGCACACCAGCCTAAATGTCATTGTGTTAGTATGCACACCAGCCTAAATGTCATTGTGCTAGTATGCATACCAGCCTAAATGTCATTGTGTTAGTATGCACACCAGCCTAAATGTCATTGTGTTAATATGCATACCAGCCTAAATGTCATTGTGTTAGTTTGCACACCAGCCTAAATGTCATTGTGTTAATATGCACACCAGCCTAAATGTCATTGTCTTAATATGCACACCAGCCTAAATGTCATTGTGTTAGTTTGCACACCAGCCTAAATGTCATTGTGTTAATATGCACACCAGCCTAAATGTCATTGTGTTAGTTTGCACACCAGCCTAAATGTCATTGTGTTAATATGCACACCAGCCTAAATGTCATTGTGTTAGTTTGCACATTAGCCTAAATGCCATTTATGAATAAGCTAACGCTTACATCTCAAGCTACTTAAAACCCACCACACCATCACCCCTCATTGAATATAAGCGTTTTCTCTAATATCGTCGTTCCTGAAACAGTCATGATCGCAATTTCTGACCTTACTAACACGTGATATACACTATTTTGTTTATTATTAATGCATTAAAAAAATAATATGTTTACTATATTGTCGCTTCTTGTAAGTTACAGTACACAATAAATTCAACTAAATCTTTAGGTCAAAAGGCCATTCACTCGTCTTTTATTTGTCACCAGGCCGCTGAGACTACCCCGAGAGAGGACCGCGCCTATGTGACTGTAGACTGCGCAAAGCAAAAGGAATTTTGTGCCAGTGAAGGAGTGATGTCTTTCCCATTTTTCAAGCTGTATTCTCATGGTTACATAATGAATTCCATTAACGAATTTACCGCCGTTGATTCTATTAATTTGAAGACGCAAGTAGAACCTATTTCGGTTTAAGAGTAACAAATGTTAACCCACTCTGTCTGTGTACATACTGTGATTTATCCTAGCTTATCAGTCTGACCTGACCCGTTCTGTAACGACGATTCATAATTTATAGATGTCATTAACCCCAGTTGTGGTCATTTTAATTCCGATACCTTTGGCAAGAACGTGTCAAATCATACCTCTTCTGCAAAATTAACTCTGGCAATATTTATACTATTAGAATTTGTAAAATAATAGAAAGAATGAAATTGGAGTCTGCATGTAAAACAAAATAGTAAAATATGTAAAACCATCTTTTACGATGCCTTTTAAAAATAAGCAAGCATTTAATAAAACAGGAACAATGGTGCGTCCGTTTTTTGTTTGTTTGTTTTTTTCTTTTTGTTGCAACAGCGTAACTGTCCATGTTAAATATTTGCCATTTTCAGTTATTGTTTATCTGTTTATATCATTTACGAAGGCATGAAATTCAGAGTTTTTGACACACACAACACTGGTCTTCAGCGTAGAACGGCCCATAATGATTTTGGTTACTTTCTCTGTTCTTACTTCGTTAAACAACATCTCTACTTCAAAATGAAGGCAATGAGAGTTCTTCACGTTAAATACACTCACTACTCTCATACGGAAGGAAAACATGGTGTCACGAATTGACGTTTAGTCATTTGACTTCCTCGCTTTTACATTTTTCCCGGTGCAGAGACACATGTTCACCTACGTACCTGAAGAAGCTAAGTTCTAGATGGCACGGCTTATTTATGAAAGTCTGTAACGTCCTGATAGTGGCTTTTTTTGGAAGATCTTTATGTGTGGGTAGTTGATTAGAAAAAAAAATGATTTTTCTTCTTCTTCGTCTGCCTTCCACATTAATTACTAAAAACAAAGCAGAAGTCAGCTACAAGTACATCTCCAAAACGTTTTTCGTTGAGAGAAGTTGGTCGTTGCCATATGTTACTCCGTTCACTGCTGTATGTTTTGGTAGGACTGCAGCAAGAAAAAAAAACGGATTGACAATTATCATAGTATCACTAATATGCGGCTTATGACTCTAGCAGGTACCACTAATATGCGGCTTATGACTCTAGCAGGTACCACTAATATGCGGCTTATGACTCTAGCAGGTACAGTTTCGAAAGTAGAGAAAGAAAAACAAAGAGTGGGTGAGTCTTGAGTGAGTTGTCTAGAGGTTCATCAATTTTAAGTTGAATGACGAAATGTTGGATCTGAGTTTTGCTACGAATGGAGTAAAGGAAGAGACAGATGAATACTGTTGGATGTTGCTGTGGAGTGTAGCAAAGATACAGAACACAACAGTCTGTAACACAGCACTTTAATTTACCATAGTTTGTGTAGGACTATATCTCGACACTGTCCAGTCTCGTGCCACTCCCTTAAAAATCACAAGAGACTGTAATAGAGACCAGGACAAGATGGTTAAATGGATTAGAGTAATTTACATTTCTGGGACAAAATTCTAAGATCTGCTAAGGCATCTCGAGTTTAACAGTAAGGTGTAGAAAATAAATACATGGGACACCTTAAGTACGGAAAGTACAATAATTAGCGGATTTAAAAAAAAAAACAGTAAAATCATCGATTTACAAAACTTAAATTTGTGAAAGAAATAAATGGGACCCAAAGACGCAGCAATAGAGAATGCAGTCAGCGACCCCTAGCTTGACTGGTTGCGTCAGGGTCAGCGAACCAGAGCTGACAAAAGACCCTACTGCGCCTCCAAGTGGTGGTCCTGGAAACAGGGTGCATCACTGCAGCCTGGGTGAGAGAGTAGGGATCGAAGACGGAAGGCTAACCCGGTCCAAAAAATGCCGTGCGGAAGTCGGATGTGTCGGCCGAAAGGCGCAAATATCTCAGCTACGCTGTAAACGGGCACAACGCAACCAACGCCCTTTTCAGGTCGAACGAGGAAGAAGGAAGAAGACAGAAATAGTTTGACACTTTTGGACTTTTGTCATTGTCCGTTAGAAAAGTTGTAATTAAAGCTTGTTACGTTACTATTAAAGTGTGACCTGGGAGGGGGGGGGGGGGGGGGGGGGGGGGGGGTCAACATACACGTTCTGGCCGTCTCGTGAATCGTTAAGTGCCCTAAGGCCTTCTCGTCTAATGATATTCATTTTCACCTTGATACTCTGTTTTAACTCAGACTAACAACACGGGACGTAGATTGCTGAACCACAGGCTGATGCGTTTTCATGACTTTATTCTCAGTCCTTTGAATGAACATATTTACAGTCTTCTTCTTCTTTGATCCTTAGCCGACCGTGATTCCTCTCCAATTATTGCAGTACGCCGGTAATAATATAAATGCACGTGCCTTTCATTTTTCGTCCACCTTTTCGGGTCATCACTTTCTTCTTTTCTTTCTTGTTCTCATCAGTTTACATTGAAAGTCATATCTACTTGACTGAGTATTTATTTCCGTAGAACCGGGCTACCACTGAGGAATAATATTTTATCAGTCGATCAGTTCTTATTCAATAAAAATATCTTTCTCTACACATTCGTTAACCTGCTACACGTTCCCTACGTTTCACAACAGTTTCTCAACTAATGTCTGTATTGGCACAAAATTATTGTCTACTACACTGGTTGATTTTACAGATTTAAATTCTTCATTACATACCAGTGGATCGTCAAGGAGTCTCTTGATATAATCTGGATCAGGTAGTAATGTCGTTACTGGTGTCTTTGTCGCATACCCCAGATGGTGGTGTAGTTATACAGCCATGTGTCTCGACAAGCTGAGTGCCACTACATGTCTGGTCACTTACTGCAAGCAAAGTTGCAATTCGAGAACCTAAATTGTCGCTCGGAATATATATATATTGGATCCATATAACTCTGGTGGCTGTCTTATCTCTTAATAGCTAAGTCACTTCCCTTAGACCGTGTTTATACATAGTAAGTTCTTGTCATTACATTATAATGGTGTGTTAATTCAGCGGTAACAAAAGGTAGTAAAACTTGTGGGGTGGTCAGTTGTTGTGGTTTATACCTGATGTTGAGGCGATAATGAATGTGAATGCAGGTTCTTCGGTTTTGGAAGTCTTGTGCTGCACATCAGGGAGTTTTACTTCGATTCTTGTCAACTAAAAGCCACTTAGAAAATATAATCCTCTGATGAGTTTTTATCATAGTTCATACATGTTTCAACTAAGCCACTTAGAATATATAATCCACAGATGACATTCTAGCATAGTTCAGACATGATTGACTTAAAGCTAGGAATCCGGCAATAATTTTTTGTGTGGAACGTGAATAAAGAAAGAACACAACTATTACCTCTCTGGTAATTTCAGGGGCGCTTTGCTATTGTCGTCCCCCCCACCCCTCCCCCCTTTAAGTATTCAGTACCGGTACTTTGACTTTTCTTCTCCTGAATACACTTTGCCTGTATGGTATATATATAAGAATCATCATCATCATCTCAACCCATAACCCGTCATGGGTCGTAGGGGTGCCATGGTGGAAGCATCAGCAGACAGGGTCCTCCACTGCTCTCTATTCTCAGCAATGCGTACAAGTGTGGAGAAACCGTGTCCTGCCCATTCTTTGATGTTATCAGCCCAGGATTTTCTTTGCCTTCCTCTTCTCCGTTTACCTTCAACTGTTCCCTGGAGGATCGTTTTCGAAAGGGAGTCATGACGAGTTACATGCCCAAACCAGGCAAGCTTTCGACGTTTCACTATTGACAAAAGTGGTTCTTGATGGCCTGCATAGGTGTTTATCTTCTCTCTAACATAGACATTTGTTTTGTGCTCTTTATAGCAAATGCGCAAAATTCTTCTATAACATTTATGCTCGAAAGCCTGAATCCTTCGCTCCGTATCTGCAGTGAGTGTCCAGCCCTCACACCCATACAAGAGAATAGATAATACAAGTGATTTGTATAATTTGATCTTCACAGGAAAACTGATGTTACTTTTCCAGATCATATTCAACCTTGTCATGGCAGCTGAGGCCATCTCAAGTCTTGTCTTGATTTCTTTATTTGATCTTCCATCACTACATATAGTGGACCCGAGATATTTAAAGGTGTTAACTTCTTCTAACGTTTGCCCATTTAACGTAATGTTGGTCGGAACATGTTTCTTATGGCTATTCACCAATATCTTGCTTTTTTCTATATTAATTTCCATCCCATATGTTCTTGTTACTTTCTCCAGTCTAGAGGTAAGAATAACCCCGTTTATAATATAATATTAATGACTTCCTCGGAATATAATAACTATCGACGTAAATGGAACAGTTTTAAAACAGGTCAATAAATTCAAATACCTGGGCAAGTTAATAACAACGGATGGAAGATGCATCTCAGAAGTGAAGAACAGAATAGCTCAGGCAAAAACAGCTTTCCATAAAATGAAGAGTATTTTATGCAACGGTTCTTTGTCAATGGAAGTAAAAGAGTTCTTCAGTATTGCATAGAAACAATCCTGACGTACGAAAGTGAGTCATGGACAGTTAGTAAACAAATAGAGAAAACATTAGAGGCCAATGAGATGTGGTTTTATAGAAGAATGTAAAAATAACATGAACAGCCAAAAAGAGATGAGGATGTCCTGAAAGAGACCAAAGCGCATAGGAAACTTATTTCACAAGTTAGAAAGAAGCAATCCACTTTTTTGGACATGTTATGAGAAGAGGAAAGCTGGAATATATTGTAAAAACAGGTAAGATTGAATGAAAAAGAGATAGGGGAAGACAAAGAGAGAAAATACTGGTCAGTTTGACATCGTGGCATGGAAAGAAGTCAACAACAGAATTGATAAATTGTACTGGAGACAGGAAGTTGTAGAGTGACATGATCTCCTACGCCACAAGGCATGGCCCTTGAAGAAGATAACGGTTTGGTGATAGCTGTTATGGTCTTACTGTTCACATCAAGGTTATCTAAAGCTAACCACCTTCGTCTTGTTAACTTTAGTTCTTGTATAACATTCCGCTTTATGGATTTCTCATTTAGTTTTCAGAAGCAATCAAGTCTGAAATTTTCAATCATTGACTTGTTTTAAAACTGTTCCATTTACTTTGATAGAGCATTCTGGCGAAACCATTTTATTTGAGACAAACATTACTTCTTTCTTTTTGCTATTAAGTATGAAGGCTAAAACCTGTATTTTCACTTTCTATCACTATTGTAGCAATCATTTCCTGCAGGCTCATTTTCACTTTTTGCAAATAAGACTTATCATCAACGAATTTCAAGTTGTTTATATTATGTCCGCCATCGGATATTCCCGATATGTCCTCTAGTGATCTTATTATACTTTCACTGTACAGATTGAGCAGATCCGGTGTCAGCATACATTTCTGCTTGGCACCCTTTTTTTACTTGCTAAAACGTTCTTATTTGTCTGCTTATTCTTACAGCTGCTGTTTGTTGCCAGTACATGTTCGTTATTATCATCAAGTCTTTACTATCAAATTAGCAAAGTAGGAGATAACCCAACATTAAAGATAAAAATAAACGGGAAAAATCCTGGAACAAATCAAGAGTGTCTCATAGCTTTGTCATACAAAAGCAGAAGATGACGCGAATCATAAATCAATAAAAGAATAGCGGAAGCCAAAGTTACGTTCAACAACATGAGACATATACTAACATCTAAACAACTACCTCACAAATTACGTCCAACAACATCAGACTGATACTAACATCTAAACAACTAACCCACAAATTACGTTCAACAACATCAAACAGATACTAATGTGGCCGTATGACCTACTACCATCAGCATTTATTCATGCTGGAGGCCAGTAATAGTAAAATGTAAAACTACCATTCGTCGAAATAAACAAGTAAAGTTCTTAAAACTACAATAAAAAAATTAACCCGAAGTACTAAGGGAAGGGAAGTGAGCGGTAGAAATTGACTAGGTCTGTTTTTGACACTAGGCACGCTGATTTACCTAGCAGTTGTCATAGAAATATAGGGGCGCAATAGAGACAGCTAACATCACGCCTTGAGCTCATGATGTCTGACCAATGGTTTATCGAATAGAATGAGCTCCCAGCCAATTATAACGTAGCCAGCTCAAGCACTAAAAATATTGCCGGCAAGACATATTAAGAACCAGAGTCCCGGAGAAATGAACAACGTAGATGGACGTGTGAAAACAGTCTGGTTTTCTTTAGTTGAGGTTCTTCAACATGATTTTTGTGACTAAGAATTCTTTAATGTGTAACTGTACACATGGATCAGCATTTGTTTTACTTGATACATGTAAGTAAAAGTCTCGCCCTGCTATTATGTATTTCAGCTATATTTTACGTATTGAAAAATGTCAATGGACCTAATTGAATGGACGATTTAGTTTGACCTGGAGAATAAAGCAAATGAATAAACTACAAAAGAAGGATATTAAATAGGAGACTTTGACAATCTAGAAGAATTGAGAAATATGAAAAATGGTAAATAATACAATGAAACCTTTGTGGATGGAAATGAAAAATAAGAGATATGCACTTCATGAGAAGAAAATACGACCAGTTTTGCCTATTGTACAAATTGCATAAAATGTTGAAAAGTTTGGTTGGAAACTAATTGATCTGTTTGATATTGAATAACATATTTGAAAATGAACAAGGCCGTTGAGGATTGTTTGCCGGTTGAATAACATTATTTATCTGCTGGATAATATAGATGTATTGTCATGGTTCACAAAAATCTCAACCACAAACGCTCTTCATATACCACCTGTAGGAGGAACGGAACGAATCAAAACCCACCGATTAGGGTCTAAAGAATCAACATCTCTGGCGAGCTTTAAGCCAGTAATACAAAAAAAAAAACTTAGACATAAAATAAAATGCAGGAAAAGTTATAAACATAATACTGCGACACTGAAAACCACTCTGGATAGATATCATCACCCCGCTACATACAACATAATTGGTATCGTGCCCAGTCCCACTAGGACATAAGGTTGAAATACTGGGTGGGACAGCCAACAATATTACATAACCTGGTGCATGGAACCAGTTATCCTTTTGATGTGCTCAGTGGACCACCGCACATAACATCAAAAAAATATTCACAAATTACGTTCAGAACATCAGAC